>WOFQ01000030.1:0-418877 GCA_012184525.1 Xenoacremonium recifei | reverse complement strand
CCTTAGTCCAGCTGAGCACGTCCTCTTGTCCCTCTAGGGAACAGGCAGGTTCGACTCCTGCAGGACGTTAAATAATAAAACAAAACAAACAAAACAAAACAAAGCATGTCGTCTTGCCCTAGTCAGGGACAGGCAGGTTCAACTCCTGCAGAACGTTAAAGTAATCAATCATTCGATCAACCAACCTGCTAAGCCCGGGCCCAGCATGGAAAACTTGCCAAAGCTCCCAAGCGTCAAATATAGATCATGTATGCTAATCGCAAGCGCGGAAAGAATTTGACAGTATCCCCCGTAACGATGAACCTTACATCAATTCGGAGCGTTGGGCCTAAGAGCCTTGATGCTGTCGTTTATGCCTTTGAAATCGTCTTTCAATCCAAGAACAAAAATTCTGCATCTCTAACTGAAAGAAAAAACATCACTCAAACCAATATGAGATATTGCATATGACACTTAAACGGCCACAAATTCGGAGACAACAATGCTACTCGACTTTACTATCAAAACAACGCAGGTTGTAGCATGCTGAGAGATCAAAGAGCCCCTCTAGTCAAGTATCCAACAGCTTGGGACTGGGCAGTTGCTCACCCTGGCCCCGATTTTGAAGCAAACGTTGTTTTTGTATTGCTACGGGAGCGAAGAAGTGACACCAGGGCTGGATGGATGAGCTGGCATATAGGATGGCCAGGAGGGTGAATGGATCCGTCTGCTTTGTTACTCTCTTCCTAATAAGATCACTAACCCCATGAGAAGGACATCTCTTTTCTGGTCTTTATAATCAGCCTTTGCTGTGACTTACGCTGGTCTGGGAGATGTTACTTGCCAGTATCCGCCACTCTGATAGGGTACTTATTGCCTCGAGTGTAACCGTTCTACCGGCGGAAAGATGATCGTGGGCGTCGTCTGGATTCCCTCCTAGAGCAGTACGGTGCCTGCCCCTTTTAATGCTTACTTGGCCTGTGGTAATAGTTTGGCCTTCTGGGGCAGTGTTTCAAAGACATTCCAGGGGAAGTCGCTCCTATGCTGTAGTATGTACCGGGAGATATAAGCCGTATCATTGCCGGCGTTGTGAAGATGGCGGAAGTAGAGGCAGAAAATACCTTGAAACGGGAAGGCCTTGATACTCTCAGTGGGTTGATTAAAAGATGCTCCCGCCTTCTCCACAGGAGAAGTGTGTTATAAGGTCGAACCTGTATCTCTCTGCCTATTAGAAAGAACTTCGCGGAGGAGCAATAAAAACCATGCACCTTCTGCAAATAAAAATCGTGGCAGGTCAGGGAAGATGGGGGCACTTTGATTCAACTCGGCGAATACAGGAGATGAACTTTGTTGATATTTGCCGCTTTTATACCCACGTGGCCTGCTCGGGTGCGGCGATATGTCCTGATCAACCAATTTCTCCCGTAGTATTCCTGCCTTTCATCCTACCGCTCGAATCTCACTTATACTGAGAATGAAACACCAAGGAACTCACAGATAAACTCATAACCTCCCACAACAATTTCCCTAGCAACATCATTATTTTCCCATACTTTAAACACCTTGAAAAGGTATAGCAACCATTCCACAGCTCAAAGCTGTAAATACACTCCAGTAAGGACAAGTGCCGTATGCGTTCGCGACCTCTGCTCGAAAGGCACAAGATCGTCCTCGCGAGGATAAATAATAAAGGTTACGGTACTATATAAACCATATTTAAGTTAAGAAAGCAGGCTGATTACAGAAGTCTGGGCTAGAGTAGGCATTGATAGTCTTCTTATCCAATATATTAAGGAGTAAGTACAGCATCTTTCCGTACTAGTTTGCATATAGCATTATGCAAGCTCGAGGATCATCCAGTAAAAATTTACTGTTAACTATATAGGCTCGTTTTAGCGAGTAATAAGCATAGTTAGTCAGCAGGAAATCAGTAATACTTTCCTAAATAAGATCTTCTAAGTTAACTTCATAGATATTCTTTTTTCATCTTTTCTAAACCTTTTTAGATATTTAGACAGCACCAGAAGAGATTTTTATAGTCACTTAGGCAATAAAAGATAAAAATAGTATGTAGAGGCTCCATACTACAAGAATAAGTGGTTTATCCTAATAATATCACAAGTTATCATCCACTAGACCAACCTATAACTGTAATTATTTTAGTATTTAGCTATAGATCAGATCTTTGTAAATATAGCTTAGGTAAGACCTTTTAAATCTAGACTAGCATATCAATAATATTAGTTACAAGGCTACTAATAAGTATTAACTCTGGATAAAGCCAGTAGTCAATATTAATAATAGCTATACCGCTTTTCAGAAGCATTTTGGCTTAATATATGCAAATATCCTTCGAAGAAAGTGCAATATACCCGACGTGTTCCGGTAACTGCACAGTGACGAGACAGATCTGGGCGTTTGGATATCAGCGGGATATTAAGTATATGCTCAATCAGATAGTTGACCCATGGGATGTGATGCTTGGAAGGTGTGCTGTACGTATTTCCTATACGTGAGAATGGATTCCTGAGGATCCGCCGCTGTGTAGTAAAGTATGCGAATATTCCACCCTTTGGAGAGCTAGGTATCCCTGAGTTCACAAAGAGTATTCTAGTCACTTGATGGCCAAATCTTTCTATCTTACCCGCATACCTTGGGAAACCGTAAGCTGAAATCACAATTCTTTTTGAATGAGTTTCTGCTTGAGTCGGGCAAAGACGAATTGCTTATCTCACAAACCGACCTTAAGTTAGTATGATGACAACTTTGACAAGCCCTTCGTCATTGACGCTGTCTCATCAAATTCTGAATCTGAAGTTCCGTAGTAGAGAGAATAAGTTTATTTTCTTCTTAATCACTAGGAAAGTGCATCGTTATCCAGACAGAAAGAGTTTGTGTCAGATATCTGCAATTCTGGAAATACGTAAATGTGGATGTGTTTTAACAAATTTGGTGAAAGAACAAAAGATGTTTGGGTGTTGCATACCTATAGCTTCTACAAGGGCGGTGATCCATTGCCTAGTGATACGATATCTAGGAAAGCCGCAAAGCGATACAGAAGGGAATGCCCCAAGTGCATCTGGGTTGAGTCAAAAGCTGGAAAGAGAGGACTGCTAAACTAATTGGACTCTACCTGCTCTAGCTTAACTTAATGTTAGCAGCACATGGGCTCTGGACAGAGCATAATGGAAATTTTCAGATGTCAGAATCACATAGTCACGAATTTGATATTGGTTAGCGCTCCACGTGTATGCGGTTGGATAGGCTTCAAGAGCCCTTGCCATGTTTAATGGGAAGGATTGAAGTCCCATGTAGTTTATGCATCCACCTACCACCACGACCTTAGAGTATAGTATCTGTCTGAATCGTAGGAACGATTCATTCATCCCACTCTATCTCTCTCTTCCCCATTTGGATCGAAGAGTGGGAAGTTAAACATGTGGTAGAACCCACGATGAATGTTAGTGGCTCCATTCCTGAATTATGACATAACTTGAATAACTAATACCGACTGGTCTGAGTTTATGTCAGAAGTTACAATGAGCAAGCGCGAAATATTTTATGCATTTCTAATCTCGAATAGTCCACCCTCCAGTCTCAAACCCTCAAAGCAGGAAGTCCTCAGCATACTCTTCATACTGCACCATGAAATCCTCCAAGTCATACCTCTTGTCCATGTTCTTGGCGGCGAGTATGATTGTGCCCGACTCAATATATACTTGTTTGAAAGTGGCAAAAAGCTCCGGCGTCTTCTTGTAATGAGGGATGAAATTTTGGTTATCCCCTGTAACCATGGCTCCTTTGAATGCCTGGTATACATCACACTGATCTTGCGATAGATCTACCGATTCGCATTGGCCAAAGTCGAGAAGAAAAATTCCGGTGCCCCGATGCTGAAAAAAGGGATACAACTCATCCTCGGCTTCTTCATCTCGCATGGCAAAGCTTCCAAGCACGAACTCAACATCATCTCCGTTGATTCCAGCGCCCCAATGCATGATGGCGAAGGCTTTCGCCAGTGAAGAAACCAACCCATGGATATCCATCCTGAGTTGTACCATGGAGTTGAGGTACAGAGGGAAGTTGCCCAGGGAGAAATTGTTGATGGACCTGGTGCCGTCCATCTTCCCGAAGTAGGTTCGGGCCAAAGCATGCTTGTTGTCAACTTCGTTGAGAATCCTCTCCACCGTGTTGGCGCGAGTGGTCGAGTCCCCTGAGTAAGGGTAGAAGTGAGAGATCAACGCCTTTCGAATTACCTTTGGCAGTGGCAAAATCCTCTCCATCTGGATGATGTTGTTTTTTGTGCGATACCCCTCTGGAAATTGCGAAAGATGATCATCCCAGAACTTGTCGTTTCCATCCTTGGGCTTGAACCCTGTGAGGTGGGGGACGCGAACAATGTTTCCAACCTTGTGTTTGTACTCGAAGAAGGCATTCAAGACAGCAACATGCATCTCGAACTCGTGCTTCAGATTTGTGGGCAAGAGGCTGTTGCCAGGCTTTTCTTTCTTCATCACGCTCAGGTCTCCCAGTTGCTCGAAGACCACTCCTTGTAGACCTTCACCGATGACATTGACAATCGCTGGTCCATCACGAGCGGCTTGAGACCGATGAGCAAATGAAGACGTGGTAGAGATGACAGACCGTATCGACAAGGTACGCTCGAGGACTGCCAGAGGAGGTAATTGCTCGAGATCGGTTGCGGCTAGATACTCGAATGAGATTTGCGCATCTCGAATTATTGACGAGGCGATCGAGGAGGGGGTGTCGTGGGTTGAATTCTGTTGTCGTCGCGATGCCATCGTGTATATGGCCGTTGCGTACTTATGGTAGAAAACAGTGAGTTGGAAGTGGTGAGTTGAGAATTTACGAAGGTTTGTTTCGCGCCGTGACTTTACCTCGACGCAGGTCAACAAGGTGTGCACGTGAAACTGGCCTACAATCATAATCCGAGTTAGTCACGTGTCGCGTACGGTGGCACATTACAGAGGTGCCTTCTTCAAATTACGCCACACGACCGCAGTCGCAGCCACACACACAGTATTAAAATGAATATCCAAAATCGCAAAATCCTTAATAATATTAGCATTCTAAGTCATTGTGATCATCCGAGACAGACTAAACAGCCGAAACAAGCTCAAGCTTGTTTAGAAGAGCTAGCATAAATATTTCAGATCAGAAGAACTGATCTGAACCAGCTTTGAGGAGCTAGTCTGAATCAGCCTGAGCCGACTCAATTTCCTCGTTTTCTGGGTTTCTATGGACCCGTGACGTTTAGGCATCGGCAATTTTGTGGACACTATTTGACGTCCCATCGTATTTGCGCATAACATGACCGTGGTGACTTTGATTACGGCCAGACTGCTCATCAAGAATTGTAAAAAGAGACAACAATGCTTACTTTCCTCCGCATTGGGGTTTCCCTCGTATTGGCCGAAAAAAAAAAGAATGTTTGAATAATGTCTGCTTTTAGGCAAGATTTCTTTACTAAATCTGGCCTCGAGAACTCCAGACCCATCCTCACAGCACATAATGAGATGTAGTATGGGCAAAACGGATTCAAAATTTGGAAATACTCAGACATTAAGCCTTTTCACACAAAGGTATTCTAGGCTATTCTTGGTTCTAAATCCCTGCATCTTACAACCCGTGTGCATAATTGAACAGTCCGGGATACGTAAGTTATAGTTGAATGGATGGGGTTATTTACGTAGGATATAGGAAGGACCAGGTGGTGATTTGCGTTCTAAGCTTCGTTATGATCTTTTATCTGACCGTAGTAAGCTTTGACTTCCAGCGGATTCATTCATGATAGCTAGGTTCCCCTCATTTTCTAGAGTGCCAGAAGCAGCGGTATTCAACCATCCTTGGTTATTTCTACCGCCTGACGGCTCGCAATGAATCACAAGAAGGACGAAGACTTAGTTGAGTCCGCTCTGGCCATCTCCGTAGTATTGCCGTAAGCCTATTTTAACCCACGGGTGGGCGACACTTTTGGGGCTTTTCCCGAAGTGATTGTCACAGCAATTGAGCGCTGTCAAGCCATACTTGGACTTTTTGTTATGTCCATCTAAGCATATCCATCAAGTTCAACCCTGCTATATCTCAATAATTCATTTGTACTTGTGATCTCTACGCATGATCTGCTCTCTGTTGATGAATCTATATTCGTCAAATTTCTACCAGCCAAGGGAAGTGCCTATCTACACAGCACTTTCATAAATCATTCACCCAAAGGATTAAAAATAATCGCTTATGACTCATACCCTTTCAGCCGCGGATCATTTCTATATTTACGAACGGAATGAGTCCCGTTCTTGAGTCACAGTTGACATACTCAAATTGAACTTCACCGGGGTTCAACATGGAAACTTCATGCCAAGTCCTCACTTTGTAACTGTGCTTCCCAAAACGTGAGGAGTGTTCATGAATTCCATGGAAGATCTTGTGATGTGTCTTGTGATGCGCGGCCCAATGCTCCAGATCGCTGAGGGAACGGAAGAAACCTGCACTGCATGTCTCGAGTCGCTTGTTCAGACCAACGCCAAAATATGTCCTGTCGATATTTGACAACGCTTTTGTTGGTGGGCTTTGAATGGCATTTTCTTCGTCACGAAGTCGTTGGTTTGAGACGAGATTCCGCATGAAGCGAAGTCCAAAGTCACCTGTTTTCTCGGGGTTGTTCTCCAAATATGCCATCCCCTGACGTAAGTGAGGTTCTAGGACGGTTTCATATGCTTCGCGTTCCTCGGCGCTGCAACGTTCCCAGTATTGGCCCGACCTTATATGTAAGATCAGGTCATTATTGCGTCCTCGGAAGACTTGACCGGCCGTGTTTTTTGTGAAGTTGGGAGTAGGAGCAGGGAGCTTAGGTAGGAATCTTGTGTGTGAAGAAGCCGGAAGACGATCTCGTGCGGCTCCCCAGTATCCTGTAAAGGTATGAGGCTCCTGTGATGAGTGTTTCAAGGATGCCAAGCCTGGTTGGTAGTCATTGCCGGAGTATATCGTTTCCAGTCTCGTCTTGGGTACATTGAAGCTCTCTCGCCATAGCCCGATATCGGTGGAACACAAGCGGCTGATTCGTTCAAGATCCAATTTGCAGAGTGCTGAAGTGGATTTCATCGCATCAGTCCAGTACATGACCCAGACTTCTGTATCGGGAATATCATAGCCCGTTTCCACGTAGAACTTCTCCCACAGATCCGGCGCATCAGATTGAGAAGCGTGTGAGAGCCAGCTTTCTATGGCTGCTACTGCTTTAATCTGCGAGTCCGTCACGCAATGTGGACTTAATTCGTTGTACACTCCTCGCTGGCGGTTACAGTCACCACGAGGTTGCACACCAATATACGAGATCGAAATTTCCTTGATGTCTTCGGGCAGGCGCAACGTCCATCGTGGATATTTGACAGTCCAGTGCTCAGGTTGATTCAAAGGATATTGCCGGGCTTTCGACTTCGTATTGACAAAGCTGCAGGCCATCGTGTTTGCCCGTGATCAGGAAGAGCTGAAGCGAAGTAAAAATGAAGTTTTGTTTTCGAAAAAGAAAAAAAGCAGGTAATACCTCAAAGTTGTGTTTTTTTCCGGGCAATGTCGTAGCATCTTTATGTAGCTTCTTATCTCTGTTAGTTATAGCGCTAACTACCAGTATCTTCGACGGCCTCGCTTAGATCGCTTCCATCGGCAATCTCGTTCCTGATCTGGGGATTGCGGGGTACAAGAAGATTGCTGACGCCAAATCGTACTCGTTTATCTCTCTTAAGCATCACCAGGACGCGATCTTCAAGCACAATTTTGACCGTAGTCCCACGAACTCCGATTCCCTCGGCATAATGAATGCTAGAAACAAAAGATGCCGAACAGGATGCTTGACCTGTCGCTCGCGAAGGGTCAAGTGCGATGAAGGAAAGCCGAACTGCGACCGTTGCCTTGCGGCGAACATTGAGTGTCTCGGCTATGAGCCAAAGCGTCCTGCTCGTGCTCGACAAGTACCAGACAACTTACCACGGCAAAATGTATCGGCTTCTACTAGTGGCGCCTTGCTGAGCATTGCCTCCACTGTGTTGCCATGTCGGCCTGATCACCTGCCCCTCGTTGGATTCCCGGTCAATCCAAACCCGTTTCAGAGACCTCACATGCGAGCGCGAGATGTGTTAGGTTACAGCCAATACCTGTGTCGAACCTCAGTTGTGCTCTTCTCGCAGCATGATTTGTTTTTCTGGAGAGATTTTGTATGCGAAGAGTCCTTTGAGTCTGAGGTTTTATTCGATGCTATAGTCTGTCTTGGTACGCTCCATCGTGCTTTGTTGCTTAAATCCATGCCAAACGAAAATGATCAAAATCGTGGACTTGATACGCAGGTAGTCGCTGTTCAAGCTTACGTGCAGACACTGCAACGATTGGCGGACGAGTTTACCAACATCAGCGAGCGACTGGATCTGCTTAGCACTATTCTCCTTCTTTTGGCATATTTTGAGGTAAGCTTGAACACCTATGTTCAAGACTCATAGTTATTTAGTAACTGATTGTTACCGTAGTGCTTCCTGGGAAACATTCCTGCGACCCTTCGACATGCCAGGACAGCAAATCTTTATTACGAAAAATTTGGATCAACCTCTTCCGGGAAGGGGCACTTTTCCTTCAAGCCTCTGAGACATAGTCTAGAAGGCTTTTCTCGCATCTACCAACTGATCCTACCAGAATCGGACCTTGTCATTTCGGATGCATCAAAAGTCGCTTCACTTCACATCGACAGTCCTTCAAATGAAGTCTCTATTGACAATATGGTCCAGGACCTCCTCTGCCTTTCGTCCTCGGACGCGAAAATGCAGAGTCTAATATGGTCACCTTTCAACCCCTATTCTTCACCTACCCCCGTGTCTCTGATCAAGGAATTCCAAGCCACATTGCAGTCTTGGAAGAATGCAAATGCCGGGCTGGCATCCTTGGAAAACGCCCATCCCCCTCCAACCGTGTCTTCTCACCTGTCGTGGATGGCTCTAGAAAATCTTGTGCTCCCACCCAAGGAGTGCGGTGTTGGCATATCATATAAGGCCTGTTTCGCGGCGGCTTTGTATAATTTTCTCATGGCCCGTACCTCTTGGGCTTTGAGCATTGCAGGCGAGAACTCCGAAATGAATGAACTCGCTACATATTTCTTTGTTTACGAAACTATGCGATGGTCATTTTCTATCTGCGGAGACTTAGAGAACGTGGGTGGCCGGCCTGATATGTGTCTCCCATGCGAATCCCTTACAACAAGTTTAATCCCCCTGCTGTATGGTATCGGCACATGTTGCCCATCTGCAAATTGGCTGCAATGCATTATCCAGCATCTTGAGCAGGTTGGACAGACAGGGCTGCTGCGTGGCGACCTACTTGCCAGATGTTTGAGCACCATGTATCTTTTTGAGCTCCATACTCGGACCGACTCGTCGTCTTTGTTCAATCGGCTTCCACCGCCTGCCTCTCGAATTATTGTAGCTCTTCTCCCTGATACAGATGGCGGAGGATACTCGGCCTTTTATGCTAGGCGTGGCTTGGATGAAGAGATCGGCTGCCACGACACTTCCGACTACCACGCAATCGGTCAGGCTCGCTGGGAGGCATGTACGCAGGCTCAGACTACCAAACCGAACAGCATTGAGTTTTTCAGTGATCCTTTAATGCCGAATACCCCTTTCGATAAGTGGTTGCTAAACCAGAAGCGCGCGGAAGACTGGAGAAACTGGGACCGTAGGGCCGAATTCAATCTCGAACTAGCAACTAGGGATCATATCTACGGGAGTCGCCTCGCCTTTGACGCGGACAACGATGCAATTTCACGTTAATAGGTCCAAGTGTACCTAGAGGCTATTTACATTGAGACCAAGCATTGAGATCAACTAGTTCAGGCGTAGATAAAGAAATCGACGCATCTTACGGTGGCGGGTTAAGATCTAGCCCATCCACAGAGAGGTGAAACGAATCATTGCGAGAATACGACCCCGCTACATCTAGGTCTAGACGCCCTTTTTCACACTCTTCGAAGTCAATGTCGTGAATCAGCAGCTCTTCATCCTTATTCCAAACTGGCCCCTCTAGAACATCACCAAAGGGCGAGATGATACAAGATCCTCCTGCACTGATATATTTTCCTTCGTAAATCCCGGCGGTGATCCAAGTCGGGAGTTGGTCGTCACGCATGACCTGATTTGCGCTAAGCACAAAGGTTCTACCTTCAATTCCGATTGTTTGCATAAGGGGAAGCCATGTAGGCCGCCCATCCGCTGTAGGTGCGAGGTAAAGGTTGACGTTCTGTTGATACAGCGCCTGACGAAGAAGGGGCATGTAATTTTCCCAGCAAATAGCCGTTGCCATAATCAACTCAATCCCTTTGATGGTAGTCCTAACGGCTTTCAACGTCTTCGGATGGCCTTGGCCCCATATTAATCGTTCGCTGCCAGTGGGCATGACTTTTCGGCGTTTACCTATAATTCCCTTGACTGGATCAACATATACCGCGCTGCAATAGAGTGTCCCTCCGGCTTTTTCGAGAGCTCCTGTGATGATGAATACTGTAGTCTCTTTGGCGATCCGTTCGAGCTCTTCCCTCGTCCCATCACCTCTATAATCTTTCTCACCGGTAGGCAGACGTCGCTCCACCCAGTCCATCCCAGCGCCCCCCGGGGTGTCACCGAAATCCACGGCGCTCTGGAAATATTTGAGAAACTGGTCGTAACCATCTTGCGTTCTTTCTCCTACACGTGTACCGAATGATGCCGAGCGAGGATAACCACCCAAATACACTTCAGGGAATAGGACTAAGTCAACACCGGCCTCCGCAGCATCTTTCACCTTGTCTTGGAGTTGTTGTAGTGTTTGCGAGGTGTCTTCCAACGTGTGACATTGGACTGCAGCCACTCTGAGTATCTTCGGCATCTTCAAAATGACGATGGCTTTAGTTGAATGGTAGGTTTCTTGTGGTGGCACGACCAAGTTAGCGAGCTAAGGAATACTGCGCATTTGGTACCCTTTATAGTGAATGGCCGTGGATGTCACTGCAATTTTTCACGTTGGTTCTACTCATGACAGTTAGCGGAGTTAACGTCATCAATCGAAATGTGACTGCCCAGAGTGTTGTCAAGCCGAAATGCGAGTTAAGCGATTTAAACGAGCAAGGAAATGATTTTGGTCAACGAATGATCGATAGAATGATGCGGTCCTCCTACAGTGGGTCGGCAAAAGTGACGATCCAAAAACCACTTTTCTCGCGACCGCGTCGCGTTTTCCACTTTCGACGCGACAACCTCTTCAGCTTTAAATCAATCCAGTAATACAAAAATGCCTTTAAGGACTCTAAGGGTTAAGTATAGCCTTTATAAGCATACAAGGGTTATAATAAAGTATTTTTCAGGCACCCCATTACGCCGCATTACATTTAAAGAAGGAGTATCGCCTGTGTCTGTATCTGGCATTATTCGACACTATAATAAGCAGAGAAGTGCGAAGAGTAATATTCGCGCAGGGCAGCTAACTAAGCTTAATAAGCACAATAAAAGAGTCATTTTTCGGTATATTTAGAAAAGTCCTTTTATTTTACCAGCTCAGATAATTAAAGAAGCAGGTCTATATATCTCAGTATGCACTCTCGTGCGGTATTTAAAGAAAGAGGATATATTGCATCAGAAAGCAGTAAGAAGACTACTTCTTATGCCTGAAGCTGCTGCTGAACGACTTGAATTTGCAAAAAAAACACATCGAGAAGCCCCCAGAATACTAGTATCACTAGATCTTCAGTGATGAGTCTACAATCGCCCGTGGCGACGGAGACAAGCAGGGCTGATTCTGTGTAGGCAATTTACCTACTTGCTCTATTAGTGTCCATTCACCAGTTATCTAAGCTAAGGAAGAACGGACCAACTGATGAGCTAGCGCCGCTCGATGGCAAAGGCCTCGGCTACATCCCGTGCTCTCCATAAGCCGTAGCCGTGCGGTTGACAATTTCTACCACCTCAGAAGTCCTGATGAGAATCTCTTAGGCTGTGAGGAAAGATCCAATGAAGGCGCCCATGACGTTTCGAAGCTCTTCCGCCGACAATATGGTAACAGGCAATCTCCATTTAACGGGGATCGGGTCAAGTGTTGCTTGTCTCTTCTTTTGTGCAGTTTTCTGCCAACCGGAGGACTCACCAACTGGGGGCATATTGAAAGGGAAAACAAAGGCGTAGCGCTCGATTTGGGTAACAGACAGTTCGATATAGTTCTGCAAATTTATGAGCAGGCACAACAGCGGCCTGGATATTTGATATTGTGCATCCCACTTGAGGGGATCCGTAACACGGACATCCTATCTAAAACACGGATATCAGCCAAATCTATCCAGCCAGGCATTTCCAGAGAAGCAGTCGATTTTCCTGCCTAAAGATTAGGACTCGGGTTATAGTTAGGGTCAGGGTTTATAGTATATATCATGAAATGCGATGTTGAAGCAGCTCATAGAAGTTATCAGCTGAGGCTGACTAAGGTGAGGTTGAAGTTGGATTCTGCTGTTAATTCGACCCAGTATTTACTTTATTGAGTTTGGCGGATGTCCGTGTTTCGGATAAGGATCTCTGAGTTACCAAGGACGGACTTAAGTCACCTATAATCCTTTCTAGTTTCCTTTAAGACCCCAAACGGTGAAATCTAGATTACGATTACAAGTCGCTGATTATTGGATACGGTATTCTGTGCTCCGAAGATAACAGCCTGACGTTGTGAATTACTCCTGTCCCCACAATTTCTCGGCAAACTCGCTAACCTCTCCTCCGGGAAACTCTTATCTCGTTTGCCTCGCCAAAGTAGCCAATATTGAATCAAACTGCATTGCACGCGAGCTGAAGATAACATCCTGGTCTCACATTCTCGTCAAGATATCGCACATATTTCGCAACAAACGACTGATGTGAAAAGAATAAATATCGACGCGCCCGGAGTGTAAGGCAGTTCTAAACATTCGTTCGTTGCAACTGCTCAAGCCGACAAACACTTACTACAGCACATTGGTTATATTCCACGATGGGAGATACTACAGTTACGGTTCTTCCTTCCTCGGTGGGCTATGGTGTTGTAATTGGTGTTGGGTCCTTTTTCACCTTGGTGATGATAGGTATTTCGATGATACAGGCAAGTGAAACTATACTTCAGTGCTCGTGGGTCATGCGATTAATCCATAACGGTGAACAGAACCGCTACACTGCGCATTCGACGAAGGGTGCGGAAGAGTTTAACACCGCTAGCCGTAGCGTCAAACCCGGGCTTATTGCAGCTGGCATTGTCTCTGCGTGGACGTGGGCTGCCACCCTGCTCCAAAGTAGCACCGTCGCTTATTCTTACGGGGTGGCGGGGCCCTTTTGGGTAGGAGAAACGATCCCTTTCTTTTTCATTGAATAAGTCTTCTAACTCTGAGACAGTATGCCGCCGGTGCGACGGTCCAGATCCTGGTATTTTCTGTCCTTGCTTGCAAGACCAAAATCAACGCCCCAAGATGCCACACATTTCTCGAAATAATACGTGTTCGCTATGGCCATGTAGCCCATGTTGTATTCACTTGTTTCGCCCTTCTCACTAACATCCTCGTCGGAAGTCAACTGTTGTTGGGTGGCAGTGCAGTCCTTACTGCGCTTACAGGGATGAATGTCTATGCAGCTATCTGGCTTATCCCAACAATTGTGGTTGCATACGTGCTCATGGGCGGTCTGAGGGCAACATTTTTGTGTAGGACGCTCCTCTAGTCCTTGAATCACGATTTTACTGACCATACAGGCGATTATTCTCATACACTAATTTTGATGGTCATCATTTTGTACTTCATGTTTGAAGTTTACTGCGGCAACGAGTTAATCGGATCACCTTCCGCGATGTATGAATTATTGAAAGATGCTGCATTGCAGCGTCCCGTTAGCGGAAATCAGGATGGATCTTACCTGACCCTCAAGAGTAACTCGGCACTTGTATTTGGAGTTATAACTCTCTGTGCTGGTTGCGGAACGGTCTTTTTAGACCAGGGTCTGTTTCCAAAACCATACCGGATTCCCAGCTCAGTAACTAACAGCCTTGTTTCCACCAGCTTATTGGCAGAGGGCTATTGCTTCGCAGGCGTCGACAGCAGTTCGCGCATATATTCTTGGAGGCCTCGCTTGGTTTGCTATCCCTTTTGGCTTTGCAACTACCTTGGGTCTCGCCGCAGTAGCGCTCGCAGATCATCCTAGCTTTCCCACTTATCCATATGTTCCCACTGCTAGCCAAATATCCTCTGGGCTGACACCAGCTTTTGCGACGAGTGCATTGCTGGGAAAGTCCGGGGCTGCTGCCCTTCTGATTACTCTTTTTGTAAGTTTGGTCATTTTGAAAGTACCTGCTTCTGTCTTTGGAGGGGGCAAAATTGAATGCCCTCCCTATCGTCTTGCCGCACCCAGGAATGCGGGGTATTCATGAGAAGACTACTAAAACTTTCTTCTTTCGACAGATGGCAGTTACCTCGTGTGCATCAGCGGAGCTGATTGCGGTCTCTTCGATCCTCACCTTTGACGTCTACAAGACATATATTAAGCCCGATGCCAACCCCAAACAAATGATATTCTGGGCTCATGCGAATGTAGCCAACTTTGGTCTTGTCATGGCTCTCTTCGCAACTATCTGGAACCTTGTCGGCATCAACCTCGGGTGGCTTTTCCTGGTTATGGGGCTTCTAGTCGGCGGTGCTGTCTTCCCAACTGCGTTTTCTGTCACGTGGAAGGGGCAGAGCCGAGCCGGGGCCATCGCAGGCTCTCTCAGCGGCCTTGGTGCCGGAATCTTGTCATGGTTAGTTGTCGCCAAAGTTCATTACGGCGAAATAAGCATTGCTTCAACAGGAGCCAACTATCCCTCTCTCGCTGGCAACTTGGCTGCCTTGCTCGTTAGTCTTGCGGTGACAGTGATAGTGTCAGTCACAGAACCGCAAGACTTCGACTGGGACATAACTCGTTCCATGAACTCGGAAGTCGGCCTCGGGGACACGGATGATTTTGTTGTATCTCGGGGACAGAATGAGAAGGAACATTTCCAACCAGTCGATGATTACCAAACCTCAGACAGAACAACCCCGCAACATTATGTGCGTCGAGAGAGTAGTACACTGCCTCAGGAAGTGTCTGATCAAGACATTGGTAGGGAGAATGCAGGCCAGAGATCAGGCCGAAAAGAACTTGATTCCCTGTCAGCTGGAGAGCATTCCATGCACCATGCCCCAGGAGATGTCACAGACGCACAACAATTACATCTCCGATCTGCTCTGAAATTGGCATATATGGCATCCATCTTGTTGCCCCTGGTTCTGGATTTCCTCGTCCCCATTCCGATGTTCTTGAGTCACTATATCTTCTCCAGGGCTTTCTTTACAGCTTGGGTTGTCATTGGATTTGCTTGGGTTTTTGCTTCGGCTGCTGTGAGTGTCTTTCTACCTATATGGGAGACTAGATACTTTTTCAAACTGTTGTTCTTCGAGGTCTTGTCAGACGTCAGATGGCGAGGAGGGGAATAGACATTAAAGCATAGAACGTAGTCAGGTGAAAACCAGGTCGCTTCGGCCTATGCTTTAGCCGTCTTTGTCGGAAGTCTCATGAAATCAATCATCCCCTCAGAAACGGATGAGGTTAACTCTATTACTATGAAACGTCGAGGTTCCTCGAAACCATTTCGATACATGTCAGGTAGAGCTTCATAGATTGCACTAACTCTTTAACAAGCAGGTTAAGAAACATGAAGCTTGATGATTAGCTTTTATCGCTCGATTACAGGTCTGTGAAGAGGGGGCCAGAATGAAACAGAACCCTCATAATCGAGGTCTAGTGAGATCTTTTCCGAAAGCCATTGGACAAGGCTTATGAGATTCTCGCCGAGGTAACTGGTTGATCCTTATGATCAACTCGTGCGACGGGTCTATTAGTTACTTTTTATTACGCACAAGGTAGGTTCCACGGCAAAACAAGTGTACATGAAGTAGCCTCGCTTGTCGCATCCTAATCAGGTTCAGTAGGTGAAGTAGAAGTCAGGATACGATATAGTGCAGAAAGGTTGGACAAAGCAGTTGTTCGACCAATTTCAACCAAGATCAAGGCCGTAATAACGGCACAAACAATTAGCTTCACACTTGACAAGCCGCGAGATGTGATGGTTGAGGTGAATGGGAATAAGTGGAAGGCTCTCCATCTACTGGCCAACGAGATCAATATCGATGCACCCACTGGTGATACCAACGACATCTGGTACTTCGGGCCAGGCATCAACCAAGGATCCGCTTACTCCAAAGTAACTGATGGGGTAAACTTGATGGTTCCTTCAGGCAAGACAGTGTATCTTGCAGGTGGTGCTTTTGTTACCTGTCGGCTGAACTTCATCGGAGTAACCAATTCTTCTGTGTGTGGCCCTGGATTTATCCTTGGCCCAGAAGGTGGATTCATTTACAAGGAATGGGGAGGCGCAATACACATGAGTGGCGCCACTGATATCCGGGTCGAGGGTGTAACATCATTGGGTGCCAAGGGCTTCAGTCTTTCAGCAGGTGAATGCAGACGTGTTCATGTTAACCGTTATCGTTCATTTTCATTCGCTGGGAATGGTGACGGTGTCGACTTCTTCTGCTCATCTGATATTGTCATCGAAAATTGCTTCCTCCGCAACTCGGATGATAATATTGCGTTATACTCCCACCGTTGGGACTGGTATGGTGACTCAAAGAACATTACCATCCAAAACTGTGTTCTGCTTCCTGATATTGCCCATGCCATCAATATGGGCACTCATGGTAACCCTACGAAACCGGAAACGACGACAAACGTGATCATCAAAAACATCGATATACTGGACCAAGAGGAGAATCAGTTGTGGTACCAGGGATGCATCGCTATTAACGTAGCAGACGAGAATATTTATGAAGAAATTAGTATGGAGGATGTCAGAATTGAGAGAATCACCCGAGGCCAACTTCTCAATATCCGTGTTATGCAGAATACCCGATGGACGACCTCGCCGGGGCGTGCAATTCGAAATGTTTACATCAAGAACCTTTCTTTAGGGATGGAAGGAGGCAACAGGGTTATAAACCCATCTCAAATTCTGGGTTATGATGGAGCCCGTCGGGTTGAGAATGTCGTGTTCGAAAATCTGAAAATCGGCAACGAGATTATACATAAGGGTATGGAAAGACCGAGATGGTACATGGTCTCGGATCTGGTTCCATTGTTCGCTAATGAGCATGTACACGGACTGAAATTTATCTAATATGGTTTCTTCAGAGGTAAGGTGTGAGCGGCGATATGAGTCCAGCCAAGGACAATATGGACCATACTAGACTTTCAGTTAGTATCTCAGTATGCGGTCCTCTGGAACACCTGTCAGTTCTCGGCTTCTACTTGTAAGATAATTATTATTTGAATTATAGAATGGATCAACAAATCCTCTTTGGACCCAAGAAATAAGTATACAAATGTACTGTAAGGCCCATTTCTACTATTTAAAACTGTGTTCAGTTGGGTTTCTGTCTAGTTTCATACACGCATGAGAGCAAGACAGTAGATAGGGTACGTGGAGTAATCGTAAAATATATCAGCATTCGTCACGCACGGAACGCAAAGTTCTTTTTCTTCGTACGTTTTATTTTTACGTACTAAATATTTATAGACCAGCTGAGGCATTTCTACCCTCTAACAGAGTATTTAGAGATAAATCTCGGTTCAACCTTCAAAGAGTTTGATAGGAAACACTGGGCACGGCAAAAAAGAATTTCTCAGTCTCCGTCTAACGGCAATAATCATAACGCGATAGAATAGATCTGTTTCCATATCAGTATCCAAGGGCATAAAGAGTCAATATACTGGATAGTAAAGCGGCAGCCTGCCTTTTATTCAGCGCTCAGTCTCAATAGCACGTCGCAAGTACCCCTGTCCTACATGTATTCCTTATTTGTTTCATATTTAAACTTATGAACGTAGTAGATTGAGGGTTAAGAGTCAACAGAGAGTACATATACTCACAATTATCGGCAGTTTCTAGCATATAGTAGGGTGTCCCTGTTCAGACCAAAAATGTGTCCACGGATGTTATCCCTGTTCTAAAACAGGTTTCTGAAGCGGGTGGATTATATATGTGCAGAGAAGGATTGTAGCCTTTTGAGGTTGCAGTGAAGATTCATTACGATTTAAGCTCCAATAGATTCTGCCATTGTAAAGATAGGCGTTTTTTTCTAACAACTGGGCCATAATACTGAGTCACAGAGGTAAGTAATGAAGTGATACTTGACGTGTCTGGTTCAAAAACGGACACCTTACCCATCCCTATTTTGATCAAGTGAAATGTGGCTAACCGTTACTAGTTCTTTAACCTCGAAGTTGAATATTATCTTGTAAGTTAATTGATGGAGATTTTGGGTTATTACTTTTCCACGCGTCACCACCTTAAAAATATGGTCAAAAGACAAATGCACGGTGACAGCCACAGGGTTATCCATATCTAGGTGAGAATTTGGGTTTTTGCTCAAGGCCACGCGTCTGTCCTAGCAATCTTCAATTGTGCCTGTATTTCTGCAGAATACGACGTAACACCTGAGTGGTACTTCGAGAGTGCCGTAGGGCAAATACAGTATAGAGAACATTAACATGTTTTGTATTGTTTAAACTACTCCACCCAGATCGCAACTTTATGGCACCGTTACCTACCATGCCTGACTTTATATATTTTAAGATTTAGGAGATAAGAAAGGCTATTAACAATTGATAATCCACCAGCTAGCTCTGCGAGAAGAAGCACATATGGAAGCAGTTAGGAGTTCGATCCTAAGGAGTACCGCGTCCCAGACAAGCTCGATAGTCTATGTACTAAGCAACACTCAAGGTCAGACTTGACTTTTCCCGGTAGATCACCAAGCGAAGCGGTCCGAGCTCCGCGCGATCGTCTATTCACACAGAGTCCGGAGTACAGGGACGGCGATGAGAGTGGTTCAAGATTACGGTCAATCTTTGGAGAACCTCCGCGGAGAAACGAGGTACTGGAGTGGATCTGATCAAGCAGCTACCGTAATCACTGGACTATGATAAGCGGTAGTCGATAATGAAGCGGGTTAGTTTAGTGCCCCAAGCGTCGCTAGGCTCGACAATCCACACCATCGAACACAAATGTAATTCGCTAGCTTACCCTAGTGCATATCGAACCAATGAGACTGGAGTTTGGCTTTGCTCGCGTTCAGGACTTAATCAGATCTGCCTTCCGCCAACTCCACAACGTGATAGGTTCGAGTTCGAGGTAAGATAAGAAACCAAATGCCCGCTATCCCCCTGTTTCTTTCTCGCATTATCGTCACATTCAATGAACCCACTAATCTGACATTACGCAGCGGAATCAAGTCTAGATGGTTACCAGAGGAGAAAGAAAGGAGCGGCAAAGGGTCTCCGTGGCTTGCTGTTCTTGCCGTACAAGACGGATTAGAGTAAATCCTTCCCACGTATGAGGCTGCAGCTATCCACAATAGAATACTAATCGCTATAACCTTCCAAACAGTGCGACGGTGGGCAGCCATGTTGCATGCAATGCATGGCCAGAAATGTGGAATGCGAATATAAATTGAAGGAGAACAAAAGAAAGTAAGTTACTTCATAATGGCCATATAACATACAACATTAGCTAAATGCACAGACAGACCTCCTAGCAAACGCTATGTCGAGTCTCTGCATGCTCGCATTAAAATATTGGAAGCGCAGCTGGTTTCTTTGCGGAACCCGATTTCTGATCAGGACGGAGCCATACTAAATCGAGAAACTCATATCACTTTCGAATCCCTCACTGAAGACTCAGATCCAAGCACTCCAAGCACGTCAGGGGAAGACAGTCTCGTCCATCAAATTACGGATACCTGTGGCCGTTTGAACCTAGGCGAGAATGGTGAGCTTCAATTCTTCGGTCCACAGAGTAACTACCATCTTTTACACGAGACGGCCCGAAAGACTGATAGAAATGGCGCGTCTATGGGCGATTTATTATCCTTGACAGTCCGGGAGCTCGTCGACGTACCATTAGAACTCCAGGAGCATCTCTTAGATCTCTACTTTACTTGGCAGAATCCATGGGCCTATATCATCCCTAAAGAGGGCTTTATGCGCGATTTCTATAACGGCAACCGTAGCAAGTCCTGCACCCCCCTTCTATTATGGTCCATATTTTCTGTTGGAGCACGATATTCGGATAGGGTCGAGGTTCGGACAAGGCCGGATGACCCTGATACAGCTGGAAACTTCTACGCAGATAGAGCAAAGGCTCTCTTGATGCTTTCCATAGACACTGCAAAGATCAGCACTGTCCAATCTCTGGCTTTGCTGTCAATCAGATGGATGGCAGAAGACAAAGAAGCGGCTGGCTGGCTCTTTTCTGGTGAGTACAATTCTTCGATACAGTTAATGGGGAACCTCACATCTCAAATTCATCATAGGGATGGCCACACGGATGGCTTTTAATTTGGGTCTGCATCTTGAATGTGCGAAGTGGGTGGCCTCGGGGCTCATCACAGAAGAAGATGCAGAAGTGCGTAAGGTTGTCTGGTGGGGTTGCTATGCTCTCGACAAGTACTATCTCAGTCCATGTCGGTCAAATTGGAGTACTAACGACGTTTCAAGGTTGTTCTCGCTCGGCTTGGGACGTCCAGGCAATACCCATGATCGGGATATCACATGTGGACGCCCTCGACACTCTCCTTCGGCAGAGTTTGATCCATGGTTCTCTTGCAGGCCAAAGGGTGATTCATTGGGATGCCACTCAAGGATAGCTTCTACTGCAGATTATCAGTGTGACCACTTAGCATTAGCAGCTTCCGCACTGGACATGATGTAAGTTAAACGCCGCTCAGAAAAGGAACCGACTCTTAATACGGTTCACATAGTTATGCGCCAAACAGCGGATTGACAAGGATGGAGCTGGATGGCCTAGTATCGAAGACTGACGTCGCGATGAACATTCTATGGGCCACACTGCCTACTCATCTTCGCCTGCCAAGCTCTTCCCACGTTCCATGCCTGCCTCACGTCTATCAATTACAGTGAGCTTTGTCATTCCCGTTGGATGGGAATTGTTAATGATGATTCAAGTCTTCAATATCATGTTGCTCAAATTCTCCTGCACCGCCCCTTTTTTGCTCGCCACCTTCAAAATGGAAGAATGCAGGCCGTGTTGGACAGCAATAGTATGCATCTTAAAGTTTGTAGAGAGTCAGCATCTGAGATATCAAGGCTACTCCAGGCCTACAGACGACATTACTCTTTGGTATGTTCCCTTTTTATAAGCTGTGGATAGTCTGAGTAACTGACAGAGGATCTCGTGAAGCGATTGATTTCGATAGGTGCTGTTTGTCACACTTTCGCCGCAGCTACGATTCATTTAATGGATGCTAGGTCTTCAGATGCAGAAATACGGCAACAAGGTATCAGGAAACTTGAAATTTGCACATCTGCACTCCGAGAAATGAGTTGTCCGTGGTCATGGAGCCGTCGGGCGCACCAAGCAATTCAGTTACTCGCCAACCTATGGTTGCACTCGGACAAGAAAGCACCGGACATTTCGGAAGAGCCTGACCTAGCCACAGTCTCTGGGGTATCTGATGCTGCAGTCCTTGCTGATCCAAATGACTTGTCATTTTTATTGGAAACCCCCGATCCCTCGATTCTTACCCATGATATCTCAGATGACATCTTTGCAGCATTTCGCCCCGATGATCTGAATTGGATGGCTAGCGATCATTCTTCCATTTGGGGCAGACTTTGTCTCGACACGGAGCTAAGTCAAAGCATGGAAGGGTCATCAATCAACACAAGCTAAAATCTTTGTTGGACACGACGATGTGTCGTCTGTCTATATTAATAAAAGCCCAATCCCTGTTCTACCAACCTTCTAAATGTCCCATTAGACATCTTTACTTCTCTCACTCAAAGCCAGACTTGTCGCCATCCCTGTATCCTGCGCTCTTCACCACGTCTGTTACTTCCGACTCCGCTTCTATGACATCGCCAAATAGTTCACCCATGTTCTCTAACGAGCGCTGTCGGGTCTAAGCATGGTTAGCTAAGGGTCCCTGGTTGAAAAAGACTAGATCATACCTCGGGAAAGAATATGGCCGTCAAACAGGCGATCACGGTTGTGAGTGCAGTGAAGACTAAGTAATATTTCCATCCAATATTTTGGAATGCCGTTGCTGCAGCCATCAGAAAGATGATGGTTGCGATGAAAAGTCCCGAGACAGATAGTGCAAGGCCCTTTGCCCGAACCGGCGTTGGAAATATTTCACTAGCGTAAATATAGGTTGTTGCATCGATGCAGCAAGTAAAGACGAAAACGTGGAGGAACAAGAAGAATACAGCAGCAGAGGCTGCAGATCGGTTGCCGCTGCGCTGAAATATGGATACTGTGATGCATTCACCAACCAATGCTACGATGCATCCTCCATAGCCAATGACTTTGCTTGATTAGTTACTATTTTGCTCAGATCTGGATTGAAATGCACAAGCTTACGGAGCATTTTCACCCTGCCCACTCGATCAACCACAACGGCGTTAAACCAATTGCCAAATGGAGCAATAGAAATCCAACCACAGGCGATGATAAGTTGTTGGATAGTACTGAAACCTAGGCTTTTGTATAAGATTGTGCCATAATCTATGAACCAATCAGTATATTGAAATCAGGAAGTTAAATAGGCAACTAACTGTTAATGACAATAGTGCCTGTAGCCTGGGCCCCCATCATTGTAAGGAAGCCAATGATGCATCTCTTTCTCATGGAAGGTTTGCTGAAAAGGGTGCTGAATGTGGCAGTCTCCTGTTGCTGAACATAGATATCATGCCTTAGCTCATTGAACTCGGCTTGAATAGCGTCCTCGTCGGAGGTATCATCTGTGGCCTCCGCACGGGTAATTTTAAATGCATCATATGCTTGTGCATCTCGACCCTTGATGAGGACTAGCCTAGTTAGCAAAGAAAGTGCTGGTACGAGCTCACATAGACTCACGCCATCTTGGTGTGTCCGGCAAGAGTTGCACGCCAACGGCTAGACCCAACGATGGCAAGCACTGTATCGCCAGTGGGATGCGCCACTGCGCACCGGAGGCATTGACAAAGTAAAATCCCAGCCCGATCCAACTCGCACTGGCATATCCGACGCCTATGAGGACACCGTGAAGTCCCACCAAGAAGCCACGAATACGAATCGGAGCAATTTCGCTTTGGTACAACGGAACTAAAGTTACCAGGGCACCTGTAGATCGGTCAGTTAACTATGAATTGATTGATAAAGAAGTCTGACCTATCCCGATTCCTGTGATAAATCGAGCAACAATGAACATGGCAATATGCACACTTCCGGCTTGAAGCCCACCTCCAATAATAGTAAAAATGGAGCCGGCAACCATAGCTTTGCGGCGACCCAGCCAATCAGCTGTCATGGTGCAAGAAAGTGTTCCCAATAGCCCGCCAACTTGGAACATCCCGTTCATAGCCCCTATGAGACCAGATGCATCTGATCTTGTGTCCAAGTCGAAATACGAAAGAAATGATGGCTGGCCCAAAGTCGTCGAAATGATGCTCGAGGAATAACCATAGGTCATGCTTCCTAGAGCGACAAATACCGAAATCTATGTAGGCTCAGTAACGTGGTTTCAGTGACGTTCACCGGAAAACTAACCAGGATCCGGACTGCAGAAGAAGAGAGCACCATGTTGAAGAGGACGAGAATTCCGAATACTTCGTTCGTAGTCAGGTAAGCTGAAAAATAGATACTATCATGGAGCGCCGAGTCTTGGTCCCTTTATACTTGTATATGAAGCACGGATAACATTGATCTTGCGCATGTTAATTTGCGACGTCAAACCCTGCTTATCATACTCCGTTTTCTCCCCAACCCAAGAATGGTGGTGTTTGAGTCAATACAGCAATTGGTCCAGTAGTTTTGTTTCAGTTTAGCGCCAAGCCGCAAACATCGACCCTCCAATCCAAGTCTAAAGAAATTCCCCAGATGATAGGGTAGTGCCCATCCAGCAGGATACTCATTATCCGTGTGGGGTGATTCCAACCACCATTTCGGACCGGTGTCCGACGCTAAGCTTGAGCTATCCACGCCAATTCTAGAGTAACTGATAACGAAAAGTAGAAAAGCGGGAAGGTCTGTCAGTCTCTCCTCGTACCCATCAGCAACAAACACGAACTTGTGGCAAGAAAGTCACAACCTTAAGTTATCCCTTTCTTTGATTCTCATCAAAAATAACATGATCGGCTTCACTTTGACCGAAAAGCAACAGGCGCTTCGCAGGGACGCTGCCGCTATCGGCGCGAACTTGCTTGCCGGAGCCCGAGATGTGTACTCAAAGCATTCGGACCAACAGTCACGTTTCCAATCCACCTTGCCCATTTACAAAGAGTTGGTAAAGTTAGGCCTTGTGAAGGGACAAGTTCCGGTCCAGCTTGGTGGTAGCAACGAATCGTTCATTAACAGTGCTATTACGCTTGAGGAGTTGTACGCCGCCGATTCCAGCGTTATGGTTCACGTTGTCGGTACAGGACTTGGGCTTTTGCCTTTGATCCTTGGAGGAACGCCAGAGCAGCAGACGCAGTACTTGAAGCCATTTCTTACGTGTGATGGGGAACCTCTCGCGAGTTTGACCCATTCCGAGCCTGGCGGAACAGCGAATTGGCTTGAAAAAGGTGGTAAAGGGTTGGGAACTACCGTAAAAAGGGAGGGTGACTTTTATGTCATCAACGGGGAGAAGGTAACAACTGGGTATCCAATGAGAATGAGACCACACGCTGACGACATAATCTTTAGCTTTGGACCACCAACAGCGCTGGATGGGATGGCAAGGGAGCGACTTTGTCATGCCTTGCCTGTCGATATTCTGAAGATGGTGGTCCGGAAAAGCCCGATGTAGACCCGAGAACAAATATCATGGTCTTTCTCGTCACTCGGGATATTGTAGCACAGAATGAGCCTGATGCTTACAAGGTGATTTCAGAGCCCGAGCTGATGGGTCACACAGCGACTACCGGTCCCCACACACTCTACACTAATTTCAAGATCCCGGTGCAGGGTAACAATGTCCTGGCCAGTCGAGGCAAAGGAGCCGATCTGATTGAACAAGCCTTCAGCATCTCTGCTGCCTTGGTCGGCGTGATGGCGGTCGGAACTATGCGCACTGCCTTTGAAGCTGCTCTAAAATTCGCTCGAGAAGACTCTCGAGCAGGAAGTGTTCCAATCATTCAGCGTCAAAGCGTAGCTGACTTGTTGATTAACACAAAACTTAAAATCGATACGTCTCGCATCCTTGTCTGGAAAGCACTGGACGCTTTGGACAATAACACTGGCGATGCTAAGAGTCGTTTTGAGTCTTGTCTGCAAGCCAAGGTCTACTGCAGTGACCAAGCTGTGAACGCGGTATGGGAGACGATGCAGGTTGTTGGGGTGTAAGTATCACACATACCAAAGGATGAATACGCCGTGTAACTAAAGGCCTTTACAGAACATCATATGGGAAAAGCACGGTTTTCCCTCAATTGTTGAATGATGCCACTGTGTACGCCATATTTGACGGAGGAAATATCGGGATCCGAAGGCGCCAGCTGCAAAGGCTGATGCAGGACGCGGAATACAAACCATGGGCTAGTATTTATGAATGAGGAGTGATACCGAATGCACTCGGTACATTCATAGGCTAGCAAAATATTATTACTGTATTTTTCTCGCTTAACCCCCTACAAGGAGTTAGGGGTATCGCGTCACAGCAGCAGCTTAAGCCGTTCAAGGTTAGAAAACTTCTCACCTCATAGAAACTGGGTGAAGGCGGACATGAATTTATTTCGCCCAATCCCTTGGAGCTTGCTGGCTATATTATAGGGTTGTAGATGCTTCTCTCCAGTCATATTGTTGTAATATCCCTTGCGAACATGTGCATAGTAGACACGCGACGAATGAAATCGGTGTGTTTTCTGACCGATGATGCATATTTCCCCCAAAGTCATGGGCATCCCTTAATAGCTTTTGGCACTATCCTATCCTTTCGGTGTGATCCAGAACCATCACATTCATTCTACAAGGCAAACCTCTCAATTGACATCCACTTTACGCTTGGATCCGCCCAGCTGTCAACTCAAATCATATTACACAACAACCACTACTTCATGTCTGTAAGCCCTGGATATTGACCACGGGAGGATCCTCCATATTTACTTGGGATACACTGGTGGCTACTGCGGCAATCGCTTTTCTAGGTGCAGGGACCGTCATAAGTGCATCCACTCCCTCTCTTGCACGCTCGATTATTGGAACCTTGGTCCATAGTGAAACACTCCATAGTGAAACACTTCTGCGTAAGATCACAGCACGTGTCCCACCAATGAGCGCATCTGTCACCGGGAAAGATACACTCAATCTCTGACTGCTGCGATGTTAATAACTAGATTGCCTCGAAGAAAAGCACCGGGACCATACATTCAAAAAGGTTCCACTCAGGCGGCTTGCAATGGCGAGAGTAGCCAGAATCCCGACGGTCGAAGTAGAACTACCAATAGCTGAGGTGAAATACTTGATGCAATAGCGTTTCTTGTTAACAAGAAATGCAAAGGATATCTTTTCCAGAGCCGACATCCCGACCCCGATACTTATATGGACCCGCGCAATAGTTCAAAAAATTAAAACCAAAAATCACGTAAAACATAAACACCGCGTGATACCTTGTGTAACACCGTTAAACCATTCTATATACCATAATTTAATTTGACTTCGCGTTTTGTCTTATATAATAAGTATTTGTCTAACCCTCGGCTGCTCCTACAAATCAAGTCTAATCCCCTCTACCCCTATGTACCCCTTACAACCAACTTTGGGAAACCTAGAACTTTTATACTACTAATGAGTAACAGAAACAGACTGTGAGTAAGTACCTTGGAAGTCGAATGAGGCTACAGCCACAGTGTGTCGGTTGAAGAAATCGGCCTTGGTGCTCGCGCTTGCCACATCAGTGGAAATTCCTGGCACTGCGAGCCATAATTGATTCTGACTGCCTAGCAATCGAGTTTCAATGACAAAGTCTGGATTGATTTGTATTTCTGATGGAATGTCATATATCCTGATCGAATTGGTTTCGATCATATTTAAGCCGGATACTATGCATTCGCCTGGTGCTATGAGGGTTTCGGGCTATCCACAACGGCCAGGACTGGGACACTTATATGACTCACCGGAAGGACTTCCGGAACTTGGCCCGATAGGTGGAACCCACTAGGTAGTTTTTACGCTTAAAGTATGTTACGGAGGACAACCCGGTTGATCCCCCGGGCGCCGGCTTCGACTCGTCACTGAACCAATCTTCAACTCACGTAATATTTACTAAGAACCAGTGATATGGTAAGTGCCACCAGGACCTATTTAGGGTAGAAGACTCCTACCTGAGTTGGATACCAGCTCAGATGGATCGCGATGTAAGTTTACAAAGAAGGCGTAACATATTTCGAGCCACCGCAAAACCTTAATGCTAACAAGAGGTCCTGGAAATAATATGATTATTACTCAGGAAAGACAGCGTTAATGACTGTCCTAAGTGTTAATTTCATTATTATTCTATCATCAATACAAATATCTGTTTTCATCGCGAGGATTGCGTCATAAAAATGATCGTCCATCCTATGCCTTGGTTCCTTTCTCACAATGCGCCGTCGTGGCTTCTTCTTCCATCTTCTCATTAAGAACCTCCCGATCCGTCTCCGACATATGAGTTATATGCAGAACAACCTCATCACCAAACCGTTCATTGATTTCCTCAAGGGTCAGGCCATTGGTCTCGGGCAAGTACCAGTAAGCAACCGGTGTATTTATTGCTGTCAGAGCAATAAATACCAGATAGTACTTCCAGTGAATGTGTACGAACGCGTTCGGGGCCGGGATCAAATATGCAACTGTCGATAAGAATAATACTGATAGAGCAAATGCTACCCCTTTGGACCGAATGTGAGTTGGGAAAATCTCTGAGACATAGACGTACGAGGTCGCGTCAACACAGCAACCGTAACTGTATGAGACGCGTTAAAATTGTAATGCAGAGCAGATGTCTCTTTCAAATATCGCAACTTACAAAGAGATATATAGAAACATCGCGAACACACCTGCTCTCAACCCTGCTTCATTTGTCTTTCCGACATACGTTGCAGTAAGAGCAGTCAGAACAACGAGTGATGTGAGACAACCCGTCCAACCGATAACTACATAGAATATCAGCAAAGTCCACCATGATGCTAACTGGGGATTCATACCAAGCAGCCTCACTCGTCCAATTTTGTCAATGAGAATTGAATTAATCGCATTCCCAACGCAAGCAACTGTGACATAGGTAGCTGCCAGAATCAACGGAAGACTGCCGGAAAACCCGAGGCCTTGGTACAAGAGCACGCTATAGTCTTGTTGTGAAATATCTATCAGTTACAGTCGTCCCGAATGAGGTTTTTGTTCAGGAGAGCCTACTGTAAACAACCAAGATCCCTGTGCCTTGACTGCCGAACATGACAATAAATGCACAGATAATCCGCTTTCGATATGACGGACGCTCAAAAAGTGACATTAAACGCTCACTTGTGGAGTTAGCTTTGTCAGCTTGAACTTGGAGCTTCATTTGCTGATATTCCTCCCTTGCAAACCGGGCTGCTGGGCTAGAGGGATCATTCCTAGCATGAAGCCTCATCACAATTTTCAGGGCTTCGTCTTCTCGCCCTTGCATAAGAACTGAGGGAACATTAGTAAACCGTAGGGTTGGAGTTACACAACAACTTACGCCATCGAGGAGACTCGGGAAGCAGTGGAATTAAAATGAACATTGACAAGGGCCAAAGCACCTGGAGAGCGAGCGGAAATCGCCATTGAAAGGAAGGTTGCCTCGAAAAGTAGCTTGCAACTCCGATCCAGGCTGCTAAGGAATATCCCACAACTAACACGACACCTTAATGAAAGTCAGCCATAATACCCAGATTTCCATTCTCTATGATATCTCACCGTGCTGAGCCACTAGAAACCCTCTAGCAGCCGGGGGTGCTATTTCAGATTGGAACAAAGGCGCAGTGACGACAAATATCCCTAATTTCGCAGATAATAGCTGGTTAGATTTCCATCCATCGATTAGTGGCTCTAGGGATTATCCTCGGCATACCGACGGCAAATCCACTCAGCAATCGACCGACCAAAAACATCCCAATGTGAACGGCACCACCTTGGAAAGCTCCACCAATAATGCCAATCGGACATGCAATTGCTAACGAGCGTTTTCGTCCCAGACCGTCGCAGGACCATGCCACGAAGCCCGACCCCAAAAGCCCGCCGACAGAAAAGAGGCCATTCATTGTACCAATTATGGAGTTTGTGAAGTTATATCGATCATTGGTAGGATCCTGAGTTAAACCAAAGTAGGCAAACCATGCCGGTTGGCCTAGAGTTGTAGAGACAATGCTAAAGGAATAGCCATAGCTCAAACTTGCCATGCACACTGCAATAATAATCTAACATGTAAGAATTCAACTCCGGCTAGAGGGGCCTAGAAGACTTACAGAGAGGTTGAACAGGGTCACCTTTTGTTCCACCTGGGTAGACATCTTTGGATGGGGGATTTATATGTGAGTCTTCTTGGGTAATTGAGGGAGTTACGGGGGATGGAACATGGTTTTAGTAGGAGACGGATATTTCGTATCTCTTATAGGTTTGCGTTACGGATTACAGGCAAGAGGACCCTCAGTCAACTAGTGCCTAATACACCATGGGGTAAGTTCCGCTACTCCTTATCTGTTGGCCAACGAAAGGTTGATGGCCTTCCGCCTCGGTTCGGCTACACCGGCCTGGTACGGCTCGGCTATTGACAGCAGTCAGTATTTGGCCCGGCAAAAGCAAATATTCATAGAAGCACCATATACCAGACCCGGCCCACCGAACCAGGGTTTTCCGAAGGAGAAATTATCCTCGACTGGACGCCTAGAATCACTTCGAAAACCCACGTTCACACCAAGCTATTACACGATAAGAAGCATAAAATTTTTTTTCAGGCTGCGGATCTCGTCTATATCGCGGTTAGTCTTCCATAAGCACGCCGAGATGCCACAATTACTCCTGATATGGCGAGGGTTGTGAAGTCCATTTGAGCAAAATCAAATACAGTGTGTTTAGGGCGAGTCTTCTGTAGTAGTTCAATTTAATTACGTTGTGAATCAGCCTGAATAGAGTCGAACTTGAATCCCTTCTATCATAGAAAGATCATTACCATATTAAAGGTGACTAGATCACTCATTTTTCTGGAACCTAAAGCTACATAAAGCTACATAACTGCTACGGCATTTGCTGGCGTTGCAATAGCACCTCGAACATTCAATGGAGCCGAAGCGAGAAAAAAGGTGTATCTTTTATGCCTTGCACACATTTCCGAGAGAGCTTTCAAGTCCCATAGCTCGCCGAGGGGGCATCCCAGACTTGGGAGAAGGTATTCGTGGAGCACTGCAATCAATGGAATTAGTCACATGATCTAACATCCTGTGAAGGAAATTGAGGTCACAAAAGATATAGAGACATCTTACACTGAGTCTCCTTGGTAGGGGGCCATGCTTCAACTGTTGGGTTATCTGCTGCTATGGCAGAGATACGATGGTCCCTACAGACTAGTTAGGCAGGAGGAGAAGAGTTGTTATTATCCCATACCAAACCCATGCAGCGGTCTCTTCTCCAGCAAGAAGACCTGCGTTGTCATGCTTATCTCTGGTTAAAGAGATTTTTTCTTCATCAGTACTTATAGAGTCGTGCCATTCTGTCCAACCAGTACGGAGTATGATAATATCACCGGGGCGTAGAACTACTCCCTCCCAGGTTGCCACCTTGTCCAGACTAGAGACTGGAATCCGGTGGGTGTCTCCAGGGCAGTACTCGATTCCATGAGCTTTGGCGAATGCATAGAAATCAAGCAACACCCCTCGGCCACAAATTCCGCCAATTTTGGACCACTCTGAAAGATCGATTAAATGTATGTCTTGAGAGTAAGATCTAGCTCTCTTACCGTCGATAGAGCCAGGTCGAATTTCCCGGGCTTGTTGCATTTCCTCATGAGTAGCTCCATTATAGTACAGTGAGCTTTGCGAATGACCGAAATGGCAAAGCCCATCCCACTGGCTGCTAATTTGGGTATTGAAGCATATCTTGGGACCAACGTTTTTCAGCAATAGTCTCGTAAAGTTTGTACCTCCGAGCATTTACCTCGTCGTCATTGGCCAAAAACTTTCCCCCAGTGACTCGATGTCCGTCAATCTGAGTAAACTGTAGTTTCTTCCTCTGAAACCCAACATGGGTATACGCATCTAGTGGCCAGCTATCATAGAAGAAGTGGTTATTAAAAGAAAAGGAAAAACATAAAAGAAAAGGAAAAACATAAAAGAAAAGGAAAAACATAAAAGAAAAGGTAGGCGACCCCATGAAGCCCATGATATACATACTTCAGCGATACCCTTTCTCCGGTCTGTATCTCCTGGCTGGCTGCAGCAACAACATCAGGCGTGAGGTGGTTCAATGTTCCGATCCAATCTTTCTCCCCCTTTCTCCCCGTTTTATCCTCGTGAATCTGGTTCCATATATCCCAGGAGCAGTTCATTGGTCTTCCGCTAACAGACGGAAGCTCAGAGTATTTTGGGACCTCCATGGTTGTGTGAGCTTATTGTCAGGGCACTGATATTTTGGATCTATCGTATAGTGTTATCTCGAAGTATGCCAGTTTGCAATGACACTCACTCTCGAAGAGATTTTAACTCTAGAAATTCTTCAAGGCCAACAAAGAGAGGTCTGCCGTACCCTAGATCCGAGGTCCCAAGACCGGGAAACTAACTAGCGAACAGTTTCGGATCTAGCTCGGCTCTTGACGATGTGGATTTTAGTAGCCGCCTAGGCCTAGATTGCGCTACGCGGCCGCTCAACTTGTGTCTTCGTCCTCGGTTTGAAAACAGACATGATTGGTACCTGAAGAGGAGCCTCGGAAATTTGCGCCAAATATATGTCGGTTCCTCCAAGTACACTAGACTACAATAAATCTTTTTCATTCTTACATTTCCTACAACCTATTTTATAAGACAATTAAGTTGGAGACCCATCAACTCTTGCAACAAAATGACCAAAAACGTTCTCGATCTTTTCAAGATTGGCGGAAAGACAGCCATTATCACGGGTGCAAATGGAGGTATTGGTGGAGCTATGGCTCAAGCCCTTGCCGAAGCTGGCGCCAATATCATCATCATTCAGGTGCCGGGGGACCCCGAAAAGACCACGAAGAATGCTTTAGCAAAACTTCCTGTAACTGTTTCGGTTTATGAATGCAATCTCGCCATCGTATCCGACATTCGGAAGGTTGTGGGACAAATCCTAGAGGATGGCCATCAACTTGATATTCTCATCAATTGCGCCGGTATCAGTGGGCACAAACCAATTCTTGAAGTAGACGATGCATTCCGTGAAAAGGTTTTTAGCATCAACATGACATCTAATTATGTCATCACCCAGGAAGTGGGCAAGCACATGATTTCCAGGGGCAGAGGGGGAAAGATCCTCAATGTTTCCTCATTAGCTGGCATGATCGCGACTGAGAATATCTCCGCATATGCTGGCACAAAAGGGGCCGTCAATCAATTCACCTCAGCATTTGCGAATGAGTGGGCAAAGTATGGTATTCAAGTAAACTGCCTCTGCCCCGGGTGAGTAACTTTCGTCTACTGACGCTTGTGGGATCCGCTAACATGTCAATAGGTACATACTTACTCCCCTTACAAAAGGTTATTTTGAGAATGAGGCTGGCTTCAAAGATTATATCCTATCCCGTACGCCATTGGGGAGATGGGGTTTGCCAGAAGATTTCAAGGGAATCACTTTATTTTTCTGCAGCCCAGCCTCCGATTACATCACGGGAGTTCGCATGCCAATTGATGGAGGAATGCACGGCAGATGAATTATATCTAGTATCCTTAGTCTTCTGTCTATTCTGTGCAGGTGGCACAAATCCAATCACTTAGGAAATCTTGACAATTTTTTATGTTGTGGCAGCTATAGAGCGGTATGGACTTTTGACTTACGGATATTTGGATTGGTAAAATCCTTTTCCTTTGAGAAGCAATTGTTTGTGTTCAACTACTTGTACCAATGACCCTCAAAACTAGGTTCATTGTGTCGTCTCTCAATCTAAGCTGTCCCATACCTATCTTTCCATACGTAGCTTCAACCTTTTCGCACAACCTTTGCTGCCAACCACACAATACTTTATCGTTTTCAGGTTCTTCAATCTGAAGGTCTCCAAGATCATGCCAACAGGCCTGAATCGTATTCCCAATCTTTTCAAAGAACCCCGAAAGACCCTCTTTCCCTCCGCCAGCGTGATAACTCCACAATGGACCTTTAACTGCCCATCTTGGCCCAATACTTTGTCGGACTATTTCGTCAATATCAGCTACTTCGACAATTCCGTTTTCAACGAGATAGGCCATCTCTCTGAACAATGCGAATGAAAGTCGGTTCGCCACAAAGCCAGTAACCTCTTTTTTGATGACAATAGGATCTCGTTTCAGTTGATTCTAGTATTCCTTAGTGCGGGCTAGGCGAACGGAACTCAGATCGTCAGCTCCCGGTGAAAGAACTATTTCTAGTAGGGGCATTATGTGTGGCGGGTTGAAGGGATGTACAATCATCAATCTCTGTTTGTCTTTCATCTTCTCCGACTGAACAGAAGCTGGAATTCCGGAAGTGCTAGACCAGAACAGCGCAGATACGGGTGCCAGGGATTCCACTTTGATGTTTTCTGGCCCTTGTTCCTGTACTATGTCGGCGCTTTGGACTGCCTCAGCAAGATTCGGTGCAATGATGATCCGACCGCAAGCGAAAAGCTGCGCGACATCAGGCACGGCTTCCTCTTGAAGGCGAAGACTGCAAGTTACGAGAAACTCTATAAGGAGGTAGCTGTTAGTCGAACTGTCTGTTTTTGTGTGTAAAGAATGCCGGAAAATTATTGTAAATTCCGACTAACCTGGCAAGTTTGTTTCAACATACTGATGTACATCAGGACGCGAGTCATAGATGAAAATTCTTTCCGCTTTGAGGCCTGAGAGATGCAACGCCGCAAATGATAGCCCGATTGTGCCCACCCCGATCAGTGCAATGGTGGCGTTAGGCTTAACGTCATTGGGAATTCCTCTTGGTGACATTATTGATGTTCACTGTTGTTTGTCAAGCCAGGAACTTATCGGCAAATCTGATTTGTTGTATTCAATTTCACACAAATGGAATCTGCGGTGATATAAGCATCGCGAAACCTCGGCTCGACGTACCCTAATCTCGGCTCACACGCAAGCCTCGGCTCGCATGAGAGATAATAGAGAGCTACTAAAATATCAAAGTCCACCCCTAGGCACAGATTAATTAATGTACTGACACTTTCTAGGGACTACTGGAAAAGCTTGACTTCATTTTTATCTACTACTATCCCGTGGTACGGCAGAATGGCTGATTATTCAAATTACGCCATCCCCTCAGAAGAGTGGGCTCGATTTTTGAATTCTGGACGTTTGCGGTCTCCTCCTATTACAATGAATCAGGATGAAAGGCGATTGTACTTGAATGAAACGCGAGCTAGGCAGCATAGAGAATTCTTCGGGCCTGTACCAGGTATGTTTATTTCGCCGCGAAGTCTTTTTCATCGAACTAAACGCAAAGCAAAACAGACAATATCATGGTTTCAGAGCTATTGATCCCAACCTCGGATAGCTCGGTCGTCCAAGCACGACTCTACCGACCCAAAAATGCACCCCTCGAATGTACCTCATCCCTCCCCGTCATCATTCATCTCCATTCTGGTGGCTGGCATTTGGGAAGTCTTGAGACTGAAGAACCATTCTGTGCCTATCTTTGCAAGGCTCTCTCTGATCGAGCACCACCTGGTTATTCTGTTGTAAATCTTTGTTACCGGCATTCGCCGGAGTACTTATTCCCAGCCCAGCTGAACGACGTTTGCGCGGCGTTAGAATATATCGTTGGATCAACTTCAGAAAAACAGAAGCTTGGAACCGGGCCAGCAAGAATTATTCTCTCTGGAACATCAGCTGGGGCCCATCTTGCAATTGGATGTGCAATCAGAGAGAGCCAACGCACAGAAATCAATGATATTAGTGCCGTCAATATCAAACGCAGAATCGATAAGTTGATTCTTAGCTGCCCTCCGACCGTTGATGTCAATCTTTTCCCTTTCCATCTCCTGCGCAGCCAAGACATCGCCTCATATGTGCAGAACCATGATGATGCTATGCTTGGACTGGATCGCGCTCGTTTTTTTTGGGACATGTACTTGGGACGCACTGGGAGTGGCGATGACGAGAAAAGACACTTCGTGGGGTCAGAAGCAGTATTATCGCCTCTGTTGGCCGCTGACAGCAACTTCGAACCTACGTCATGGCCACCCACCAGCTTCCATGTTGCAGGGATGGATTGTTTGAGGGACGAGGCACTTCTTTTTGAGGAGAAATTGAGACATGCGAAAGTAGCGACAAGGTTGCAGGTTTATTCTGGAATGCCGCACGCTTTTAATGTGCTTCCGCAGCTCGAGGCGAGTAGGAAATGGAGAGAGAACATAATCGAAGATATTGCGATGTGGCAAGATGAAAGCTGAAAGGCGTATCATCACGAATGAAAATTAGATGAAGCTTTGTGTCGATACTAAATTAGCCTCGTAATCATCCGGCTTCTTGTTGTTCATCTGTAACTCCAAACAGTAGATTCAAATCTGCGTCCGAGAGATACAAGTTTCGGGGAGTCTTGCATTGCCTGCTAAAGTATTAGTTGCTAAGCGGGTGTAAAGGGGCGGAGCCAAGTATGTTTACCCGGCAAATAGTTCCAGAGACGGATCGAACGCTCCGAAACTAGAATAGTCGCAACCCAAGTCAAATTGAAATGGTAAATCACAAGCAAAGGCAAAGTCGATGTCACTATTTACTTGTAAATCCGGACTTTGTTCCTGGCGACAGCCTTTTGTGTTTGTTATATGATCAATAATGTTAGGTAGATCGGTCGTGTGCGATTGGGGGGTCACTGGCGCTCGAGATTCGTGCGGCGCATTGCCTGACGTCGTTTCGTTCAGTATAGAATCACGTGAACGGTGAGCAACAGATGCAGCTATCCCAAGGTTACCTTCTCGGACGCCTCGTGCTTTTAGCTCGTTGATTGCTCTGAGAAAAAGAGAATGAATGAAGTCGGCCGCCCAATACATAGATCGGAGCTCGCTAAGTAAAATCATTGAAATGTCTAAATGATTCTGGCCAAGTGTTCTGGCGATTGGATCATCAGAGGTCGACTCAAATAGATGTATTTGCAAGGCTGGAATCATGGCAGTAACCCTAGTGACAGTCGTCAGATCTTTCATCGAGGTATTGAAAGGGGTTATAAGCATTCACATCATAGGTTGGCAAGTTTGTATCATTCTTGACGCTGTCATTTTGTTCAGGACGCCATCAATATTGGATGTCGCGATCTTTGACCGCTGCAGGGCTAGCAACTCCCAGGATTCATCTTCAGTGCTTGACGACAGTCCCGGTCTTCCGGCCATGTACGGCCGATGTAGTGCTATATTGCACGCCCTTGGATAGTTAGTGAATACGTTGCTGATTATAGCTAAATTAATATTCCAGCTTACTCATAGTAAACACAGAGATGGTAGAAATGAGAAAGTACGATTGGTGATTCGCATAAATCCTCACTTGGAAAGGTTGCTCGGCACCGCAGTAGCTTTCTTCTGTCTTGATCGATCAGGTCTTGGGGACGATTATCCGGCTTCCAAGGCCGATAGTGATGCTTCAAGATACTACCAAGGACAAACGTAGTCTCCAACAGAGAGGACCACAGAGTAGGCAGGCAATGTTGCTCATCCTTTGGCATATAAGTATTAGCATGTTCAGGTGATATATCGCAAATCAGGGCATTGAAATCAGCTTCCGTAGGAAGCGGCATGTCACAATCAGACAGGCTGATTCGTGTAGGCCGGCCCATGCCAAAGGACAGCCAGGTATCTCGGAAGTAGCAAGCCCACCAAATGAGCCGCCAGAGACGAAAGGTTCTCTCGGTAGTAGCCTGATCTCGAAACATGAGGCTTTTTTTAAATGGAGTCTGCTGGATGGGATTGCGATGCAACCCCATAGTCTGACAAAGACTAATCGCAATCCCAATCCAGTGCCACGACCCATCACGATCCTCAGAATCAGCGTACCAGTACGCTAGTAGAAGCACCGACTGTATGAGAGGAATCTTTTCCTTCTCGTAATCTGCGTTGTAAAGTGCCTTGTGGCAATTTATTAGCCTTAAAAGCTCCATAGAACCTCCGCATGGGGATCCTACCTTTGCCCGCTGAAAGATGGACTTTTTCATGGCCTTCCTCGAGGAGTATCCCGCCACGGTTACAGTTTGATCATCAAGGAACTATCATGGGGCTTGCTTAATGATTATCCGAGGCCAGATTTCACTGAGGATTCTACTTACACTTGATGACGCAAAGAACATACTCCAAAGTAGCAATAGGTTTGTTTGCTTTGGACCTCCTGTCCCGTACTGGTGGATAAAAGTATTGGCTTCGAGGATTGGAAGAAACGGGTGTATATGATGAAAGTAACAACGTAAAAGCTGCTTTCTAACATGCTCGGTTGGCAGGGTAAAACAGCCCTTTGCATGCAGTGCAGCAAGGTCTTCAGGTGACAATGTGTTCTTCGTCGCTGCTCGGGGTATCATGAAATGATTACCGTGAACGTGCCGATCAGGCTTGCAAATATCGACAACAAGGCCCAGTCCTTGAGGATCACCTGCAAGTTTGAAGATGTCAGACCAACTATCGTCGAAGTTCCTACTCTTACTAGGGTGAGTTCTTACTACTAACCTGTATAGATGCACACCGTCTCTTCATTTGCTACTTGATCTCCGAGAATTTCAGAGAAACCTCCGTGTTCGCCTTCAGCATCTTTGTCTTCTTCCTGTCTATTGGATTCTCCTGGCCCCCCAGGTTGATTACTTGCCGTGGGCTGATGCTGTTGACCTTCCCTCCTAGGTTCACGGTCGCAGGATGGAACCGATTCCGGCGTCCAGAGCCTCAATGTGGTGGAATATGAGTTTGATCTTCCCATTGTGTTCGAAACAGCCTCAACGTCCACAGATGACGTACAGATATTATTCGAGGGAGTCCGAGGCTGAGGAGGGGGAGGTAGTGGAGGAGGAGGTGACGGTGTCCTACCTCTTTGTTGCTCTCCTAAGATCCTCACCAGACTTCTCTGTTTGTCAGTTATGCAGGATCGATGAAAGGTATTGTGTAGTATCACTGACTGGTGACGACCGCGCGCTCTCCCACGAGGGACTATCTCACATTTCATGCCGTCTCCTAGACAATTAACGCAAGGAGGCCCGGACTGCGTCACGTTGCATCGCACCTTGCGCTCATGACACAATTGGCAGGCGAGAGCTGCTCTCTTGCGGGCGCGCCGGTAGCCGAGTGTACTGGAGGCAGTTGACCCATCCATAGTCAAGAACTTATCTAGAAAGCATCATAGAGTCGAAGGTTAGAATCTGCAGGTGTTGAAGAGTGAGGTAGGTCGAAGACCAGTCAACTTTCTAGAACGTATCCACTTAATTTATCCCGGGGATGCGGGGTAAAATGAGGAATCCGGAAAACCCTCAACAACACAGCAATCACGAGGTCCGCTAATTTCTACGCCAAAGATGACTTTGCCTAATCTGCCGACAACCTGAGATCTTGATACGCAAATAACGCGGCGATAAAGGTGATGTTTGGGCACTTAGAACGGACGTCAACGTATAAAACGTCGCGCTCTCCATGCCGGTGTCTATCCAGATGAATGTTCTCCATGCGGAGTATATTATTTACATCTATCACTCTCTCATTCTTGCATCAGGAGATTTACTTTGTGGCATTCAACCTTTTGCTACATGCAGACACTTTTTAGTAACAAATGGAGACTCGGGTCCCTGGCGCTGCCCATTGGTTGCCAACTAGGTTTGGTCTCTTGCTAAGGATGCCGAGGTCGAAACGAAGATTTGATTGGATCACGACGGGGCCGAGCTTTCATCCCCCGAAGAACATGATCGATTCAAGCACCCCTTACTTAGGCAGCAGTGGCAAGGTACCATCCGAGGTCCTTGTGGAATGCTCAGCAGTGGCTGTCATCCGCTTCTGCATCATTCAAGTGAATACGAACAGGTACAAGTAGATATTTCAATCGATGTTACTTTGGTTTAACGCTGTCCTATCTGTCGCGATTTGTCGTCCCAAGAATCTCCGTACGATGTCTCAGCCTACCTTTATTAGTTCGTCCCTAGGACCTAGCCCCTCAGTTGGCAACGCGGCCGAATTACACGAGAACGAATGGTACCGGCAGAACTTTGGGGATTACGCCATCTCTGAGTCTCCGATCTTTACAAAACGGCATGTAAGAATCGTTTGCGTCGGAGCGGGAGCTACCGGGCTCCAACTTGCATATAAGACCGAGCGCCTGCTTGAGAATGTAACACTTCAGATATATGAGAAAAATGACGATGTCGGGGGCACCTGGCTTGAAAATCGATATCCCGGTTGTACATGTGACATTCCCAGTCATAGCTAGTTGAGTCATAGCATCGAATTCACAGATCTGTTTACTGACCTTTCGCTAGCCAGTTTTCGTGGGCAAGAAATCCCGAATGGACTCAGTATTATTCTCCAGGTACCGAGATCTGGCAATATTTCAAGGACATCGCAACGAAGTATGAATTAGATCAGTATATCAAACTCTCTCATCATGTCCAGTCAGCCAGATGGAACGAGACGGACGGAGTATGGGAATTATCTGTACTTGCTCCAAATGGCAGCATCATTTCTGATCGCTGTGAAATCTTAGTCAATGGCACAGGGGTGCTGAAGTAAGTTTCCCAATCAATACCTCATTTAGAGTAAAGTGCTCGACTAATTCTCTGGACAATTGAAGCCAGTGGAGATATCCCAACATACCCGGCCTTTCAAAGTTCAAAGGCAAAATGATGCACAGTGCGCATTGGGATGAGTCTTACGATCTCTCCAAGAAGACGGTTGCGGTAATTGGAGGCGGTTCATCGGCTGTGCAAGTGATTCCTAGCATTCAACCTAGTATGGTTTGACCCTCGAAATAATTCTACTCCTGGTTGCTGTGGATTAACACGATACTTAGTCGTTGGAAAGCTGGTCCCATTCTTGCGCTCTCCCGTCTGGATTACAACTGGATTCGGTGCTAAGCTCGCCGGCCCAGGAGGCAGTAATTTTAGATGTAGGTTTAGCAGCCTATGTTCACGCGCCCTTTCTTAAGGTCTAACATTCTAAAGATTCTGCGGAGAAGATAGAATCATTCAAGAATGACCCCCAAGAGTATGAAAAGTATTGTCGAGAGGTTGAGGGAGAGTTGAACAAACGATTCACTTTGGTACGTTATATCACGACATTGTATGAGAAATGGCCTGCCGATGTTGACTAATCCTATAGAACCACTCGCTCAGTGCCGATCAAAAGGTTTCTCGGGAATTTGTGCAGAATATGATGAAAGAACAATTGAACAACGACAGTCGTCTCACTGAACACTTGATACCCGACTTTGCTCTTGGTTGTCGTCGCATGACTCCCGGGTCTGGTTATCTACAAAGCTTGACGCAAGATAATGTCGAGGTTATAACCTCTAGTGTCGCGGAGATAACCGAGTCAGGTGTTATTGATGAATCAGGACAAGCACATATGGTAGATGTTATCATTTGCTGTACAGGGTTCGATACGTCGTTTGCCCCCCCGTACAAATGCATCGGACGCAATGGTCAGGATCTACGCCAGAAGTTCGGGGATTTTCCACAAGGCTACCTGTCGATCATGGTTGATGAGTTTCCTAATCTCTTTCGTACGTTCAGTCACGACAACAATTTCTTGCTCGATCTTACTAACAGATAGATGGTAGTTTTCGTTGGCCCAAACGGTCCAGCAAGTCATTCTTCTCTTTTGCCAGTTCTCGAGTGGCACACCCGCTACCTATTCCAGATGATTCAGAAACTACAACGCGAGAATATCAAAGCATTTGATCCAAAATCGGCGTGCGTGAAGGAGTTCTCTCAGCACACTCATACTCTGATGAAACGGCTGGTTTGGTCTTCATCTTGTCGATCGTGGTTCAAGAATGGGAAGTCTCATGGCCCTGTCACGGCTATTTGGCCGGGTAGTAGGCTCCATTATTTCGAAGCGTTGAATACTCCGAGATATGAAGACTATGAAATAACCTATTGGTCTGAAAATCGCTACCAATATTTGGGAAACGGGTACACCATGGAGGAGATGAAACCAGAAGGAAACGCGGTGTGGTATTTTGACGATCTATTTTGCAAGGTGTAGATGATAGATTTTCCAAACTCTAAGTCGATAAGGTCGCTATTCTCAATTATTCTTCACGGAGACATGCAGAACCCTACCAATCTCATTTGTCTCCTTATTTTAACCAGCAACTTTGAAAGATATCAAGACGTGTTATGCAGCTAGAACTGATAAACCCCTAGGTTAGGAGTTTACAGAGTCTATATTTGGAATCTCTTGGGAATAGCATATCCGATGGGATGAATACCGCCATTCACGGAAACATGATCGTGAAAGAAAGGTCGAATTTCAAAATAATGGTAGGGCACCTCCGACAATCCCCACATATGCCTCTATTGATCCGAGGCTCGGATCAGTCGGCTAGGACACTCTCGGTAGCCCCGGGATATCTATCTGGAAGTTTTTTAGCATGCATCTACTTAATAAATCGCAATTGGATATCATTTTCATCAAGGACGTCAAGTTTATCACCTCTTGGGGAAGAATCGTCGATTTGAGGACAGGAAAAAAATACTTCCGTAATGTCTGAAATTACCATTACAGAGGCCCAGCTGGGGAAAATTCGCGGGAAAGTTGCGGTTGTTACTGGTATTTAACAGCCTTCAGTTACCTAATCCACAGCCTATGACTAAAGTGCGAATAGGTGGTGGGAGTGGAATCGGAAAAGCAATGGCGGAAATTATGTCACGTAACGGGGCCACGGTCGCCATTGGAGATTTGAACCAAGAGGCCGGTCGAAGCTTCGCAGATGCAGCAAAGTCTCAAGGCTTGTGGGTCGTCGGGCTAAATCAGAATAATGGACCACTGACTGAAATATAGATCCATTGAGTTCTTTCTAGTGGACGTCACTCAATGGGAGAGCCAACTTACATTTTTTAAGGAGGTGAAAGATAAGTATAATCGCATCGACCTTGTTTTTGCCAACGCAGGAATTGGGGACCAGAACACCTGCTTTGAGGACCTCGTCAATTCTGAGGATAGCTTACTCCCGCCCAATTTGAAAACGATTGATGTCAGCGTAACTGGAGCAATTTACAGTGCGTACAGTCCCTCATTTAAAGGAGTCTGAAAGTTGATATGTGGATTCTATACAGCAACTAAGCTCAGTCTTTATTACATGAAGCAAAATAACCCGCCAGGAGGTGGCTTAGTTATTACCGGGTCTACCTCGTCGTATAATGAGCGACCCAATCTCCCGCTATACTCGACAGCAAAGCACGCGGTGGTGGGCCTAATGAGAGCAATGCGTCACCGAGTTACAGAGGACAATATCAATATTGGACTTGTTGCTCCAGGAGGAACAGAATCTGGTCTCTTCACTGCTGAAGCAGCTTCTGCATTCAGGTCGATGGGTATTCCTGTCAATACACCAGAGGTTGTCGCTCTTGGGGCAATTTACTTGGCTAATAATAAGTCAATGAATGGTAAAGCCCTAACCATTATCGGGGGTAGATACACTGAAGTTGAACAGAGTATCTTGGACACTCAGGAATCGTGGTATGGGAAATACAATACTGAGATGGCTCAGATGGCGGCATCAATAAGGCTGGATAGGCTTGCAAAATAGTTTCTTAGTGGCAAATAGTGGTTGTTGTTGCTATTTCCTTCATGTGAATTATGTGAAAACATCATATTTAGCAGCTGAGGAGGAGTGAACTCGCTGGTAATATGAGAGGCTTTGCAACGGCTTTGCCAGCAATGCGCTGTTAGGATTAATATGATAATTGCATTAACTCTTATATGACCTGCATCTAAGAGAATAGTCAATGTCAATGTATATAGACCCTCCTAGCTTGGTTAAGTTACACGTGCTACTCTTTATCTATTAGGTTAAGCCAGGTTCAGCGTTGACAATCAGGTTACCCTTGATGAATTATAAATTTGTACCCTTGTTCTAAGTAGCTATCAATAATTCACAATAGAGTTCAATTAAATGAGTACGCAAATTATAGGCTGAGTTATAATAATAATAAGCAGTACTATTATATTACTAAAATAAATAATATTGTTGATACTTGAAACTTCAACGTACTGGTAACAAAAGGGTCTGTAAGAAATACTCATGCCTCAGGCATCAAACCGAGCTGCTACTTTGTCAGGACTGGGTTGTATGCCAGGATCTTGCCCTGTCGTCCACTCACCACTGCAGGGGGACGAAACATCTCCTCCACTCGTACGGAGTACTCCGTACCAACACCGCAAATCCCGCATCTCTTGCTGCGGAGAACCTCAACTCTGAACTCCGCATCTTTAGTTTTGCGTATCTGTCGACGACAAGGACTTGCCGGACCCATCAACATGTCGGAGGATCCAGCCTCGTCGCCCAAGAGGGCCGGCGCTGGCGTCGAGACGGGAACACCACCCGCTACCCTAGGGAGACACATCTCCCCACCTCGCGTCAAATCTCAATCGCCCAAATCGCCCAAATCGCCAGCTTCGGGCGTGTCGGCGGAGCAGTCCCAGCCGCTGCAGTTTCATTCTGCACAGCACTGGGCCGATCTCGAGGAGGTACGGCGCTGCTGCACTCCCACGGACTTTGTGAACCAGTCTAACTTCGTCTCGACAGGCAGCGCCTCCTGACGACGATGACGCCGACTCCACGCTCGAGAGCTCTATTGCGAACTCCACTGAATCACTAACCGCAAGCATCCTGGACTATCGCACAATCAACGGAAGGACTTATCATTCAGAAAGAGGCAATACACAATACTGGCAAGTTCATGCCTCATGCCTCGAGTTCTCGACTAACCCACCAAAGGCTTTCTAATGATGATCAGCAGAATGAATCGATGGACATCAAGTACGACCCATGGACTCCTTAGTGGAATGCCGCCTGTGCTAATTCGTTTCCTATAGCCACCATCTGCTGCTTCTCGCCCTCGAGGACGAGCTATTCCTCGCCCCTATAGGCGATAACATCACCGTTCGCTTGCCAGCCTTCCCTACTTGAGATAGAATGAGCCTGCTAACTAACTCCAGCGAGTTCTTGATGTTGGAACTGGGACGGGTAAGGGATCACCCATCCCAGACCCTGGCGATCAATCAGCTAACTCATCCTCGCCCCAGGCCTCTGGGCAGTGTAATCCAGCCCTTTTATAACCTTATGGGCAGAAACTAACCATGGAACTCTAGGGACTTTGCAGATGCGCATCCTGGGGTTGAGGTAGTCGGAACCGATATCTCTCCCATCCAAACCTACTGGGTGCCTCCAAATCTATCATTGTAGGCCTTCTCACTGTAGTATTGAGCTCCAGCAATTAATCTTGCCCCACTAGCCTCATCGAAGACTGTTCGCAGGAGTGGACCTTTAAACCTGACACCTTCGATTTCGTCCATCTCCGCTATCTGCTTGGAAGCATTGTCGACTGGACGGCTCTACTTAGTGAGGCCTTCAAGGTTTGCAAGTCTGGCGGCTGGGTTGAGAGCTACGAGCCGTCCATGATTATGCAGAGCGACGATGGCACAGTCACTGAGTCGAGTGCCATGAACGAGTGGGGAAAGTTCTTCATTGAAGGAGGCAAGAAAATTGGACGACCTTTCAGTATCGTTGAAGATGATCTGTAGCGGAAAAGTCTCGAGGCGGCTGGCTTTGTTGACATCCAGGTCAAGGACCTTAAGGCAAGCGGTGTGTTAGTCCCCTTCAGGCCATAGTATATTGACACCGTAATTTACAGATCCCACTCGGTGGTTGGGCCAAAGACCCGCGGCTTGAGAACATTGGCCAGTTCTCTCAGCTGGCCCTGGAGCAGGATATTGAGGGCTACGTGCTTTACATGGCCAGCACCGTCCTAGGCTGGGAGAAGGAGCAAGTCTCCGTTTATTGCGCCCAGCTCAGACGCGAGATCCGCTCACGCAAGTACCATCCGTACTATCACCAGCGCGTGGTCTACGGCCGGAAGCCCTAGTTTGAAGAATCACGTTGGGAATTTACTTTCTTACAAATGCTTCCTGATTTTAAGTTAAATACTCACTTCACAGGCAATGCTTAATTTATAAAGTGTGAAAACTTAGAATGCATGTTCACACTATCTTTTCGTCGGTTTGGTGTATATTCATGATGCTCAGTCGAAGAAGGGCCCTGCGAAGCGCTCAATTTCAAGAACAACGTACCTTCTGATGCCTACAAGTCATCTGATCTGTCGTTGATAGAGACGTACCCTGGACTGAGACGAGAAGTACTCCAACAGGCTTGGGCATTGAACGCACGTCAAACGAAACCACACGACAGAATAATCAAGTTACCTTTTACTGACTCATTCTTAGACATACTCATGTTACCAATGGACTGAGGCTCAGGTTCACTTGCTATGTTGCACTAAGAAAAGATTTCTCTTAGAATTAGATTGGGGGTAGATTAGTCTAGGGAAGCGAGCTTGCCCAGAAGGTAGGTCAAGAACAACAGTAATGGACCGTCCTGTCGCATCAACATTTCATATAATTTATTAAGTATTCTTTGGATATTAGTGTTGGGCCTAACTCTGCTGAGGCGTTCCCAGGGGTAAGCGTTTCATGGAATCGTTGGCCATGCTTACCCTAAACTAACCCAGCCTGTTCAATAAATTTGATTACGGGCAAAATTGCAAACCAAATTCACTTCATACCGAGTCTCGGTATACAGGGTGCATCTTATTTGGTTGTCATTTCGGTGTCGCGTGGGAAGCCCAGAGTAGCCGCGCAAGATTCTTGTCGATTCCCCATGCCGGTCCCAGCCGCCGAACGGTCCCTGTCTAATCCTTCGGCTCGGGACCACTCTGTCTGACCAGGGGGCGGCAGTTGGAGTCGGCTAGACAAAGGCGCAGAAGCGATCCCAAGTAGCTCCAGGACTATTGCAAAGTAGCCCAGATCATTGGCTGCGTCTCCCGATGCGCTTCCTGCTTCGAGGCTAGGTCGTAGCGAGGGAGTGGATCGTGACTCGCATCCTGTGGGCCAACCCCGCATCCAGGAATTGCTTCCGAGAGGGAAATATTCTTACCCGGGCGAGGGTATGTCTGCCTGCTCGCTTTCCATGCTTTTGGCGCGACAATTTCCGTGACTGCCGACCTCTGTTGCCGTCTTAAACATCGTACGGTGCGAGCGTACGACTGTCGTCGGTTTCCCCCGCGGCTCTAGTGTCTGGTGTTGATATTTAACTTCTATTCTCTCCCACTCCGGTTGGCGTTTCGAGGAACCAAACCAGCAAGTTTTTATTCCAACTCTTCTTATTGAGAAATCGAAGTTTCCTTTGGCGAATATACCCTGCGTTCAATTGTCTTCTTTCCACTCGTGATAGCAACCCAGTCTGCGCCATGGCTTCCAGTGGTACCAACGGTGCCAGCACCAGCAAATTCGATCCGCATTTCACACAACATGTTATTGGACTCATGAGCCCTGACACAAAACCCCGACACAGGGAGATTCTCAGCTCATTGATAAAGCATATGCACGACTTTTGCCGAGAAGTCGAGCTCAAGCAAGACGAATGGGTCCTGGGTGTAAACTACATCAACTCTCTCGGCCAAGCCTATCAAAAGAACCGCAATGAGACGTGGAGAGTGTGTGATATTCTGGGCATCGAATCGTAAGTAGTCCATTCAAGTCTTAATGCCTTGAATATCCTCCTCTCCCTCCTACTTTCCCAGGAGCTGATCCGATTACTGACTACTTCTGCAGTCTTGTTGACGAGATTAATCACAAGATAGTCACTGACGAAGGCCGCACTCCCACATCCTCCACCATTCTCGGGCCTTTTTGGTCTCCCGAGACTCCCTTCCGAGATCTCGGTGCTAGTGTGGTTCAGAACATGCCCGCTGATGGCCAGCTCACGTATTTCCACGGCGTCATCAGGGACGTCGACACCGGTAAAGGCATCCCCAACGCCGTCTTCGATATGTGGCAAGCTAGCACCAACGGCAAATACGACGTATTTGACCCCGAGAACCAGACCCGCCACAACCTCCGAGGCAAGTTCCGTACTGATGAGGAGGGGAAGTTCCGATTCTACTGCCTCAAGCCGACCGAGTATGCCATTGACACCTCTGGCCCATCGGCGGAACTGCTCAAGATAATGGGGCGCCACCCTTATAGGCCCGCGCACATTCATATGATGGTTACCCACCCCGAATATATTGGTGTGACTGCCCAGCTGTACCCCAGAGACGATCCATATCTGGAAACAGACACTGCCTGTGCGGTCAAGGACGACCTGCTTCTGGACTTCAAGCCTGTCAAGGATGAGCCTAACGGCGCCATTCTAGACGTTGAATACAATGTGCGTTTGGTCTCAAAGAAGTACAGGCCAGATTCGACCATGTTGATGGAGAATGCAAACCAAAATAAGTTTTGATGCTACGTTTGATGATAGCCCGTTGCTTGAATAGGCCTGCAACTGAAACTATAAATGGCGTTTGACTCATCTGTCGTATGTTGAATTTTTGGCCACTAAACTACGTTTGTAGAGCTCTCGATAGCTCAACTTTTCAGTGTTAATTTGATTGGGTTTGCGTTTTTGTGGCTTTGGGGGAAATTCAGAGATTAAATATCACTGATTGGGGAAAATGAATGTCTAAATATTGATCTTGTGATCCAATACTTTTACGGTGCTGTTCGTATGACCCCTAAGTATATTAGCGGCATCTTCTTGCGACATATTTCTATCAACCTTATGAAATGATTTCCACACTATCAGGGTCTAACCAGAGTATCCTCTCCGGTAGGGAACGTTCACAGAATCATACTACAAGTCTGCGTGGAATGACGGATATAATATATCGACTAAAATAGTACTCAAAATCATATCGGTGCTTTTACTAAAGAAAAAAAATACTGCCATAGGAGAGGGGAGGTTTTATCTGTCAACAACCAATATTCCAGCCTCATGGACAGTGTCATTGTATCCTGGATGCATCATTCGCGCAAGATCTTAATAGTCTCTGGACCCTTAGGCAATTTGAGGGTTCAACTCTCTAGCATCTACCCAGTTTCCATGCAGACCCGCCCTGAGCCTGATATTGAGCTTCACTGTTGCTCGTGCGGTTGAGAAACTCTCACTATCTATGATATGCAACTCGCTAGACATCGTACTATAGTTGTTAACTAGCACAATGATATAACCGTCTCCTTCTAGAGCAATGTCGGATCGAGGGACAAATACAGGCTCTTGAACGAGATGAGTTTTGCCGGCAAAGTAAACCTCGAACTTTCCGGTCTGGTGGTCAAGGTGGCCAATAGAATTGTACAAAGGGTGCCCACCGCCAAGGACTGGTTGGATTGCAGCGAAGTCTGTGCCCAGCCGTGGATCCATCATGTCAAAGAAGCTATGACGGTGCTGCTTCATTGACACGCGATCGTCAATCCTTGGGAACTCCATGTCACAGTCGAGGATGACTTGGGGTGATGGCAGATTGAGGTCGGTCGCCATTGGGTCCACGGTGAAGCGCACGTACTTGGCATGAATATCATGAGACTCTGGTGCATTTCCATCGGCATCCGGCCACCAGAAGAAGACATTTTTATCTGTGAGGGGGAGGTCAAAGACAATCTTTCCGTCTGCATCTTCATAAGCGTTTGTCGTGTGGCCAGGGAAAGCATTTTGAGCTTTGAACCACTACAATTTGCGAGTCAGATTAGCCTAGTGCTTCGAAAACCTTGAGCAGTGGTACCATCGATTTTCGGAACTTGGTAATGGCATGTAAACCTGGGCGATACTGTCTTACCTTCACATCGTCTCCATTAGCGCCTCGTCGGGGCATGACACCGACATAAAATGGCACATTTGGGTCCCATTGCCAATGCTCGCCGCCTTGTTTGAGCCTGTCGATATCGCAAATTTGAGGAATGATAGGGAACAGGACCTTGGGTGGACTGTGTCAGTGATGAAGTACAATTACTCATGAGGAATGTACTCACCCAGTTCTCAGTGACAGCAAAATCGTGCATCAACCCGACGACAGGGGCGACCAGCCATACAACTTGTGTGAACTTGCCATCAGCCCTGATGTTGTAATAGCATACATCCGGGGTCCCGTCGCCCCTAGCTTCATACCCGAAGCAGACCAGCTCCCCAGTCTCAGGATCCAGTTTCGGATGAGCTGTGAATGTGAGACTAGGCAATTGTCCATTGAAGTCGCAGAGGCCAATAGTATCCAGTGTGACGGGATCCATTGCAAATGGCGGTGCATCTTCCTTTATTGCGAGTAATACTTTGTTGAAGTAGAAGATGTTGGTATTGGCGGTCGTGCGGACCTTGAACTCGACGACATCGGTGTACTTATTTCTATATTTTCCTGCACGGTGGAACACAGTTATTTCTGTCGACGGTTACTTGCTATTGATGAATCCGGGTTCTTACCAGCAAGAGCGCGCTGCGCTTCTCTTTCTTTCAGAAACTTCTCTGTGTGGACATACCTCTGCTGGAGGTGGACTTGTCCTTTGACGAAGCGGAAAGCACTGATGTTTCCATCACCGTTGAACCACTGGCATATAAGAAGTTAGGCGTGTGGGTTTCATTTGAGGCTATGCCAATGATGTCCTGATTGACACCGTTGCCGCATTTCTCTCACTAGTAAACACACACATACCGGATCGTTCTCAACAAATGGAGAAAACTGGGGGTCTGGCATAACACGATAAAACGTTCCATCTAGGTCTTCGGGCAGATCGCCCTCAATTTCAAGATATCGGATCTCGCCTTCGAAGCGGCAGGGCTTCATAAACCCCGAAAATTGAGGGTTAGGAGGGAAGGCCTTACTGGCATGGGATGAGATACCGCGAAAGTGACCAGCCATTCTAGATAGTATAGATATGATATAGCTTCGAATTAATGATCAATTTGACTAGAAGAATCTGCTTAGTACGAGGGATTTCACTGCGAGTGGGCGAGTGAGGGAGGCCAGGTAGTTGAGTAGTTGAAAACGGGGTAACATCGGGACCTTGCCGATAGCTCCGCCATGATTGCCCAGCACGATACAGAACCCCGGATTCCCCCGCATATCAACCACGTTTTGTATTATCATACGTGTTGACGGGAAGTAACGTTTTCTAGTGCCGTAGCAAAGGTGCGCCTCTTCACTCACAACCCATGGAGCTCCTCGGGGGAATGATCGGAACGTGATCCGACGACAATTCCCAGCCAATTCATCTTCTTAGTCTATGCTTCTGAGGCTGGAACAGAATACTGCGCTTTCTTTTAACCTGCTGGTGTACTTCCCCCACTCCCCCACTTCCCGAAAAGCAGAAACTGTTAATGCTTATCTCGAAAAGGTCCTTAAAGTGTCCGTCACTACTATGTTAGTCTATGTCTCTATGTCTCAATCCAATACTTATCTCAACAAGTTAAAGTCCTATCTCTCACGCAAATTTTCAACTCTTGATCTTTTAGTAATATTAATCAGAGTCTAACCCCTCAGTAATATGTTATTAGTCACTGAGTAGTGAGCGCACCGCAGTTGATACTTCCTCGAAGCACCGTTGCGACCTGAACGTGTTGTTGCTCTCCCGTGACGACCCAAATGATCTATTCCTTGGCCGATCTGGTTCAATATTACTTCTCAGATCGCGACGGTACTGTTCAATATGTCGCCAACTCTGCTGGCACTGGGCTTCTGGTTCCCAGGAGAATTTTATAACTCATATTAAACAGATAGGATTGCAGGGCTAGAACGAAGCAATCCCTCGAAGTAAGTTTTTTAAAGAGCTTTCATGCAGAAGTAAAGCAGAGGTTAAGACAAGGTTTACTATTTCAAGAAACCTTCATGTTGTCCAAGACTACATACGTATTGTTTATATCAAGGCTGCAACCGCCAATACCGCTGGCCAGACTCTAAGGCAAAGGTGTAATGCCGTATTTTCGGCTGTTGTGCTTTCTAGGCCTGTTGGTGTGAGCGTGCTTGAGTGTCCAGTAATAACAACCTCTGTCGTTGTCGTTGTGGCTGTGGAGGCGGAAATGGAAGTAGTTTGTGAGTTGGTCTGGGCCAAATCGATACTACTTGCGAACGCGCAGACAGACGCTGCGGCACTTTGTGCCTTGATTGTATCTCCAACACCACACTCTTTGAACAAACACTCGCTAGCCAGGCTTGAGAGTTTTTCACGATTGGAAGAGGAGCATTGGCACGAGGTATCGGTTAGAGAACACCCAACCTCAGGGATGGCATCTTCCCAACATGAGATCTAAAGGCAATGAATGAGAAATTGATGCTTACAACCAGAATCATGGATCAGTACCGCACACTCAGGCTGACCTGAGAAATCTTGGGCAAAGGTGAATGAAGCAACCGTGAGAGTGAGGAGTATGGACCGCATAGTGGGTAGTGGAGAATTAAGGACAGAACTGACAGCCCAGGTAACAGAAGACGAGTATCGCGGTAATAAGGCAATGTTGATCGAAAGTCGGGATCTTTAGGAAAAAGAAATCAACGCCGTTATCAACAGGTCATGATATATAGTCTTTGTTCTAGGGCTGTAACTTCGCCACGATAACTATTTCGCTTTCGCTCTCGCTTGCACGGTCCTTAATAACGCCTTCGCCAAGCTCAGAACTTACATCATATAAACACCATAGCATCACAGGCGAATCATGAAATTGGAAGTCGCTATAATGTACCACCCCTCCTTCGACCGTAGTCTGGCACGTGTTACCTTTTTACAATCCTGGTGTTCAGAGCTTCGTTTTTTGCCCGTCTTCCTTCCATCAGCGATTCGGACGTGGGGATAGCTTGCCTCCACTTCAAATTGTGATGCCATGGAGAATATAGACCTACATAGCTATGTGACGCTCACAATTAATTGGTATATAGCTGATGAAGCAGCAACACGACCGAATATTGGCCTCTCCAGTCGTATACGCTATTTCATTCGTAACTAAAGCCTGCGGTTTCAAAGTCCCGCTCTAGAGGATCGCTTTCGTCCTATCGTATACGGTCATTGTCATTACATTTCAGCTTTATTATCACTTTAATTATTTATGTTCTAGATTAAAAACAAGTGACAGATGGACAAAAAAGAGAAACATCTCTTAGCGTGACGAGGACAAATATACTCAGTTGTAACCCTCTTCCCCCCTGACATTGCTGGAATCCTTGTTCTACACGTGATCTTTCAACCTCCCTCAGTTTAGAGTCCCTCAGCTCAAAGAAGGCTGCAAAGTAGCACTGAGGACGGTAAGGATATTTATGCAGGGCTGTCCCATTTTCTAAGTCAAGCGATGGAGTCCTTAGGTGTCCGCCGGTTCGGTAGTCCTTGATAGCGGGGTGGAAACCGCATTTCATATCATAAATGTTTCGAAGAACGGCATTTTCAAGCATGCCTACTACGAGCTTGTTCTCAGAGGTTGCTTGTGTCTACCCTGCGAAGAGACACTCGACATCGCTGACGGACGTTGCTATCTTTCCCCAGGACAGTTTCCGATGGCGAGACCGAGACCGATACCGAGACCGAAGAAGATTAGTCATTCGGAGACTTTTCCCTGAGAATCGGTGCAAAAAACAACCCGTTGATTCAACACTTCTAACGACCTACACACTATTCAAATACAATTCTCGGAAACTTTTCTTGGGATCGGGGAAACCAAAAGCCCGTGAGGGTGACACCTCCACTGCCTTATAGAGTATTCTAATATAATGCATTGTGTTTCTTTTCGCTGACGCTCTCAAGCCAACTTCCAGTCATCAGCCAATTGCATTTGCAGCTCTTTAGTAGTAGCCCACCTTTGATCGGTCGTCATGAAAGTCGCGATAGTCGGAGCAACAGGAGAGACGGGTGCATCCATTGTGAACGGCCTCCTCGAGTCCATTGCTCCCATATTTGTTTGTTTCCGCTTTCTCCTGGACCAATCAACATTCTAATGCTAGATGATAGGAGATAGTGGCTTTAATAAGGCCATCATCCCTTGGCAAACCTCAAGTCAGAACACTCAGGGATCGGGGAGTTAAGATCGTTGCCGCAGATCTGGACGGACCTAAAAATGAGCTTATTCAATATCTATCAGGCATCGAAATACTCATCTCGGCCCTGGATGCACCCTCGTTTCCTGTCCAAATCCCCCTGGCAGATGCGGCGAAGTCAGCGGGTGTGTCCCGATTTGTTCCATGCTCGTTTGCAACAGTTGGGCCACCGAAGGGTGTGATGCAACTGCGTGAGATGGTAATTTCCACGAAACATTATTACGTCAAGTTGCAAACCGAGTTTTCCGCTGATACTGAATACACAGAAAGAAGACATCTTTAATTACGTAAAGAAAATCTATCTTCCTTACACGATCATCGACGTGGGGTGGTGGTTCCAGTTGTCTATACCTTCGGTCCCATCAGGACGAACCAAATATGCCGCCATAATGCCCGCAAATACAGTAGCAGCGGATGGAACTGTTCCATCTGCCCTCACGGATGACAGGGACATCGGCCGCTGGGTGGCTCGCATTGTTGCCGACTCTAGGACGTTGAACAAAATGGTCTTCGCCTATAATGAAGTGCTCTCTCAAAATCAAGTTCATGAGTTATTTGAGAGAATGAGCGGAGAGAAGATTGACCGCGAGTATGTAAGTATAACTGTTGCGCGTTAGTCATATTTACTTACTCTTGCGTATTAGGTCACGGAGGATACTATTTTGTCAGTGATTGAACAGGCAAGAATATCGACAGATCCCAGGGCTATCCATAAAGTATGGAGTATGCAATACTTACATTCGTATGGTATTCGCGGAGACAATACGCCAGAATATGCGAAATACTTAGGATATTTGGATGCGAAGGAATTATACCCTGACATGCAGGTCAATAGTTTGGAGGCATGGTTTCAGGAAGTCCTAGATGGCAAAGCAACTCCTGCCTATGCTCAAAAGTACGGTCCAGTTCAGACTGGCTTATAGTTATCCGTCGATATATCCGTTGCGAAAAAATATCATGAACCCATTTTCGTCGAAAATGCGTCTCATTAGAACAGCAGTAAATTGCTTTGGTTCAGGCCCCATAGAATAGGAAGATGAGAACGATGTTGAAGAGTTGTTAAATTGTTGCGGAGCTGCGAGGGGTTGAATCCACGACACTGTAGGTATAACACTATAATTACTGGGTATCACCCACGCAACGAATGAGCCTCAAATGACGGGCCAATCAATCGCTTACATTATCACGGTGTCCGTTGAGCCCAAGGATCGCTATTATGTCTATGCAATTGGGATCATACGGCGACTGTTGCACAACCTCCTTCATCCTGTAAGGAGGCTCAGTTTCGAAAACTGGGTTCGAACTTCCCGAGTCGGGCAAATTCGACGAGCTTAGTGGTAGTGGCGAGTTTGAACTCGGACTCCGGCTATTGCTGAGAGATTCGATCGGTTGATCCCATTTGCACCAGCGTCCGAGACGCCAGCAGCTGGGCTAGTGGAGCTGAGATGTTTTCGAGGGCGCCATGGTAGACTGAACGTATACATAAATAGGTAATAGATGAGACGCACACCGTACCATCACCTGTATGAGAGGCTAGTATGTGTCATACGGACCAGAGAGGCTCCCTAGACTCCCTCGGCAGAGGGATCAGCAATTTCCGGGAGCAGCAACCTTGGGAAAGTCCCGGAAGGCTAGAGAGATGACGAGCATGATGAACGTCGGTTCAATTTCTAGCAGTGTCGCTTCGCTGCAGCGGCAAATTGTTCCACCTAGAAATAACTCCACCAGCTGAAACAACACTACCCTACCGCCCCTAACAAAACCAATAAGTATCAATCATGCTATACAGGCGGACTACTTGGATGGGGGAAACCTCCCTCCTTAATGCAGAATACCTCAACTCTAAGCTCCCAAACGTCACTGCAACAGGAGAGTATCTTGATAATTAAATAGAGTAAGAAGCCGACCTAAAGGTGGTATGTCGCGGAGTGGACGCGGCTAAACTAGTGCCAATTGCAATTTATATGGGAAATCCAAAAATCAAGGCCAACCCCTTAAAAGACCGGAAAATGAGCGAATTACGCCAGCTCGAGAAGGCTGACTATGAAACAATTGATTCTTGGTTCAGATCTAGTGGCATTACTTTGGAGCCAGGGGCAGCCACTAAGAAGCAGCGCAATAGGGTCGCAGCGCCATACTGGAGGCAAGCCGCGATGACTGTCTTCAACCAGAAGGGGGGGGTGTGTACTGGTCTGTACGTGACATCCTTGTCCTACATGGAAAATTTCCTTGTGCGCCTTCCCGATTTTCCTTCCTTACCCTCTTCAACCTTTTTCTCTTTTTCACTTCCGAAGTCCCCTCTGCTCGTGCACTCGATGAGATTTTCTCTTCCCGGTTCCTTATAACTTGAAGTCACTCCTTGTTGATCGGATCCACTTGTGGCCTCAGTCCCTGGTTTCCCGAAGTCCCCTACTATTCTGCACTACCGTACGTCTACTTGCCCTCTGATGTGAGATAACCTTATGATCTTGTACTGAATTAAAGCAGGCCGAGAACCCATCTGGATATCTCCATTTACCGCGCTCGACGGTGACCATTATCGAATCAGGACACGTCTATGAAGCCGAGGTTTTCAAGTAGTAAGTATCCATACCATAAACGCAATTGAATCTATGCTTATACTTTCAGATAATGGATGAGTTATTACTGGACGATCTCCCACCCTTCCCACCGGGGACAAGCTCCCAGGGCATGTCAGCGATGAAAATTCTTCGTTAATTCGACTACGATGATAACGAAGTTAAGTTTCTGTTCATACGGAAATCATCGAAGTCGGCGCTAAGTTTCGCCCATTGCGAGAGAAGATTGAAGAGAGTTAAGCCTATAATGTACTCACCTCCATTCCAGACGATTTGATGGCCAACAGCAATCCCCTGGAGAGGTTCATCACTTCGATTTGTGCGACATTTTCGCAAAGAGCTATCGACCTGAAGCGTTTTAGTTTATCGCCAGCTTTGACACCCTCCTCTCGTGGGATTTCTTAATTGATTATATCCGTTTCATTATCAGCGCTGATGAAGGCGATTGGCTGGTGAGTTTCAAATGTTGGATAGTTCTGTCGATATCAGATAGATATATAAATCCCCAGGTCCTTCGCATCCACTTACTTTCGATTTACTAATAATCACTGCGATATCTGCTGAGTCGCTCTCCCTCCCACAGACCCCCTCTATTTCTCAGAAGCAGAGGATCTTTCACACAATTGAATGCGATAAAACAATCTCAAATCCAATCCTCCTTCTTGCGCAATGAAGCAAATATATGGATGGCGGCCATATCTTGCCGGTGCCTACGTGGCAATTGTGATGATCTACATCTATGCAGCCTCGTACTGTTTGTCCTGGAAAGCTGCCCTGTGGTTATTCGCCGCTGAGGTCTTCCCAACGAAAATTCGAACAGCTGCAATGCTGTTCTCAGTGTTGAACCAGTGGCTAGCTCAGTTTGTCATTGTCTACTCAACTCCGTACATGATAATGAATATAAAGTACAGCACTTTTTTCTTATTCGGGGCATCTATCTCCGTGAGTGGGATTACTGTCTACCTTTTCATGCCTGAAACTAAAGGCTTTTCCTTAGGAGACATGGACTTGATCTTCGCAAATAGAGCTATTTATGCGCCAAAGATGCGTCAGAGGGGAGAAGAGCTCAGGGTTGAGCAACTTGAAGAAGCAGGAAACTTGGGTCAAATGTCATTAGGTAAACCTAGAGTAGTTTAGTTGAGATTTGTGGTTTCGCTTTCTCTTGGGAAATCAAGATTTCGTGTATACTCCGTTCAAAGGGCAATATTACCAAAGAAAGGGATGAGAAATTAGTGCATAACCTAAACGTGGACTAAATGGGTTTGACACCTGGTCATATACGGTGGAGTCCAGTGTGTTGAAATCGGGGCCAGTGTAGTTGATCATCCGAGATAGTATCCAGCTCTAGCCTACATACACAGTAGCGGATGCGTATTCCTAGGTAAGCCTTTGAATCTGATTTTTCTACGATTGTGAGCTAAATGAGGATAGAGGTGTGAAGGGCCGTCTTGAAGACAACTATCGATGGATGAAATTAAAAATCAGTAAAGAGAAAAACTTTTCTTAACCTCAACCTAGCTTTTTCATGCAGCTACAATATCTACTTTCTAGCTTTGTTCCCAAGACGTGAGGAAGCTTCAAGCATCCCGAAAAGTCATGAGTATTAAACAACGGGGCGATATTAGGGTCGCACAATTGAAGACTATCATAGGAAACAAAGCAAAGACATGGCTGATGAGAGATCAAAAGGTGTTCTGAAAAATATACCACCTCATGCATCCCATGGTCTCCCGATAGGTCATTATAATTCATCATATGCTCAGCTCAGCTCATAGGATTCAATGTCTCTCTCTTTCTACCCCTTAACCTGTTGTATTACAGAGATTCTCTCAGCCGAAAGTCGTTTGTTCCTGGCCAGACTAGTCTTCCAAGCCGGGACCCCTTCGATAAATTGTTCGTCAATCTGTTCTAAGCTTAGCCGGCCAGTCTCTGGCACAAATAGTACCGTGAGGACTATTATGGCTGCTGTGATGCCGAAATAGAAGTAGCCGACTTTAGAACCCATATTTCCATATGAGGTATTCAACATGTAAGGAGTCCAGAATGCTGCCCCAAAACTGAAGATCTCCCAAATCGAAACTGCAAACGATTGCGCGATCGTTCGAAGACGGAGTGAATGCATTTCAGGCGACGATACCCATACTATAGGGCCGCTAGTCGCCCCGAAAACGAAAGCCCATATGCAGAGGAATGCGACTAGAACATTCTGCGCTGTGCTGCTGGACTGGCCAAGCCCGGAGGCAGTCGTAGCAAAAATAAGCATACAAGCTGCCATAATGACATATCCAGCTATAAGAGAAACTCGACGGCCGACGTATTCACACAGAATGGGCCCCGGGATTGTGCCAGCCAGAACTATAGAATTGAAAGTTAATTTGATCCTTGATTTCTGGGCTGTGGGCTAGCCTACCACAGGAGCTGATGGCAACGTTTAGGGCGTATGAGTTTGTGAGGCCGATGTCGGCAAGGAATAAGGCTGTGTATGGGATAACAAACTGAATCCCAGTGAGAGCATTTCCTAGCAGAACTAAGACAGCAATATTAGTGCGTTTGAGATCCAGTCCACGGAAAATGTCAGTGAAGGATCGTTGCTGGGCCATCGCGGTCTCGGTCTCTATGGCATGCAATGTCTCAGCGACCTGAAAATCCACCTCCGGCGAGTCAGGCTGACGGCTATTGTATTTAGCAAAAGATCTCCGTGCCGCACTTTCATTGCCTTTTGTGAGAAGCCATCTGGGAGACTCGTGGAAGAACTGGGCCACGATAGCTAAGAAGGCCGAGACAGGAATCTGGCAGATAATCGGCATTCGCCATGACCAGTTAGTGGTCAAGCTCGAAGAACCTAAACAAACCTGTTAAGCACGTACGTTAGTTAAAGGCCATTTCAGGACAAAGACTTGGCGGAGATTTCTGAGTATCATGAGATTTTATGAACATACCGCTGCAGCGATTACATTGCCACATCCAAGCCCGACGTTGTAGAAACTCATTAAGACACCTCGCTTCCCCGGCGCCACTGACTCAACACCCCAGGTTGGGGCTGCGCTGTAAATTAATCCCATTCCAATTCCACCAATACACTTGCAAACCATATATTTGACGAAGCTCCCCTCTGACACAACCATCCCAGCAGCGCCAGCGGCGACAAATAAGCAAGCAACCTGCAGGGTGCCTCTGCGGCCGAGATGGTCGCCAACTACAGCTCCGAGTAGGCCGCCGACGGCAGCAAATAGAGTTGTCAGCTGCACCAGTGACTGCTGAAGAGCCGTGACTGCGCAAGTCTCGGCACCGTCTGGGGCGATGATACAGTGGCCAAAGGACTTTTTATATGGTTCCATGAGAAGTACGATACCACCAAACGCAGAATCGAAGTTGGCAAGCCATCCAAACATGCCTACCCAAAAAGAAAGAGTGATCATAGGCCATGTCGTTTTCTGGTATCCGAGCTGCCCACCCCATTCAATATGGGCGGCACCCATGGGCGTGTTTGCCTTAGCCATGGAGAAGTCTGGAAATGTGAAATGAGGAATGAGTTTACTTCTCTCGAGAACTAATGTTGCGGCATTACAATGAAGTATCGCGAGATATCAGATTCACCCCGCGATTTCCCCGCGTTCTCCCTGTTCGGGATGTGCCACCACAGACCGGTCCGCCCCGCATTCCGCTCCCGCCCACGGATGCCCACATTCCGCTCTAGCTTCCACACAAATGCCCATGGCTACAGTGGTGTCACAAAGGTAATTGTGTGCAGCCTGTTGGAGGCTTGCTTTTGGGGCAAAGTCGATGTAGTTAAGCCGTATTGTGGAAAGTAGAAGTCCAACGGAGGCAGCATTAAGACCGGTTGTAACTAAATGGATACTCGATGTAAGTAAATGAAGAATAGACTCATCCATGGGATTAAAGCTGATAATCTTAAGGATACACGGTCAAGTAGCCAAGAGAACCGGGTTCTAAGTAAGACACACGGAAACACATAGAACAAACATTTCAAAATGTACCTTGATTGCTCGAGTAGATATGAAGAGCACATCCTCGTAGTTATTTTGTAGCCAATTCAAATTGAGGCATAGCATGCTTGAATACGTTGTCCGGATCATACTTCTTCTTGATTTTCAAAAGCCTCCCCCAACATGGTCCATAAATGGCCGCGTAATCGGCGTCGCTAGGAGGTGTCAGTGATATATACGTAAAACGCGAAATATTACTGGTTTCCGTGTTCTTCACGGCATCACGGAAACCAGTCGCCCATTTCCAAGAATCACGGGCTTGTTGAGGCGAGCTGGAAGTGGCGATAAATTCCATTACATAGTGTGGAATGCGCGCTCCAAAAACGGAGTCGGGTCGCAGAGAGGCCGATTTGCCACGCAATTCGTGTACCGAGAAGAGTGTTGCGGGATCAGGGGGCATATCAGCAAGATGATTTCCCATCGTGGCGATAACCTCGTCAGTGAAATTGTGGACACTGATAGTGCAGTTTCCCCCATGAGCTGACTTAGGTACGAAAGAACCTGAATCGTCGAGCCAATCTTCAATCCGCCTAGGAACGACACTGTCGTGAAACACATCTCCAAGCTGCTTGATCTGTTGCAGGTAGCGATGGCCAAGGTCGTGATTATCAGAACTCCACACAAAGATTGCTGAGAAAACTTTACCAAAGGTGGTATTGACATAACTCTGCTGAATACCCAATGCATCAGGCAGGCCTTGGGCCTCAAGAGCCTTGTATCCTGCTGTAAACTTGCTGAATGTGGCTCCAAAGTGTTCCGTTCTGAACAGTAGTACACCGCCAAGTACCTACGAGCCAGATTAGATGGTAAGTAGTATTACCACAACATTAAGAAGATTATCTGCTCTGACCTGATTTAGTGGATAGACCTTTATGGTTAATTCGGCAATAACGCCAATACAGCCTCCGCCGCCACGAATAGCTTCTAGCATCAGCTCGTCCGCTTCCACAATATCCCCTTTGCAATTGATGATAGTTGCCCCGAGTATCTGATCTACGCCGAGGCCATAGTTCGCAACGAAGGGGCCGTAGCCTCCGTGTGTTGCCCAACCCACCCAGCCCACCGTTGGAGCCGACCCCACGGCCGTGGCCAGCTTGTGCCGGCTTAGTTCAGTAGCGAGACTCGAAGCTAGTACACCGCCACCAATATTCGCTGAGCAACGATCGGTAGCAACACTGACCGACGCCATATCACGCATGTCGATGACGATGGCACCTGATGCGAAACAACGCCCAAACAGGTCATGGCCGCCCCCTCGTACGCAGATCGGGATACCTTCGGCGACAGCGTGTGATACGAGAAGCGCGATATCAGTAACTGTTTGAGGACGGACAATCGCTAGCGGCACCGCTGGATAGTCGAGAATATAAGCCTCGCGCAGCGTGACGAAATTGACCGAGTCTGGCGTCGCAAATGTGATATGCTCATGGAAGCGGAGGAGGACCCGCAGCTTTTCGAGTTGGTTGCTCATCATTTACGCCTTGCCTGGGTTCCGTGAGAGGACTGGAGACAGTGAAGGGCAATGAAATGACAGAGTACGGAGTAGTCAAGACAGCTTCCACTCTTCTCATCTACCACGGCGGCGGCGGAACCGGTTATTGTCATCCCGATACACAACCCATGCGCCTGGGGTTGAACTTCATATTAGTATACATTTATCCAGTAGCGCTTTATACGAGTTTCTCTCTTGTAGTTGCGTTGCCAGTTGGGAATCCCTGTATCCCTGAGCTTCGTTGTGACTGGCAGTGGGGCCGCTTTCCGGGGATGAATAGACAGGTGTGCCCACATGCCGGCCAGAGGAGGTCTGGAAGGGCTGACGCGCCCTTAGAAAAGGTCTCAAGCCTTATAAGTCTGATTAAGACTGGAATGGGTTAAGTCGCTTTGCCTGCCTTACAAGTCTACTGAAGTGGTAATATCAATTGATCTGATTGGCATCGTAATACAGCTAACGAGTGAACATGCCCCGAATGATACTTCAAAGTGACCAACTAAACCCCCTCTAAGGCTACATGTAACCCTTTAGATAATGACTCTGATATTATAATTATGTCGACGACGGGAGCCACCCATACCTGAATCGAGAGAAACCGCATAATTTTCTAACGAGTTGTAAATGTCCTCCCAAAAGGATGTTAATATCTCCTACTTTCAAATTATCTGGTTCACCTGTAATATTTTTTTATATATACTCGGTAAAGTCTATATTATTAGGAAAGCTTTTAATTCCTCAATTAACCTCTAAATCCTTAACCCTCTCTCATAAGCTGAGCTAACTATATGCACCTTATCTAGGTCCTTATTTCCTATCCAGTTCTTTATCTACTTCGTAACTCTATATTCTTTATCAAAACCTATATTAAACTTCTTTAATACTAAAGGTTTATTTATACTAGGTATTTATATAATTCAGATTAGTGGATTTAATATATATATTAAAAGTATTACCTACTACTAGTATAGCTTATATTAATATTTCTTATTTATGACTTAGGGAAATAGTAATTACTTATTTAATTCTAATTAAAATTAGGTAACTCTAATAATATAAGTTAAGAAATGAAATTTTGATCTATATTTGCTTTTCAATAATTCATGTTATGATATCCTTCATCCGGACTTCCGTTTGTCGTCTCTTTCTTCTTTGCCTCTTCCTTGGCAGCCGGGATTCTCGATCGGGGAATCAAGAGCGCAACCAACGTACTTACGGCTGCTGCTACAACGGCAAAAATGAAAACATTCTTGGTACCGGCCATGTATGCCTCAAGCACAAGATTGAGTTCCTGTCCGTTGAAACTATTTCTGAGGCCCGCCGCACCAGCCTTACTAATTCTGCTTGAGCCGATCCCTGGAGCGGTGGTTGCTAGCCTTTTGTATATAGTGTTTTCGAACACGGATTGTGCCGCGGTGTTGAAATAGGCGCCGCTGACGGTTTGGCATGCTATTCACGTATGTCAATACTTCACACAACATCTCCGCAAAGTTTCACTGACTGAAGAGAATGCCCACAGTAGCTGCAACTTCGTCCGGCTTCGCAAATGCCTGCAGTACAGTGACAGGAACTTGATTGCCAAGGCCAATGCCAAGCCCAAAGGGAATCTGGGCTCCAATATACCAAGCTTTAGAGGTAGTGATATCCATCAGGTAAAACAGGATAGTACCAATTAGTGCTAATAAAGGGCTAACGATCTCCGCGGCAATCGGGAGCCTTGTCCTGCCAATCCAGATACCGCTAAGAAACGAGCCCAAAGCGTAGAAGAGCACAAAGGGAAGAGTGTAAACACCGCTCATGATAGCTGAGTCGCCTTTGACAGACTGAAAGTAGATAGGTAAGTAGAAAAGCACCTGAAAGTTGGCGCAGTTTGCACTGAAGAAATCAGTATCTCGCTTCTTGAAATCAAGGGAATGTTCAAAGTGTAGTTACTTACATCCAAGCATAGAGACAACTCGTCCATGTCATACGCGGTTTGAGTATGTAAAGCGGCATCATTGCTCTCGCGCCGAGGAGCCATTCGTTAACGAAGAAGCCGATAGTCAAGACAAGCCACATGGCGAGAGTAGCTATGACGGTACCATCCGACCATGACTTTGTCAATCCTCCCCATTCCAATGCAAGTGTATAGCTGATCAACGAAGCAGTAAGGATCATGAATCCCGAGAAATCGAGTTGCAGAATGATCTCCCTCCATGTTGCAGGTGTCGGCTTAATCTCGTTCGGTATGCGTAGGAAAAGAAGTTGCAGAACAAAAGCTAGGCCACCGATTGGAAGATTAATCCAGAAACACCTTTCCACGTTAGATGTCATCAGTGCGAAGACCAGCAAGGCTCACCATCTCCAAGTCAATTCAGTAGTGAACACTCCGCCCAGGAGAGGACCAAGAACGGTAGCGCCCATAAAAACGCCCATCCAGACCCCAATCAGCAGAGGCCGGCGACTCGGCGCCGCAGTAAAGTTAATGATCAAGACTGAACCACTTAAAGTACCCGAACAACCACAACCTTGAATAGCCCGCCCAATAATCAAGGCAATGGAATTTGGTGCTGAGGCGGCGACTATACTGCCAATCAGGTAGAGCACAAGAGCGCTCATGTAGGCGATAGGAACTGGAAAGTAGGTGAATAACTTTCCCCATGTGGAACTGGTAGCTCCAACGAGGATAAAGCAAGCTGCGCTGTACCAGGCAATCATATTGAGAGATTGGAACTCGTTGGTGATAGCAGGAATGGCTGTGGCTACAATACCCTAAAGACTCAGGTTAGTGTTATGATTTCATTATTGGATGAAATCCTGCTATTGGCGTCTCACCAGGTCCAGAGCGGCAATCATAGTGCTTAAGCAGATGGTAGCCATGATAGCCGCAAGCTTGAACGATCGAGCATATTGCAGGTCTTTGTCCGACTCACTCTGTGATACCTTGCGCTCCTCATCATTTTGGTTTTCGGCCATGGTAGAACAATCTTGCTTAGAGTTCTTCTCTATGCTGTGTTTGCGGTTTTCAATGTCGTCGCTGTTAGAAGACGCGGTTGTGATGCAATTGATATATACAGCAAAATGGTTCTATATATCAGTATTTATGCATTTAATCTGTGGGTATGGATTGGATGGCAAATCAACCAGGAGCAGCTGTACCGGAAGCCGGCCGGTGGAATGGAGTGTAAGTCTAGCTGCTTCACAGCTGTTAACAGTCGTGACAGTCTCCTTTTTTTCGTCCGCCGGACCGGCGGATAAGTTAGCTGAGCTTTTAGCACACGTCATATCTCAGCCCACTTAGTCAGCTTCTGAGTCTAGTCGTTTCTTCATCTTGCGGAGGTGAGGAGTTTGAACATCTGACTTCAACCACTTTCAGAGCTGACCTCCGCTCCGTACACCTGATTTTACTCACGAGCCGCTTACTACTCTTTTACTCTGCTTTGCTAGGAAGTTTACTGTATGTGCAGTCTTTAATCGGTAGCGCACGACTACACCGGTCCGCATTGAGCTGTGACTTGCAACATGTTAGGCAAAACAAGAAATTCACAAATTTCGAGTGTCAAGTCGAATGACGAGCCAGTGGACAAACTTCGACGTGATGAGCGCCTCGACCAAGTCAAGAAACGCAAGAGGAACCTGCGCAAAGGCACACACAGCTGCTGGGCATGCAAGCGGCGCAAAGAAAAATGCTCATTTGACGACGGCGACGTCTGCACTGGTTGCCTACGCCGTGGTACCAGATGCGTGAGTCAGTACTTTGCCGACAATGATTCGCAACCGCCGGCTAATGCTGCCACTGCCACCTCTTCTCGCTTGCAGCGCATCGAGGACATGGTTGGAAAACTCACATCCGAAATCCAAAGCCTGAAACAAGGACAAATCAATCCGCTACACATGGCTATAACAACCTCAACTCCAAACTTGGCCCAGCCGACGATGCTGTCTGGGATGGTTGTTCCAGTGTCAACGGCTCATTCTACCTCACCAGTAGCGGCAAACGAACCGGGTGCTTCTACTACCAGCGTGGATAGGCTGCGGGTGCTGTCTCAAGCATTACATAGCTCACTACCCTGCCAGCAAGATATCCAACTGCTACGCAAGGCGACTGCACGCTACCCCGTGCTCTCGATGCTCCATATCACCACGTCGTATACCACTCTTCGCCAAGAAGGAATCCAACCGACAGACGGAGTCTTAGGTGAGGCACCTACAGTGACCTCGGAGCCTATCCTGATTGCAAAATACATGCTCCAGCTTGCTGTCTTTCTACAAGAAATGCAATCTGCAATATACCCGGAGTTGGATTGCTTGGTTGAGCCTGCTACCGCGTTGACGGAACGCTGTGCCAACAAGGCAATCAACCTCGTAACGCGGCAAGACGAGTTGCTCGGCAGCATTGAGAGTCTCGAAGGGGTGATCTTAGAGAGCGTATATCAATGTAACTGTGGCCGTCTACGACTTAGCTGGATGGCTGTGCAAAGAGCGATGACCTTGGCACAAACTATGGGTCTTCATTTAGCGGGAGACAACAGCTACCGGGAAGAGACGCTTCAGTCCCTAGACCCTAGTGGTACACGCGCCGAGCTGCCTAACCTGTGGTTCCGTATCGTTCATTACAACCTCCAACTCTCCCGTATGTTAGGCCTCCCACCAGGCCCGGCCGATGTTACCAAGAACATCACCCTCTCTCCTTATGATATAATTGGGGAAACCCCAGAGGCATACTTAGAGCAAGTATATCGCCACGTCATGGTTCTTACGCTCGCACAGAAGTCTGCTCCAAATGCAACTCTGCTAGACGTAACGACCACTGAAGCACTAGATCACGAGTTGCAGAGAGCGGCAAACCAAGTTCCTAGTCAATGGTGGCTGCCACCGAACTTAGCAGAAAGTTCCAAGAGCCCAAGCAAGCTGTTCTGGGACATTCGGCGTCTGATCATCCAAATGCTCCACCACGATCTACGAAATCAGCTTAATATCCCTTACATGCTCGCGAAGGGAGAAGGAGACAAACAGCGATCTGAAATGGCACGCTTAGCGTCCGTCAATTCTTCCCGCGAAGTTCTCTCCCGTTTCATCCTTTTGCGGGACTTCAATCACGCAGCATCCAGCTGCCGCTTCGCAGACTTTCTGGGCCTTATGGCAGCCATCACACTTGTATTAGCCCACCTAGGTGGCAATCGTGGTCCCCATCCTCGAATTCGAAAGCAAAATGAAATCTCTACTCAGGTAGATAGCTTGCTCTCGCATCAGGCGCCCAGCGACCGAGCAATGATGGAACAGGCTCTCGAAACGATGCGACGCCTGAGTGATTCGAGCGGTGATACTCTCTGTGCGCAGAGCGCCGATGTTCTCCATCGATTGTTGAATATTAAAGCTAGTAACGGTCTTGACATCGCTGAAAGTAACGCTTATATCATTTTCCATGACCAGGCCGACAACTCACCCGTTACTCCTACTTCAGCATCTACTCTGGAAAAGGGCGATCCGATGTTCGTTCCTTACTTTGGTGTCATGCGGATTGTGCGGCCAAACAATGATGCTGCATGTGACATGAATGACATAACGGCACTGAATGAAGGGGCTGGAACACAGCCTGGGTGTTCTCAATCCTATGACACCATAAACCCAGTCGATTCTCTACTACTTGATCTACGCGATGATGAACATTGGATGTCGCAGAGCATCGATATGACTTTCTTAGATGCCTTCTTAGAGGTACCGACATAGAGGCCGTGCTGAGGAAAGCCATGTATTGAATCAGAGCAGTAATTATGGTCTGACGATATTCAATAAAAGTCAATACAATGTAAGCAATAAGCATCACTTGTGTAGGTGTTAGAACCTGTGTCCCGCAGTTCAGTTGTCAGTAAGAATGAATTCTCATTTGAAACATTGATACGACACTACTGCCGTGGTTTCAACATAATGGGAGTGATTGATTTCGATCCTTGTTCAATGTCCCATTGTGTTATATGAGCCTTCACGGAGGACTGCGATGCCTCAAGCCTGAAGACAACATTCTATCAGCATTCAAGGCTTCATTCTCAAGAGCAGGATTCATCTATAGTCAAATTACATTAACAGTGTCAAAGCTCCTTGCATGGAACTTACCATAGAGTAGGTGGCTTATTACATCCTATGCTTGCAACCACATGGCTATCCGTGCTAATGCAACCAAGTAGTCAACGTTTACTGTTGTGAAGTTTTCCTCAAGACTTTGTTGCCCTTCCTCCTCTAAGATGGCTCAAGACATCTGAGTATTTTGGACTATACAATAACATTCCTAGACCATTATCCATACTTAGGATGTTTCAATACGCAAATTGCTTTACCTGGTGCCAATTCTGGTAGAAAGCTTAACTTGGACGTGTTAATAGTAAGCTTTAGGGCAGTAGGTGGCCACTGAATGGTGATATGTAGAATCCTCTCGAAATGGACCTTCGTCCAGACCAGAACTTAAATGTGTTCTGATTGCCCAATGACAAATGAACGCTATACTACTGGTATTTACAACTAAACCAAGACTATGCTTCTAGGCATTTTTAGCTTTTTGCGTAGAAACTGCCCAAATAACGCTGCGGTAAAGACCATTTGGCTATCGACTAATCTAGGTTATCGAGATACCCTACCGCTACCTATCCTCCTAGAAGCCGGCCCAAATTTCTCTAGGGATTCTTTTGACAGAAATTAAATCCATTTTGATGTTAGAATTAGTTAGCCGCGTAGCTTGTATGAGGGTAGATTTACTACTGCAGTATCAAGTCAAAACGTCTTGTCAGTCAGTAGAGGATTTTATCCAGTATGTCATAGGAGAACTTGCCTCCGACGAGTAAATCTTCATGGCTTGGTTAGGAATGGGTTCATAATATGGAATCCTTCAAAATACAGATTAAACCACTAAGCACTGTTTCACAAAGTGTTATGTATCAATTATAAAATATGTATAGATATAGCTAGACTTAAATGTTTATGATAAGTCGAATGCTAGCAGGTTAACTGGACGTAAAAAAATCCTCAAACGGTGCGAAATAACCCGATTGACTGAGCAACAAATCTAGCTCATCACCCAGCTCTATCCCATTCTCACCCCCCATCTGACCGTACGTTGCTCTAGCCGAGACATATAATGAAGCGACCGTATGTAATAACCGTGTCAACTCTTCAATATAATGAATCCCACTACAATTCAGACCAGCTAATTTCAAAGATGTATGGAAACTGGAGAGGCGGGTGAGATCTTCATCATCGCCGCTTTCGATTACATGGTAAAATAGGGTAAGGAAGGGAATGAAGGGTGTATAAAGGATTGTCCTAGGAGGAGTGTCAGAAACCTCTTCTATCTTGAGGGCACTTTCTTACCACCGTAGATACGCAGCTTGTGAGACCACATTCGAGGTAGTCATGGCCATACACTCCAAGTGATAGTCGATAGCTTTCCGCGCCGCTATAAGTGACTTCAACCCGTAGGAATGATCCGACGATTCTGATTTATGAATGACTGCCAAGAGGGCGTAGTGGCAAACCATGTCTGATGTAACACTCAGTTTAAGTCCTGGCAAGTCCGGATTATTGGATACGTCTGTCGCGTGGGCTAGCTGCTCCTTAAGCGCCTTCGTAGTCTGGATCATGTCCTCAACTTTATTATCCAGCAACTCCATAGATCGAATCCTTTGATCGTGTGGTGTTGTGAGAGCTTGGGTACTATAAATATAGTCATATACTCGACCTTGCAGATGTGACTGCTGAAGCCATCCGGCTAAGATCTGTCGCGTAGGATTTTCCGACGGAGGCTTACTGAGTAACAAGGGATGAATTTCGAATGCTGAGATTGCCGGCGCGCGACCGAGTCCAAATGATAGGCCTTGGTCTAGCATGAAAGAGTAGACGAAAGAGGTAATTTCAAGATTCGCATCCTCTCCGATGGTATCATATCCACCTGGAGGAGTCTGGCGGTGATACCCTAGTGTTTGACACATTTGAGCAGCAATGCAGTTTAAGCGCCAGGCCAGAAATCTTCGTGAGGTTTCAACAAAGAAGTTAGCCTACCCATCATGTTATCAGCCTAGATATGAGCCATTTGACAATACAGGCAGTCGAATGTTTACCGTTATGAGAAGCGCCTGTATATTCCTGAGAGAGGCCGTCATAAAGAGGCTCACAGAACGCACAGCCACTCTCAAGTTACGGCTACACATATCGCGATGTTGAAGCAATATGTTGGTCGATTCGGAAGGGATGGACTTCATCACCCTATCGCTTAAGAGGTAATATAGTCCGCCCATTGCAATAAGAAATGTTGGCAGCGTGTACTGGACTGTTGGGAAGTAGACTTGTTGGCAACATTCTGAGACCGTTTCGATATCCAGGAAAGGGCAGGTGAGCTTTAGGGAAGCTAGGCTCTGACCTAGGTGTGAATACGTTAGCGTGAGCCATATGACGAAGTGTTCTGACCGAATACTTGTTTCGAGCTTACCTTGAGCTCCGTGTAGCATTTCGAGCACGAGAGACATAGGAGGGATAGCAAGAGTACCATAATCCTGGGTTTCAAGGGGAAGATTGAGATCCTCGTGACTAATGGTTGCTTTTTGAGAGGCCAGAAATCTTTTGAGTTCAAGCAGCCCTGTCTTCAAGTCGTCCATTTCGTCCGACGTCGAACTATGAGTGGCAATTTGATCAAGGAACTCCGGTATTGCGTTTAAATATGACTGTAATGTTGGATGTTCATGAGTCCGGACGTCTCCATCTTCGTGTTCGTTCGAACGACGCCTGGTCTTGGGATTTTCTGTAGATTTCGGTATTTTATGCTCTATGCAATCCGATGTTAACCGACTAGAGAGGTTGGTGATTGATTTCGAGATATCAACCATATATTGCTCCAAACGATCGATTTTCTGTTCACTGTTGAAAAGCAAGCATCAAGTGTTAGATTGGGTTTATAAACTTTTCCAGAAATTAATCGTATTATAGATATAGCGGTGCCTTACTATTGCGCAGAAATGAGCACTCGTTGTGGTTTTTCTTTTCTTGTGGCGGCATCTGGACCTGCTGAACTGCAGGTTCTTTGGGTTGTTCGGCAATTGGAGCAAGGCGGCCGTCTATCGCAACGTATCTATGATGGTAGCAGAGTGAGCTCCCAGGGTCATATGAAGTATCAATGCTTTGTTGATGGTGAATTGAGTTACCTTTCTCTCACGGCATTGATCACACTGTAGAGAGACGAAAGCCAAGAAACTATTAATTACCAATCTCTCCAAAAATAAGGGGCAAAGGGGGTGTTGATTATCCTACAGCGCGCCTAAGAATAATTCCATCATTATTTCTGTCGTCGGGGGTTTCTGGGAACTCCATGATTCCGAGTTTGTTATTGTCCTGGTTGATGGTGACGTGTAGGAAGGCCATTCGGAGTGCGCGGATTTCCGACGGGGAGTTCTGAATCGCTGGCGTTGTTTATCTAATTGTTTACATAATCCACGCTACTCTTGAAGTGGCAGCGTCCGGAAATCCGCGGGCGATTATTGCTGAAGGTAACCCATATATATAGTTACCGTAACACTCGAAGAATCTTCAGTTCTATTCATTTATTTTTATCACTATAATCAAAATGGAAGAACAACCCGGTACGGTTGTTATAACTGGCTGCAACGGCGGGCTTGGTTCTTCAATTGTCCGTCAAATCGTCTCCACCGATCTCGCTACCAAGTACCACGCCATATACACCGTTCGCAACGTTGAAAAGGCCACTTCTCTGAACCAGATACTAACGGGAGCACCGACTGACCACAAGTTTGAAAATATGGCGCTGGATTTATCTAGCCTTCAGAATGTTCGACAAGTGGCTCGAGCCATCAACGAGCGTGTCGGGACAGGTTCTCTACCCCCTATTCGAGCTATCATTCTCAATGCCGGATACCAGGAACATAACGAACAGTTATTTTCCAAAGATGGCTTCGATATGAGTTTTCAAGTCAATTATCTTTCTCATTGGTTATTGACTTTACTTCTCTTGCAAAGTATGGATAAAGAACATGGTCGCGTGGTCATTGTAGGAAGCAGCATGCATGAGTAAGTTGGGGCAATTGAAGAGGTAATACGAAATGCTGATTTGAGTTTTGCAGCCCATCTGACCCTCGCAATAGCGTCATGGACTTCTACAAAGGCGATGAATGGAAAGAAATATTTCCAGGCGCAGAAGCCCTTGCCAAGGGTACCTGGAGCTCTGCGGATCAATACCCCACGACTTTGGGAGGAATGAGGCGTTATGGAGCTGGGAAACTATGCCTCGTTATGTTCTTGTAAGCTGACTCACCAAGCATATTATGAGAGGGACTCTGATAATAGTCACAGCCATACCTTACAAAAACGGTTGGATAAGACACCGGGACTGTCGAACATCTCCGTGGTCGGCGTTGATCCTGGTGCTATGCCTAGCGGATTGGGCCGAAGAGGTGGCCGTCTACTCAAATTCGTCATGGCGGTAGTGCTGCCCATTGTGGTCCAAATAACCACTGCGATCAGCCCAAACGGTGGGTATAGAACTACCCAAAAATCAGCCAAAGATGTCTTGAGGGCTGCTTTCGATACTAAGAGCGTTGGTGAACACCCAAAGAATATTTACTTTAACGGGGATGAGATATTCACGACCAGTGCCGAGTCTAGAGATGAGAGAAAGCAGGATGACTTGTGGAAGGAGAGTGTTAAGCGCACCGGCATAGAACCTGGCGACACCGTCTTGCATCTCGAATAGGACCCATTGCCCGATCCTACTCTCAAGTAATATCAAGATCGGAAACGGTGACTGTTGACGCAGAAAAGCCATAGTGAGGGCGTTATACCGTATGCATTGCAAGTTAATTGGAAATCCGGCGACACGGAAGTTTAATAATAAATGGGGTTGTACGGAGTATCATCTCCTGAATTGAGGCCAGAGTGGGTCGCTGTGCGAAAATACTGCACGATAAGGGGCACTCCAGCAAATGATAAAAGTGTACTTGCATAAAGTAGGGGCTACGGCGCTTGTTTTGTGCACATCGCATGTGGGGCCCAGATCGGGCGCCGCTTGTTTATCTTCCTGACGCGTCGAGACGCGTGGATGTTTACGCATGGCATGATTATCTGTATTTCGTGGATTGCTCTCGTGAGCGAACTCTATTCTTAAACTTCGGAATAAATATTGTAGGATCTCCGTGTAGGAGGATAAGACATAACTGTTTTTTTTTTTTTTCGGAGAATGACATTTTCGTCAGGATGATCAAATGAGTTGGGATTCTCTTCATCATCCCTCTTTTTGATGCTGATCAATTACCTTACGAAGACTAAAAAGCATTGTTGGGGAAATAAATGCCAGCCAATTTCACTATGCGAGATGAGTCTGAGTGCCTAGATCCTTATCCCTTGTCTAGATAAGACAAGGGCAAGCTTCTTCTTTTCCAACTGTAGGTTAGTTGTTATCTAAAGGAGAGGTGTCCTATGCGGATAGTATGACTTGGCGATCGCCATCTCGTGGCTTTTCCCTGGTCCTCGGATGAAAAATTCTTGCCACCAAGCCATTCCCAAGTACATAAAAGCAATCTTTCTAACCTGCTATTTCGTAATTGGCTCAAGCGCGCAAGTTTAGTTTTTTTTTTTAGTTTTCCTTGGAGAAGCCGTGAGGTTCTTATGTAGAGTGAAAAGACGTGGCAACATTGAGTCCAATGTGAAATTGGGGTTTGCCAAGCAAAGTAGCAGTGTGATCAATCTCTCCTCTTGGGCAACACCTCTTTTCTACGATGCCTATATCATGGTGTTTGTAGGATCTGCGAATACTTCCGACGGGGTTCATAATGCTGGGATGTCCCGGTGTATGAAAAGCTAGAAGTTCCTGTGTCTTCCCATTTTCAAACTGTACGGTAAGTCGCGTGTTTTCCGTTGAACCCTTGCGTGAGCACGAAAGAGTGATGGGCTTCAATGCGCGGGAGAGAAGACGCGTCTTCGAGGCAAGGGACAATTGGATGGAATTTATATTTACCCGGAGCCGAAGCATCCAGTCTAACCGAAAATATGCTCTTGTGCCAATTAGCAGGCCTACCCTACAGCAGAAAAATAAACCATTAAAAGCAAGGATATCAGTTCTGCAAAGAATAAAAAGAGTACCGATCCTCATAATCAACACGCCCCATCCGTTATCCTGACTCACTTCAAGTTTCTAATTAAGGATTTAATATAATGTGGCTGTTATCGGGGATCCGGGGGAAGCTTGCACAAATTTTTAGGCGCAGATAAAATGTTGCGAATCGATTCGAGACTTAATTTACATTTTTACTGATTATGAGCCGATTTAAACAAATACACAGCTATGAAGCCTGGAGAGAAAATTCATAGTCTTAGTTGCTCACTTGTGACCAGTTCCGGATGAATTAAGCCATCCTTTTATTTTATTTTATCTTATTTTAAAAAGCACAGGTAGCCAAACTTCATCGTATTCACGATAATGATGACTTCCAGCCCTCGCCCTCGCCTTGCAGTTTGCTTCCTCCTTCCCCTCATCCGCCCGTAATCATGATCGAATGGATGTGGTAACTCACTGTCAACAGACAAAAACATGCTCGCATTCCTTGGCATTTATTTGTCGCGAAGATACTCTGTAGCAATCCTCAAAATCCGGAAATTTGCAAGCTAAGACTTTAGTGAGAGACGGAAAAGAAAGAAGAACCCCAGAAATCACCTAGCCTCCGTGCCAACTGAGCGTACGATCGCAACCCGGTCTCAGGCAACATTCAAAGGCCTGGAACTAGTCTATTGAATAGGAGTCACGACGAAAGAGGATTAAGTCGCCTTACGATGATGGGCTGAATGCGGTAGGAATGCAAAGCAGGAATTACATTATCCAGAGTGGCGACGCGGCAAGGGCAGTAGCCGTTATCCCGGATCAAGAATAGTTTAGTGTCTAACGGTTGATCATGGCGAGTGGGGAACTAGGGAACTATCGAAAAGGGGCCACATACTCTGAGTAAGGGAGGGAGCACAAGGGAGACAACAAGGGAGTCAATAGGGGGATAGTATGCGACAAGTTGACGAGGATGGCCCGTTGGCGTATCGTCCATTGCTAGATTTCTTTTTGCCTGGATTGAATCTGGCGTTGCGACGTGTCCCTCGATGGTAATGAATTCCGGCACGGTTATTGAGCACACTTGACTCTTCTGGGGCTTGGCTCACTGACCTTGTTTTGCAAATCGAATATCCAAGGTATTTGACGCCCTGGATGCATGTGCTGACGAAATCAAGGAGGTCTAGTAGCTGGGATTGGAAATGCTGGCTTAGCCAGGAACGGGCTGTTCCTTTTTCTCTTTGGGTTGGCGCGGTTGCTCTGACATTCCACATCACCAATGCAAACAGAACAAACTACGCTAGGATGTGCGGCTCTGACATCGGGAATGCGGTGGAAATTCTCCTTCGGACAAGTTAAGTTGAAAATGAATGATAAGGTAGACTGTTGTTGTCTTAGAGGACACATGCCTTACACGCAAAAGCTGCGATCTAGCAAGGACCCACATTTCTGTCAAGTAGCCAAACGTTGCCGTCTTTGTCCTGGTTAGTACAAATCTACATTAGCCTCAACAGCCGTTCAGCGACCGGATCGTGACTGGTGCTGGCTAGACCACGTTGAAGTATCGTGGCGTTCCGCTTGGAATTCTTGTGAATGGGCTAACAGCCCTAGATGCTATTCCGGATGAATGTTTGCATCCGGGAGAGCAGTCAGCGCGGGGAACGAGAGCCCTACCTCTAAGATCACGAATATTGATATAAATGCCCGGGGATGCGCACCATAGATACGGATTTTATTCATTCTACTGTAAGTCCATCGTTCATTTCCTTGCCAGAGTTTCAATCTTGGCAGTCCTCTCGTTCTTTCGTTTGAACTTTATACTTGAAGCAAGATGCGTGTGACGTCTTTAGTTTTCGCCGGCAGTCTTCTGCCTGGGCTGTCTCTGGCCAGCCATTTCGCACCAGAGAAGGCCTTCCACCATCGTGATGTCGCTTCGAACACGACGATGTCAAGCACTTCGACGGCGCTTGAGTCAACTTCGCTTGGCAGCTCAGCCGCTGGCACCAAGACGACCTCTTTAAGCAGCACCTCCAAGTCTGCCACTTCCTCTAGCAAGGCCGCGTCAACAACCACTGCTTCTGGCTCATCCGCCACGTCCACAGTTGACTTCAGCGGTGCCGTTTTCCATAACGCGAAGCTGACCACTTATCATGGACACACAGCTGTGTAAGCCGGGAGACTTCCCCTTTGGGTTGATAGTTCTAACATGATACAGGCTTATGTCCGCTCCCGCCAACGGTGAAGCTTCCGTCACTGTCAAGACGACCCCCCCTAAGCTGGGACCCGGAGATGGAATCTCTGTATCGATGGATATCGTGGGAGGCTCGCCGTCCCGCAAGAGAGCCACCGCGACTGATTGCACTCTCGAGGTGCTTCTGGATGGCGAGTCCGTTTACGATTCGGCCATCGACACCGGTGCGGCGTCTGTGAAGTCCAATGCCATTTCCGTTTCTGGCGATCCTACCCTCGAGATCGTCGAGAAGTGCGGAGCGGATCCCGTCTCCCTGGTTGTGTATAACGTGGCGCTTGTTGCGACTCCCCTCGGTTCGACCGCAACGTCTGGTGCCGCTTCTGAAACGACTACTGGAACGGCATCTACTGGTACTGCCGGAGAGACCACCACTGGTACCGCTGGAGAGACCACCACTGGTACCGCCGGAGAGTCTACGACTGGCACTGCTGGTACCACCTCTACGGGCACTGAGAACTCCTCTGCAGCTTCAGGAACTTCTACTGCCACCACTGGAACCGAAGCTACGACTCCCTCAACCGGTTCTCCGTCAGCTACTCCTACCTCTGCGTTCCCCACGGTTGTCGGTAACTTCGTGTTCTACGGCTGCGTTGGCTCCAGCGACAACTTCCCCTCGTTCTATCTCGGTGGTTCCAACGACAAGATGGACATTGAGCAATGTACTACCATCTGCGGCAATGCCACGTATGCGGGTGTCTTTGACAGGTAATTACTTGAACGCCCGCCTCAATAGTATGTAACTAACGCACGATTAGTGACTGCTACTGCGGATCTACAGTGGATGGAACTAGCACTACGAAGGTTGACACCGATCGTTGCGATGTTTCCTGCCCTGGTGACGCTACTGAGATGTGTGGTGGAAGAGTTCTTACTACTCGCCGCCGAGATGTGTCAGATGCCATCCTCTTGACCGTCTATAAGAACATCAATGCTGCTGGCGCCACTGTCACGGAGGTCACTACCGTTACTACCGCCCCCACCGGAACTGTGGTTGAAATCTGCATCAACGGATACTGCGGTGACAGCTGGACATTCGAGCCCTACCCCGGAGAGGAGTGCTCTGGAATGGTCGTGTTCATCATTGAGTCGTGCAGCTGCCATGGCGGATATGTTTACACGCCAATGCTTTGCTCTGGCGATGCATGCGTCGGTCTGACTGTGTATAAGCCTACGAAGTGCACCGATATGAGCGGAGCTACTACAGTCTTCCAGCCCGAGTCTTGTGATAGTTGCGAGGGTGGCGTAGTCTTCGTCCAGTGCGAATCCCAGCCTGGTGCTTCCGCAACAGTCGTCACTGTGCCGACTGCTACCACTCTTGCCGTCAGCGCAAAGGCTTCTGGCAGTGCTGAGACGGGCAGTGAGTCCAGCGGCGAGTCCAGCGGCGAGTCTTCTTCCACATCCACTGAGGCGTCTACTCCTCCCGTCACTGCCGGATCAGGTCGGTTGGTGGCTTGGTTCGGCTGGCTCACCCCGGCTTTCCTTGCTATCGCTGCGCTGTGAGACAGCATCTGGCTATTCGATTCTTTCTGATGGTGGCTGGAGGGGCCTGCTATTGTCACCCCTACTTTCTTCTCTTCATTACTCTACTTTAATTAGTAGCGACCATTTCTAATACTATTACTATTGGATTGATACTCAGTGACTCTGCCACATCTGCTGCACTTTGAACGTTTACTTGTTACGGAACTAGAGACTGATAGGACGCATTTCCCCTGTTGTATCGTGTCTCTTTCGTAGGTGTGGCCGGGGTTACCTCTATCGACAGGGAGACTGGTTGGGAAGTGGATGCCTCGATATTTCAGCCGCAGCCCCGTATTTTTCAAGAAAGAACCGATGTGATGTCGATCCTCTGCCGAAGCCGGGACCTTGGCGGAGCCGTCCTTTGCCAGCCACGCAGCAGGTTGAAAACAACGCGTGCTGTGACGTGGCTCTGCTGTTTCAGGCTTACGTCTGTGTATAAGCTATGGAGTAAACTACGCCAATAACACATTCATCCGAACAGATCCGTCACCTTTGTAAAAAGGCTTCTTAGCTAGGTGAAACCAAAGCAAAGTTACACGGCTCAGAGTGAGCCACTGGGTCAAACGTTACACAATGCAATTGCTTTAAAATGAGTTAATAGCAATACCGCACATAGCTCTCGGAACCTTTATTGCTCTAATCATCAGTTGTTTACGTTGAGAAGCCCCGAGAGTGTGTAACAAGTATACGAACCAAACCAGGATCGATTACTCTCACGCAGAGTTCTACCATGATAGTAAGTGGAACTGGGCTATTGATGCTTGCAGGCGTTCTGAGGCTCACTCTGTCTATCGATGAACGTATACTTTGAAGTTAAAATGACGATCTCCAAGTTATCGCTGTTGAAGTAAAATACAGCGGACTACCAACCCCACAAGAGTCAACCCCGCAAGAGCGTCGTCACCCTCCACGCAAGACGGATCCATAGATCTACAAACACTGTTATTCCATGTGTTAACAGGTTGAATAGAGGAAGGCTATAAGTGTATATCTAGTTGCCAAGACTATGCAAGATGATTTCACGACAACCCGTGCTCTTAACCTTCTGAATCAACACCCACTCCGACATGGCCACGCGGTATTTCCTGGTTTCTTTACTGGCGCTCAGGAGCTACGTCTTGTGCGATCTCCACCATTTGTTTTCGGGTTTCTTTGATGGAGACACTATAGTTGCTCTAGAGTTTGATGACACAGCATCTTCTCTGTCAATCGTAAACAATATAACCACTGGCACCTCAACAGGGTCCAAATGGATCGCCCTCGACGTAACTATCATCAAGATAAATGGGGAAGGCAAATGCTGATGCTTATCACCAGAAAGGCAACGATAATTTATACGTAGCGACAACTGGCTACTTTGAGAGCTACAGCATAACTTCTGATCTTAATCTTCAATATCAAAGCAATGTCAGTCTATCATCAAATTGTACGTCATCCCCACCGAACTGCGTTATGTGAGAATAGACGATACTCAGAAACTTCCTCAAGGCACGAATGCAAACTTCGTCGTTGCCTCGACCACCAACCCTTTTACTGTTTTCGGTGCTCCTTATAGCTCGGGCTGCTCGTCCTTAGCTATCTCAGTGGAATCTGGCTCTCTGAATTCGACCTTCGCGAGTTTGCAGTATAATACTGCAGCTGGAATCCATGGTCTCGCGTTAAGCCCGGCCAACGACTTCATTTACTCAGCGGACGACATGGGCGATGCGGTTTGGGTTCATTCTTACGACAGCTCATCTAAAACGGTTGAAGAGGTACAGTACATCTCTGCGCCAAGCGGAGCCAACCCTAGACACTTGGCCGTGCACCCGAGCGGCCGCTTTGTTTTCGTGTTATACGAAGAGCTGAGCGAGATCGCTGTATTCCGCAGAGATGTGGCTAGTGGCAAGCTGACGGACACGAACACTACCTATCCGCTGATTCCGCCCAGTAAGTAGTTTTCGAAACAATTTGGACAAATACTGAGACTCATTCGATATACAGCATTCACCAATACTTCTTCTTACTGGGCAGATGAGGTCCTCCTTTCGGTGCCTGGCTCCACTGGTAGTGCCAACTCACCGAAGTATCTCATTTGCAGTACACGCTCCCGACAAGCATCAACTCCTGGCTACGTCACCGCATTCTCTCTTGATTCTATCACCGGAAAAATCTCTGAACAGCTATTCATTCTGCCCACTACTTCTAGTGGTGGAGCAGCAAACGCTGTCTCACCTGCAAAGTTCAGTGAGGACTACTTTGCTATTACCGATAGCGCCTCTAATTTTGTGGAGGTTTGGAAGATATATACGGAATCAGGGAATACAACAGCTTCAGCTGTTGCCCACTTAAACCTGGATTCCGGGCCTGCAAATGTAGTTTGGTTAACCTAAGGCCACGTATATGGATTGCAATGACCTCTAGTCTTATAGTTTTCTATTTCAGGATCAACTGAATATCTACGATTTTAGAAGCTTGTTTTCTTGATTAGCGGACTGAGAAAATGCTCATGTATGGAATGATTTGCCTACTGTCGATGAATTGGAGATAAACCTGGCATTAGTGGATAGATTGTAAATTGTATTTAGGAGCGATGACACTAAGTTCTGCTGTTAGAAGAGAGTCATGGTAAGACAAATATAATGAAGGTGAAGTGTTTTCTGGTTTTGGTCACAATTCATGTAGGTAAAGTTACAAAATATTCATTCACGCCCTACTGGACAGGCCGGATTGTGCCTATAGATAGAGACAAAGTGCAGTCAGTAAAAACAATGTCGGCTTAGGTACTACCGTTTATATGGGATTCCAATTTCCGAACAAGATATGTTTGGAAATCTTGCAAACATAGATACACAAGTTAGAAACATTTTCGATATACAGCCGTCGGCGAAGTAAAACCAGGAATACAAAGAACTCAAAGAAACACGCAACACCCCAACTTCCCCTTTCTCATGCCTGTCGCGTATAAGGAAGAAACCAGCCATCCTCATCCGGAATGTACTTTTCATAGCCTGGCTTCTGGGGATCAGTCACCCGATTCTCGATACTGAGACATTAAAATCTAGTATTAGCAAATCGATGGTTACACATCCAGGCGCGTTTATTTGTCTCTCCTGCGTTGCAGAATTTAAGAACTCTCGCACCTCTGTCGACCCGGGTCACGATGTTGTTTTCATTTGGCTTGTCAACCAGAGTTCCTCGCCCATCGCCTGTTGAGTCGCCTTGGAATAGATTCTCTGAGTAGTCGCAGACCGCGTGAAGAGCCCATGACACCCACTTGTCATACCTTACGCGACACTCCCATGGTTCTTCGAGAGGTTCGCTTAAGGTTTGTCTATAAATTGCTGGCTGATCTAACAGCCAGTTGAGGTATCCAACTGAGTCCTCGCGGGTCATGCCTTTGAACCCCTTGGGGCCGTCATGGTTGATCATGTTGTGGAGAATTTGTTTGTAAATTCTGAACCGAGGCAAGTCAGTACACTACATTGATGTCACTGTACTACGTAGAGGTGGCCTAGAATATGAGATGTAATGCTTCACAGACAGCCATTTGGCCTCTTCTATGGAATGCCCATGGAATGCGGCTAGTGCGGGCTTAGTCGCGGCCGGAATTCCCTCGCGATGTTGCGAGTATGCGTTAATTCAATCATGGTAGTGCCAATTGGTTCCGTGTTGGTCAGGCTCAAGGTTGTGCGACAAGCTGTCGCCTTTTGAAGTGTAGAGAATGAACATTTTGCAGGGGAATTCCTTCTATCGCTGGGGGTAACCAAATCTGTCGAAGGCAAAATAGGCCAAGGGGTTACCGATATGGCCATCTTGTAACTGAAAGAGATCAGGCTCCAGAGTCACATGTCTGACCAAATGTCAGCATCAATCAAGTGATACATGTGGTACAATCTTATTTGCTGGCCGCTCTACTTTCTTGGCGACTGAGTATTTGCACCTCATCTTGTCCACATCCTGCGCACAATTGCTCTGGTTGGAGTGAAGCCAGCCAGTCAACTACAAGTCTCTTAGGCCCGTACCGGGCTGGACTCTGAGAATTGCCAACAAGCAGTTTTGGGTTACTTGTACTGAAAGGTACAGAGGCAGTGGATAATCGTATTTGTTTTGGCCTCTTTTAACATAATGAATGATATGATTGATAATAGTACACAGTGGATGCTAACCAAAAACCAGCGAACTATCCCACCACAATAAAACTTAGGGTTAAATAAAAGTATGGTCTGATTTCTTAGGATATCACTACTTCAGAAATTGAAAAGCCGACGAAGTCTTTTCCATCGGCCCTCAGAAATGGTGTAACAAGCTCTCTTCCGTCTTTGGAATGCTCGACGATAGTTTTCATTCCGAGAGAAGGGTATTTGGGTGGTTCGTTGATGCATCTATGTCACTTTTCTATTGAATTGGCAATCAGTTGGAGAAGAAAAGATTCTTTTCATGATAAAAAAGTTCTCAGTGCAACTTAAAAATCTATAGTTGTCAACTCATTACTCTCATATTCTTGGAATAGGTCAAAATAGCCTAGTCCGAAAATCATTTTTCTAGCCCCCCCAGAACCTAGCCCAAGTCCTGACGACGACATTCCTTTTCTTCAGAGCTTCTCTCTCAACTTCTTCACCTAGGCCTTCCTCCCAAAAGCGGCACTCTTGGTCAACCGCGTGTTTCTTTCCGTCCGCGTAAATGTCAACCGTTGCAACGTCAACAAAGCTGGTTCGCTTAACCACCTTCCAGAAAGTAAACATAAGTGCGAACCACGCTAGGCCAAAATAGCTTGTGATAAATCCTCTGGTAGACCATGGATGGAATATGTCGAATCCAATAAATATAGTAGTAATACTGCCAATACAGAGGCACAAGTAGGGTGTCCAAGATGAACATGGAGCCGTGTAAGGAAAAATAATGCCGGGGGCAGGCTGCGTATCTGCCTTTCGGCTGAAGAATATCAGGGTTGATTTTTTGAAGGTGTTTTCTCCCTGGCATGCGATTCCTTGAGCCTTGAGAGCCCGACGCCAGTTTATGAAAACCCAGGACATTGCTGTGAAGTTAATAACCAGGGCTACGGTGGTGAGGTCTAGAAACCAAGAGAAAACCTCACTAGCGCTCCTTGATGCGACCAGAAAAGATAGTAGTGAGATGATAGTGACAGCTGTCACGCAAACCCATGGCACCCCAGCCCTAGTGCACTTCAAAAAGATTTTAGGTGCCTGTTTGTCCTGGGCTAGCGAATAGAGAGTTCGACTAGAAGCGTACAGAAATGCGTTGCCGCAAGACCAACCGGAGAGAAGAATGAGAAAGTTGATTAGGCCTGGAAGAAAACCCTTGATGTCGAGATTGAGAAGCCCAACGACCCACGGAGATGCGGCCGCACCAGCTTCTCCATTCTCAATGGCACCTAGGAGGCGAGCATCGCGCGAGTTGCATAGGATGCCGACAGCCAGGACACCCACAACATAGAAGAACAAGATTCGGGCCACGATCATCTTAGCGACTCGGGGGATTGTCTTTCTGGGATTTCGAATTTCGCCGGCTGAGAGGGAGATGATATCCGGACCACCGATTGTGAACACAGCGTATCGAACCGAGATGCAAATACTCAGAAAGACACCAGTTGCGCCTTCAGCGTAGTAAGAATGAACCATATCTCCGTTCTTCCAGTTACGAAATCCGTAAGCGTCATTGTGAGGATTGCCTCCCACCATAGTAATGAAGGTCGCCATTATCAGACCAAGTAACAGAAGGATTTTGGTTGATCCCATAAGAAATTCTGCTTCTCCATACCATCTATAGAATAAGATTAGTAATGGGAATATACAAAACGTGGATATGAAAACCTTGTCTTACCGGACTGCAACCATGTTGAGAAAATAACACACTGCCATACACATAGCAATCCACACAGCCGGGTTAACCTCCGTATTCCAATACTGCATGACAGTAGCCACGGCAGAGTATTCAGTGCACACCAGCATAGCGCCCGCATAGAAGTATGTCCAACCCATGGCAAAGCCGAGGGCCGGATCAACAAAACGGGCAGCAAGTTCGTAGATAGAGCCTCGGATTGGGAGCCAGGCAACCATCTCGGCAACATTGAGGCTAGTTGGCCAGATGAAACTGAGACCATAAATCAGGTAGCCGATAATGAGAGGCAGTGGACCAGCTTTAGACAATACCCCGCCAACACCAACGAAGAGGCCGACCCCAATCCCGCCGGCAATAGTCATTAGCTGTACATGGCGTGGAGAGAGACCTCGGCAAGTCTGTTGAATCGCAATGTTTACATGATCACCCGCTGCGGTGGACGTACTGTCATCGAAAGGTTCTTTTTGGTCAAGTGAAGCGGCCATAACGACAGAGCTCAAGTTCGTCAAGTAGGAATGGTAATTGACAAAAGCAGAAACTGATTGTACAGGAACTCTCCATGCTTGTTATACTTCACAGAATTACTGTTGGAAAAGGAGATTGGCATAGATAACGCGTGGGAATTCCCCTTACGTAGAGACGTCCGAAGCCAAGACGCCAATAGACCACAGACCAAAGGCCAAGGCTGTAGAATCGCCATCGAATGTGTAACTCCGCCACAATTATGGAGTAGACTTGAGAGAAAGTTTCAGCCAAGACAGTTCAAGTTTGGCATCAGGCAGTGTTGGGCGCGTTTGACCGAAAGATGACTTCGATGACTAGAACGACGAACACTGAGAAAAACGAATATTAGGAGCTCACCAGTGCGAGTGCAAATAAGTCAGCTTCCTTAGTCTAGGCCGGTACATCAACGATGTAGCGAGAACCTAATACAGAACCTAATCTCAGCTTCAAGGTTAGTACTCCGTACCTTATCGTACGTGGAGAAAAGCCTAAGACAAATCAGGCCATATCAGAGATACAAGCTCCACAATCCAGAGCAATCAAAACCCTTCGTTTAACATGGATGGATTCGGATTCGCGTCGTTTTTATATTCCTTCCCAATTCTGCAAAGCCTTCTCTCGGCATCGCAAGATTCTTCCTGAAATGGCACGACTCGGGGGAATAACATACAGTCCATCACCCACAGTGTTATCTACAACATCCATATTCCGCTAATCCTTACAGGAAAAGCTAATTAACTTCATAGATCCGCAACACCACAACACTCAGAAATATCATCTGACCCACTGCTATCTTTGAACTCAACACAGATACAATGGAGGTTTAAAGCTCCTCTGATGCCTATGACGAGGTCCCTTCTTTGGTGAGGCTACATATGAAGACTGGTGTCGCCAGGGTCTCAGCCTTGGATACCCAGACTCCTTACATGAAATTGACCAGGGCCAAGACGACAATGCCGATAGCGCCGGTGAAGAACCCATTCTTCGCAGCACCGCTAACAATTACTGCCGAAGGAGTAGCTGTGGGCTATGAGAAATGCGCGTTAGGAGCTTATTTCGAGAAGATTGGGGATACAGAAAAACATACAATCACCCCGATGGTGCCAATGGTACCAATAGTAGTGCGGGCTGCAGAAGAGCCGGTCGTGGACTCACTAGGAGCAGCGGATCCGGTAGCAGCAGATGCTGTTGAGAGGGTAGTGGGAACGGTAGACAAGGTGGTCGAGGCAGCGTTGGTACCAGGAGCGGAGTTCTCGGTCTCCACAGGGACAGTAGAGACGGCGCTGATGGTACCTGGGGTAGGGGCAGTAGTCGTCTTTTCAGCAGCGGCAGAAGTCTCAGCGACGGCTGTAGTCTCAATAGGAGCAACGGTAGTCTCGGGGCTAGTCGTTGATGTAGCCTCCCATCCAGAAGGGCTTGGGGTAGGGGAGAGACCACAATCCTCAGCGAGGGCAGTGACACTCTGCCCATAGTACTGCCAGATATTCTGAGTGTTGGCGCAGATCATGCATCTTCCGTAGCGTTCGTTCCATTCAGAGTTATCACAGTAGCCCTCAGTGCGACCCAAGGTAATCAGAAGCCCTAATTCAGAGAGTAAGCTAAGTGAAACGTTGATAATTTGGCCTGTTTAACAAGAGCATATCTACCGCAATCCTCGTGACACTGGTAAGCAGGTGTGCCAGGCTCCTGGCGCCGCTGAAGGGCCGGAACCGACTCGGGAAATTCCCACCGAAGTTCAAAAGCGTTGATTAAAGTGGCCGAGGCCAAAAGAGCGTAGGTAATGAATGAATACATCTTAAAGGCGTGCTCGGGGTGATTGAGGTTATCAATTAGTTTTTCCAGTTGAGAGAGGATTTCTGCTGAGAAGCGAGGCACCTTATTATATACCTGTTTATAAGCTTAATTTAAATTCTAGATCAAAACAAAACTTCCCTCTTGGCGCAACCAGACCGATCATGTCCGATCATGTCCGATCAAGCCGTCCGACCTGTGGCACATGTGTGGAACTTGCTCATGATGCTGGTATCCGACGACTCCGGTGCCAAGCAAGCTCTGCACCATCACTCTCGCAATAGTTCTTCTCGGCGAGTGAAATAGGAATGTCACCCGACAAAAGATGATTCACGAGCGCACCCAAAAGTACTTATGGGGCATGAGCACACTGGTGGCATGGGTCAGTAGCGGCGCCGAGCCCTACTAATACTAGTAGTACCACTCTCAAAGTCTGTTGGGTGGCAATCTTGTAGCCAGTAAGAATGCGACAATGTATCAAATTTTATCAGATGCATCTGATAAAAACTCTAAGGGTGGTAAGGCCAAGCCGCGATCCCAGGGAATGAACAGGTTATGGAGTGCCCAGACCGATAGCTGGCAAGCTTTGCGCCCCATCTGAGGACAGTTTTCGAGAGAGAAAAAAAGCCTCGCACGGAAACTCAAGCTAAGAGTGGAGGTGCAGCCAAGTATGAGTGGCTAGGACGCGGTTTTGGCTTTGTGTATATGTATCTGTCTCAACGTTATCACCCCCTTTCTCGGACCCCGGTGGTGTACCTGCTCGCCTTCATTCCATTGAAACCCCTAAGTTCGCTTCATTGCTCCTGCGTATGCCATAGAATCATCAAAATTGGCCGCCGTCATGCTTGCAAGTCTTCTCACGCTCACCTTGGCCGCCTTCGCTTTTGGCCAGGAAGATGACAGCCCGTCGACAGCCAGTGTGACTGACGATGAGATGGGTCCCGCAGCCTTTATGTGGCCTCAGGATCGAGTATGGGCTGGAGATATGGATAACACCTCTCCCTGTGGCTCACGTGCTGCGTCTGGTAACAGAACGGAGTTTCCTTTGAGTACGTAATAGTTGACTCATTCCACGTCTGAACATAGACATTGCCTCTTTTTTCTTCTAAATTTCACCACTTGCAACTTCACTGGCTCTTACTGAACTCTGCTGTTAGCTGGAGGTGCGATTGCTCTTGTTGCTCAGGATGACTACTACAACTCTAAAATCAGCATCTCCTACTTAAACAGTTAGTACTTGGACTCTTCTCCCCCAATCACCTTGCTGCCAGATGCTAATCACCGTAGACCCCACATCAAATGAAGACTTCACGATCTTGATCGAGGAGAAATCTATCGCCGATCTCAACCCAGGCCATACCTGCGTTGAAGTTCCTGATGCTCCCTCCGACGTCTCTGCTGGCGACAACGCTACGCTGCAGATCATCTATCGCGCTGATTGGGACGCGCCTCACAATCAGACTTTCTATGCTTGTGCCGACATCATATTCGTCACCGCGTCGGATTTCACTTTCAATATCCCATGCTTCAATGCTACTGAGCCTGGAGAGGACGACAAGGAGGCCGGGGTCACAGCCACTGCGAGCGCAACTGCTACCCATAGAGTAAACTCTGGCGCCTCTGGTGAGTCTGAGGACTCGGACTCAGGCTCTAACAAGGGCGGCTCAAACAAACTCAGCGGAGGTGCCATCGCTGGGATCGTCATTGGTTCTCTCGTAGGCGCGATCCTCATTGGCGGAGCTGCCCTGTTCCTTTGGCGTCGCCGCAAGCAACAACAACGGATTGAGCGCATTGCTCGTATGGAAAACAATGTCCGAAACCATGGCCTCGCCAGTGGGAAGGGTTCTGGTTCACAAAACAGCCTGCAGTTGAGCAATCTCAACACCGGAAATTAAGGATGGAAGACGCGAGGAATGCCACGGTCTGTGATAAGTAACCATCTAGGCGCTCTCTGAATAGCACTTACTGGGTGAATACGGGTCGCAGGTGAAGGCATCGAATGAAGTGCATTGGTCGATTAAATGATCTTCGTTCACTTGGTTATTCACATATAATTGGGCCTAGTCTCCCTTGGTGAAATATGTCTTTGACCTGCCCTACTGCGTCTGTCTACTAGATGTTAGTGTTGCTATGGTGTTTACCACTAGATAGCAAGGACTCTTTACTAACTGGTGGCTGTAAATAGAAAATATCGCATCTGTCTTTGTACCGAAGGCGAGTTTTCATCATACGATAAATTGAAGTTAGTTCCTCGGCGTGATGGCCAAGAGAGATTAGATGGATATGGTAAGTCGGTACGGAGTACACCTCGTATTGATCCGCGTGATCCCCGGTTTTTCAAGCACGCGCACAGCCATTGCCCCGCTCAAGGCACCTGGAAGACCGACTCTAGCATAGCAGGGATCAACTGTTTGCAAATTCTTTAACGACGACATGTCCATGGCTGTTAGTTAACCCTAGTGAAGCGGTGACAGCCATGATCCAAAGCTGGTCGCTCGGTGGGGGGCAGTGTTGTTACGAAACTATGTAATATCCTATTTTAATCAGCCACCTGGTCTCGACAGAAAGACCATAGCTTCTGATCCCTATGCTTGTTAAAATTGCACTTGTCAAGTGGCGTAATACTTCAGCATTGATACTTAGTGTTCTCATATCTTCGAGCTATAACTGCACTGAAGATGATGCACTGGCAGGACTGAGAGCCCTGGGCCAAGAAGATATCTTGTACAGGTCGACAACAATAATTCCGGATCCTCACGTCGAAGCCCTCGCTGCTAGAGCCGGAGCCGTGGTTGACCAATTTAGTCTTTCAGCTGTCCATCTTTTGCCTTGAAGAGTGCTACCGTGGGTAAGTGGACCTGGGCTTAGGTCGATGCCGGTTACAGCATTACCGTGTCGATTAAAGCCGTGGAAAAATAAAATACAGCTAGAACAATTGCGTTAACTTATGCAAATATCATATTCTAATCGCGATTGCTGGATATACCGTGCAGATATCAAGGTATGGTCTCGCAGGAGTGGGGCTGTTATTGCAGTTTAACCTACAATTAGCCGATGGCCTAGATTGGCCGCAGTAGCTATGTTATCTTATCAAAAGCTTATCATAATCCTAACAGGACTTCACTCCGAATGTTTGCGTGGGTCTAGGGTAGTCATGCCAACTCCAACTCCAGCTAACTACTTCGGAATACAATCTTGAAGCCTGCACACCATGACGCCTTTCTTCAAATATTTAGCTTACTATATTATATTTTCGAAATAACACTTACGAGAGATAAATGCTTCTGGTTATTAATTTATGAAGAGATAAATAGTTCACGGACAGTTTTAAAATAGCCTTCGAGTTTAAAGCGTTTTCTTAACATCGGCTTCCACAAGAACGCCGAACTTTAAAATGCAGACCATACAACCTGAAGAAATGGCTGGCAAGATCCTGATTTGATAATCGAGTGTTTCTATGTCTATAATAGGTACTTAGTCAAATCACAGTAATTGATCGAACATCGTGTCATCGGGGCTGACACTATGGCGGTAGTATCCGAGTTGGAATCTGGGATCTACGTGGGATTAACGGAGATCGTCAATCGACGGCTTGTGAGGCAGTCGCTAGGTAGTCCCATGATAAGACATTAAGTGGAACGGTGCAATGGACTGCACTATATGTATGCCGCCAAATGGAATTCTGTCCCGTCTCGCGAGCCAATTATGACATTGGTGTTCATTTTGTTATCTCGCTAACGATGCTTAATCACGTCATCTGGCGACCACTGCGAATCATTTCCTGCCACAAATTTGCCGCTGCGTGCAAGTAAATTTATCGTCTGAAACTAATTGCATGAGTGGGTAAGTAGTGGTATCATTGTGACACCTAGATATGAGCATTGACTCTTTCATGACCTGTCACAAAGCATGAAGAGTCGATCTTCGAGAACTTTCAAACAAAGACAAGCCATAAAGGATGTGCATAGCTGCGTAGCCAGATAATGAGTCTTTCGGTATTATTCTCCGTTCCATGCGTTCTGTACATTATGAGTTTCTTGAATCTAGGAAGCCTCTGGTATTCTTAACGTCCAGGTGATACTGTAAATGCAACAGATTAGTTATATTGCCGTATTAGGGCACTGTAAGCATACCAGTTTTAAAATGTCAGATTTACAGCCGTGAATGCTGCTTAATGAATCTCATGCCCTGATACGGAGTATGTATGCAACTTCAGGCGTAGATCTTATGCGGGGCATAGTGTGGTGGATGGAATGGCTGAGATGACCCGTCGCGTCCAAGATCGTGGCTTCGTAGTACTGCCCATGAAGCACTGGAACATCTCTTGCGCTGAATTTACAGTACGTCTTTCTGCACATATATGACCACAATTGAGTCTCACGAACGAGCTATTGTGCAAATTACCACAAAAAGTTACTCTTTTTATTTTTAATAGAATCTTTGTACTAATTTCTCATCTTTCACCATCGCCATCAGCGGGACCACGTCCACGATGCAAGATAAAGATGATCAAGTATGCCCAATCAAAAAGCTCTATGGAGACATCCTGATACTCACGGCTTCTCCATAGGATAAGCCTTATCCTTCAGAATAGATAAATAAGCTAAACGCAAGGGCAGAATCAGGCCTGTATATGGAGTAGGTTAGAAGATTGATCAAAGTATCAAAGCGTAGCGCAGGTAGTGAGGATGCATATGGAAACGATTGACAACTAACGATCACTTTGCGAATCGGACTGCTTACTGAAGCACCGAGAAAGCACCGGGATGGGCTGCTATCATTCTTTGTGCAGTGAACTAAAGAGTTTAGGAAGCAGATAAGTCGATTGAGGGTCATGCAAAACTTCGGCAGCCTCTAAAGATGTGGAAACTTGATGGAAATAAATGTTAGCGTGGTCGTAGTGTCCGGAAGATTGCGTCTATTTCCAAATACATTGTGTGCTGTTCGAGGCGACGAGCGGACGGAAGGAACAAGATTTGCTCGCACGCTATGGTCTGATCTTCAATTCCCTGTGTCTAGAAGTGGCGCAATTTGAAAGATAGAGAGAGTATATATAGCGAGGATGCACTCCCCAAAAGAAAGGTAACTCCTCACAATTAAGCTTATCAAAGAGAAAAGAATGTCAACATCTGGATTTATCTTCTACAAAGAAATCATTTGCACCATGTCAAGCAACAAAGTCAAAGCGGACGAGATGAAGAAATCCACAGGTACAACAGAACCCGAGATGTATCAGGTATGATCTCCTTTTTCCCAACAAATTTACATGTCATCGAGTTGGGATGAGGGTGTAGAAGGAGGCGTGGCTAATCCGAGATTTTATAGTCCATCCCTCAACGGAGCGATTCAATTTTTGCATGGATCTCGAACGTCTTCTCTCTTGCCCATCTCATTACCGAGTCAAACATCAAAGCATACGTTCAGCCGGTGGTCATGTTCGCGATGTTCGGCGTGGCATCTGGCGGCGTCACGACAAACACTGACCCAATGTATAAAGAGTTGGCTGTTGCATTTGTAAACGTGACTATATATATATGGCTGTATGTCCTGCACTTTGACTGCAGTAATCAGAAGGATCCCGAGTCGATTAAAGAAGACAAACTTAACAAGCCGTGGCGAGCCATTCCTTCGGGTCGCCTCACTATCGAGGGTATTGAGCGGTGGTACATTGTGGCAACCTGTCTTTTGCTTCTCGTAAGCGGTCTTTGGTTGGGCGGTTTCCCCGAAGCTATTGCCTTCATGTTTGAGACATACATTTACGACTATGCGAGCGGTGCCAGCTTCTGGTGGGCGAAGAATCTCATCAACGCCCTTTTTTATATGACTGGACAGCTCGGAGGGACTCGGGTGGCTGCCAGGTCTATGGGTGCGGCTGCTATGACAGAGCGAGGGTACATCTGGTGTACTTTACTTGGCCTCAATACCTTCTCCACCATTCAGATCCAAGATCTCCGAGATCAAGAGGGCGACCAAATCCGTGGCAGAACCACGATGCCTCTGTCAATCGGAGATATGCCTACACGGTGGATCACAGCGGCATTCGTTATGTTCTGGTCTTTTGCATGTCCCGCTTACTGGGCAGATGGCTCACTGACCGCCAGTTTTATCCTACCTATTCTGGTTGGAGGGCTTGTGGCATCTCGAGTCCTGTGCTGGAGATCGGTCAAGGCAGATCAGACAACGTTCCACCTTTATACTCTTATTTGGCTCCCATCGCTATATCTGATCCCTCTACTCAGTAAGATCACGATACCAATCGGTTTATATACTTAGATCGAAGACGTAAAAGCATCATCAATACGCACTAAAGCCAAAGTTTGCAGGGCAAATTTGAAGTGTTTGGCGACCTATAGTGGTCGAAACCGCAGTGTATGAAGCAAAAGAAGAGAAATAATTTTCGGGCCCCCTGATTTTGCTAACCCCTTCTTGGGTTGCAACGGGGGCGCAACCTTGATGTATCTTTAGATAAAAATTGTGCAGTGAAACAACCACAATGGGAACGCGATAGCCTCTGTAACATACAAATTGCAAACCACATTAGAACATGTAAGGGTCAGCATTCATTTGCAAATTATCTTAAACGTAAATAAGTTGATTTGGGGTTTAGCGCGAACTAGGTAGGCTCTCTGAGGAGCTTGAAAAGAATAGAAGGTCATCTTTTCCTACCAAATTGGAGCCTCTCCATTCTTGCCACGAGGTTTCGGGGGGTACTGTGCCACAACGTAAAAGCACCAGATGGAATATATGGTAAGTGCCACTCCCACGGCATAATAGGCGGGCCGGGTAAACATATCAGGAATTGTCAATGCCCACATGCTGAACGGAGCGAAGGTCCAAATTGTGCCGATAATGTTGACAAGGCAAAATCCAAGTGAAAGACCTTCTCTCGACCCTCGCCGGAGGTATTCGTGTGTCGGGCCGACAACGATCAAGACATTGGTCAGGCAGAACCACTGCATAACGCATCCTTCACCCATCAAAACAATACCCACGAGCACCACCGAGTACATGGCCAGTTGAAATATCAGGCTGTAGCAAATGACGGCTGTCAGTGGTGGGCTAGGGCCAAAAATCGACGCGAAGTTCGCCTGCCGCTCTTTGGTGATAGCCCTATGGATACACCAGATCTCCAAAGTAGCCCACAAGAACAAAGCTGTCGAAGTTCCTCTGAGAAACCAATGCTCATCATATCGAGCAGCTGCCTTTGCCAGGACATAAGACCAGGTGGAGTCGTGCGCAAGGTAGAATGAGTGCATCCAGTAAGGCATGGGGCCCTTCCCTTCACGAAGCATTACTCGAATAGCATATATATACTGTAGATAGCCGACAATAAAACTAATAATCGCGGCTACAAGAAGCGTAGTGTTGTCCAGCGCGAATTGGCGGGTAAGTTGTTCGTAGTATGTGGTCTCCATAGTGTAAAGGTGAAAGTAGAGGCAGAACAATAGTAGTTGAAGATAGAATAATTGTAGATGAGTACTTAGAGGCGATTGCACAAATATGCAGACAGATTGTTGGGTTATTATATCTCATGAGATGTTGCAATGAGCATCACCCGATGCCAATACGTGTTTGCAGATCATCAACTTTCTTACCCGCGGGCTCTTCGGGTCCGTAGCGATGCCGAAAGATTCTTCGACTCCGAAATTCCTGTTCGGGGCAGAGTTAGTAAGATTTTGCATTGAAACGGCGTCGGAGGACGACACGGGTGGGCCGATCGGGATTCCAGAACGTTAAGAACCAAGAAACAGTCCGAAAATCATCGGGCTTGTCGTCATAGCCGAGGCGGTTCATCGAGTTAGGTATCGGCACTGCTTCTAATAGCTCCTCACCCCGAGGCTTTTCAAAGTGAGCCAGAGTTCGTTTACCCCGAGCATCTGCAAAAGCTTACAAACCCGTCTTCTTTCTACATGCAAAGGTTATTTGTACGATCACAATTTCTATAATACAGAAACTTGAAGCAATTCGGGTAGGGATGAGTCGACAATACGGAAATTCTGGAAATCGCCACGTCACCCAAGTCTGGTCGTCTCTGCTACTTTCTCTAGAACCAACCCTGCCGCATAGTTCACATTTTTTGTGCCATGAAATGATTACAAAGCAGTGTGCGATATAGGTATAAGATATGCATGCCTATCGAAATTCAGCAAGTACGAGTGTGCGGATGATGCGATGACTATTGACAACAATGATCTGCCCAAAATACTGTTACAACATGATTTTTCTTGGTCTTTACCGTAAATAGTGGGGCTTATGCGGCCCCAATGAGTGAGTCAGTCTCCTTCTTAATTTGTCACCTTTCGGTTATTAAGAGTCTATTGCGATGTCTGGGTCCTCAGACCTTTACATGTGTGTTGGGAGTTCGGTTGTCTGTAGTTACGTTGTAAAAAAACACTCACCGGCGTTCAATCCCAGCCAGGGGCCTCTGCATCGACAGAATTCGACAACTTGGCCACATGACCGAATTTGGGGGTTTTCTTCTTTTCGTACACTTTCCCCCTACATTTCTGGGAGGGGCCAAAGTCTGTGTTTGACGAGGTCTTCGACCCAAAGACGCCGGCGAAGGTGACCAGTATTTTTCCTCCGTCATCAAGGAACCGCTTGCAAATCTGGAAATGGTAGGAAGGATATTGCGTTTAGAAGACAGTTTGATGGTGGAGTAACCCTCAATAATGCCTCCTTGAACTGAGGACCACTATTTCTGTCACTCGTCGTGAAGTTGTTGGTTAGTACATGCTCATTACCTCACAAAGATTATGTACCTGTCCAAGATTTCTCCATTCGACCCAATCAGATACGGAATCCCTAACATGTTTGCCAGTGGCTGACGTGAAGGATTCTTGGTGCCATGTGCAAGAAGCTGATTTTGCATTCATCAACCGGAGTGTTCAGCTAAGCCGTAGCCACAAACCTGCCAAGCCTACGCGTTTGCGCAAAGGAAACGTCCGAACTAAGTAGAGTCCGGCAGACATTTGTTGCCCGAGAAGTTGTCCTCATATTCCGAATCAGCCCAGAGGCTAAGCTGATCACTGCAGCTAGAACACGGGGGCGCGATTCGGGGAGCCTCAATAACCCAGTCAGTCTCCGAGTCTTCGAATGATGAGGAAGGCACTGATCTAGAGACAGCGGAGACCTATCGCATGAGCGAGGATCATCCCACGCCGAAAGTTACGAGAGAGATCTTTGCAGGCAGTCCATCTTAATATATGTAAGCATAGCCCTGTAATCGCCACTCCAACAATCACCTAGTGCAGAACACGGCGCTGACAAGCTGACATCTTCAGAAATGGAGCAGGGTAGGGACAGGAGCAGAGAACCTCAAGCTCATTCCGAATTCTGACTCTGAGAGGTAGAGAAATCGATAATCACAAATGCTCAGAGAATAAACCGTAGCCGTAGAACTATATTAATAGAGCCTTTCTTCCGAATCCAATTCTCTTAGGAAGTCTGCGATTGAACATTGCTATTGTTGTTTGTATGTATCTTTCAGTCAGGCAGCGATGGATGGCGCAGCAAAACCCAGAATAACACCGATCTTCTTGGCGCCTATGTCCAAAAATTCTTGCATCATCAGCCTATGCTGGAATTTGGCAGCTAGCGTGCTCGGTTGGATATGCTTAGCTGAAGGAAATTGGCCATTTCCTCTCTTCGAATGAATGAAACACTCGATTTCTCCATGGAGAAAGGAACATCCTGTCTAAGACACTATGGACTTGTGTGCAGATGGAACAAGCGTAGCTTACTGGCGAGGCTCATCTAATTCGCCTTGATTCGCGTTGCTTGTCACGATAATGTGAGATTCAAACTTGGTGTGACTCGTTGGCGTATTAAATTTTGCTGGCGTGGGCCCAGAAATGCTCCCGGTAGACTAGGTAGATTTTCGTGGTGGTTCTGGCGTATGTAGGGCGTATCGGCGGCGGACCTAGGTGGGTATGTAGCGCGTATTAACATAATGAGGCTTAGTGACAAGCGAATACGCCCCCTGTAGAAGCCGTCATATCAAACAAAAGCAATTTGAAATCATCCGTTAATGAAGTAAACGTCATTACTATCCTCGTATTGCCTTATAAGGCTGCGTAAGTAAGACTATATATTGCCGTGTAGCTCCGATCGATTTGCAACGTCCTTAGCTCACCAGTCTTCTATCGTTCACCATGAGGACTACTCTGCTTACTCTCTTCGCATTCAGCTCCGCGTGCCACGCGTTCCCTGACCCCAAGGGTCACAAATTTCGTGCAGCTGGCCCTTTTGACAGTCAGTAATGCGTCTTCACGGAAAGAAAATGCGCATTGACTTACAAACTATCAATTCTACAGGCCGTTCACCATGCCCTGGTTTAAATGCTTTGGCCAACCATGGATACCTGCCACATGACGGAAAGAACTTGGATTACGAAAAGATCAACCAAGCTGCACAAGCAGCATACAACTTTGTACCAGGGTTTTACCGAGATGCGGTCAATATGGTTTTCGAATTCAACATCTCAACAACAAACCGGCCCAATGAGACGTTCAACCTCTTTGATTTGGCAAGACATGACACTATCGAAGTAGACGGCTCGTTGACTCGGAATGATATATACTTTGGAGATGACGTTCATTTCGATGCCACTGTTTTTGCTCCCGTGGCAAAGGATCTCGGACTGAACCACTATCGTATGCCTGACCAGCTCGTCACTGTGGACACAGCAGCTATTGCAACCAAGAACCGTCTTGCTCTAGCGAAACGGGTTAACCCGCAATTCAATGCTTCTTCACACCAACACCTGACAGAATACGGCACAACAGCGTTGTACCTGCTTACTCTTTGGGACGAGGAAAAGAGCGCCGCGCCCAAGTCATGGGTCAAAGCCCTGCTAAGTAATTTAGTCCCTAAGAGGCACAACATACTTGCGATAAGACCAAAACTAATTGTATCCTAGGCGAGGATCGAATTCCATATAAAGAGGGTTACAGAAAATCAGAAACAGCTAAGACTAACGAGCAGATCGGTAATTTAACTCAAGCTGTACGGGCTGTTGCGGGATGGCAACCTTAAGATCAAATATGGAATGGGGAACAATCTCTCGGCGGCTTACACTTAGTTCCATAACATATTGAATTAATCGTGCTTGTATACTACAACGTTGGAAATTTGTCCAAAAAGTGTGGCCCCGAAATCACCACGAGGAACCAAAATCACGTCATTAAAGTCTTTGAAGCATGCCTGGTACAATCTTTTTTTGTGCTCCCGAAAACGATGGAAAAGTGCAGATCTGCTAGTTGAGAAGCCAGAAAACCGGCATGTAGCAAAATTGACTTGAGTCTCTCTTATCCGGTATTGCTGAGACGTTGGGAAAAGTCGGCGGCGAGAATTACTTGGTAGGTTTATGGAAAACAGTATTGCACATAGATTTACTCTAGATCTTAGAGGCAAGCGTTGGGGTTGAAAAACATCCCAATCGTACATACGTGCCCACGTGGAGTTGGGCATCAACTGTGGGCAGGGAGGTGAAGACTAATGGTTTTGGAGGAAGATACGCCCCTCTTCACAGGGCACTGCTGAGACTTGTCGAAGAACGAGTAGGTGTAAGTCCGCCATATGGAGACCCTACCGGGTTGCCTCATTTCGCAAAACTGGATGTCGAACGCATGCCTATAACAAATGGGCCTCGCGAACAAAGCCTCTGGCTGGCTGCCAAGATGAAAAAAGAAAGACAGTTCATTCAGGTACGGAGAGAACGATATGTACGGCAATCTGCGATTAGATGCGTCCGTAGTTATAGAAAGGTCTGCAGCGACAGATAAGATGAAAGCGTTATGCTTTCCATTGCATGGATCATACAGAGGCTTGGAGCAAGTATCAATGCTTTCCTGGTGCTACAATGTGAATCATCCGGTAAGTCTAAAGGAATAGTTCTGCTGCAAGCTGGGACAACCGGAGTTTGAGTTGGGGCTGGAACAAGAGTTGGCCCTGCACCATGATTACACCCGCATGAAGGGTTTTACCCAACCGATAAGATGAGATCATAGTAGAACATCTACTTCAATCGAAAATTCTGGTTATGATGAGTATTGCACTCTTCCTGCTTTTGACTCTTGGCAAGGTGGATGCAAGCACGACGAGGTCTCCAAACCCTGCTTTTGCGGATAACTAATATCATATGATTAATTTCCTGGTCGCGGAACTCATTCAATTGTGGCACGCGAACAATTAAATTTTAGCGTATATTTGATCTCGATCTGGGCATGGACATTAGGCAGTTCGATGTGAAGTCTTTGCCACCTCAGCTGTCTTGATGCATTTAACAGGCCAGCAGAAAGAAGTAAGTATACTGAGCAGATGACTTAATGACGCCTGGTGTTGGGAATATACATAATCTAATGACTAGTGCTGTATGTAAGACCTGTTGATAAAAAGGCTAGACGATTCCCATTCAGAGACGAGTTCATAGCTCAAGGCTGTGCTAGCGAGTATAAGCTAGCCTGGCGACCTCTCGAGCCGCAATGTTGCGTCCCCTTTCACCCGATTGTATCTTGTTCCCGATCTCTTTAGCCTTGCTCTTAATAGAAATACTCTCCTTACTTGCGTCCAGAACTCTCAGAAGCGAATCACGAAGACACTCGCTGGTCCATTCCGGACTAATAGCCCTACAGCCCCAGACACCCACGCCGATTGTCTCTGCTAACCCGGCGAAATTATAAAGGTCTGCCCAAAGCGGAAAAATAACCTGAGGGAGCCCTACGCTGCCCATTCGTCAATGAATTATCAATTGAAACTTCAAGGAGACCTACGCGATAGCTTCGTGATAGCAGTTTGACCCGCCGTGGTGAACCGAAGCTATGATGTTTCCAGTCTCGAGCAGCGAAGATGGATCGGCTAAGAGCCATTTGGGCATTCTTAGACGGTCGTTTTCAAGATACTTCTCAAGCGGCGACAAGACATTGCCGAGAAATAAGCCAATTTGGTTGAATTTCCATAGTATTTGAACATCAAGCTTGTCCAAAACCTCAGCGATTGCCGTCGACATTGCTGCAGCTCGGCTCTCGTCATACTGCGCACAATTCAGCTCTTCGCGCTAAAATGGTCTCAAAATATATTTCAATCTGAAAGAGAACTCACAGCGACAGTGCTACCAAGATTGATAAGAACTGTTGGAGCTTTATCTAGCCAGGCGGCCAGTTCGGGGTCTTGCTCCGAGGCTGAGGCCCCAGATAAAACGATCGGGCCAGCGCATGTGACATTGGGCGGGATGAAATCTACTGGGATCATTGCATCCTCCGTAGATTGGGTAATCCATGGAGTGTCGGATCGTTTAATAGCGAAGAGGCTGGTAGGCTCCTTGAGACCGTTCTGAGCCAGAATCTTCTTCTTCGCAGAAAGTCTCGGTGTAAACATGGCACTGTAAATATAGCGCGTGTTTAGATAGATGTTTTCTGGGATATTATGAAGAGGAACAGGAAAATGAAATCCAGAGGCGGCACTGAAGTTTTTAGTTGAGTTTTTCTTAAATAACGAAAGCTGGACTTACGCCGGATACTTCCAGATCATACTGGCAAGGGGTTGATCGCCTATGAAATTGTCTATGAGAGTATTCGGCGTAATGAATGCATGCTGGCGATTCATGTACCGGGTAATGTCTATGGCAGGCCGAAACCAAGTATCTAAGACGACAACAGCGGCGTCTACCTCGTCAATGATCATGCGCAGCTGATTAAAAATCTCCATGTGTTCCTCGACGGACCATGGGGAGATCCAAAGCTGTATGTGTTTTGCAAGAGAATCGATGCCAGCAGAGCCAGGAGGAGAAATAAAATCCGTATCCTCCTTAATAATTGCTTGAGCAAAAGTTGGCCCATTGATCTCGTGGAAAATGAGATCTCTTGCGGATGAGCTTTTGTTGCGAGCAAGTGATGAAATTCTCTTCAGCTTTGGCTGAATTTCGGAGAAAGAGGCGAAGTGAACATCTATATCTGGGTAGTTTTCTAAAAGGGCGAATGAAGTTGCAAGGTGCACATTGGAAAGACCGTGTTCGCTGTTAGTAATGAATAGCACAGTCTTGTTCTTCCCTTGGACGTAAGGACCATGTTTCTGAGCCTTTCCTTCTAACAAGACGAAGGACAAATACCCGGCAAGCAAGGCACCGCCCAGGAAGATCCGAGTCAACATCGCGAAATGAATACCCATGAGAGTGAGTTCCGACAAATATTAGCGATTGAGTGATTGAGTGATCGCTTTTTTAAAAAGTCACAAGCGGGGCTGGTCTTCTTTTTAATGTTGGCTCTGTTGGTACCTCGAGTAAATGCTACCCAGCGTATCCCTGGCTTTTGCAAATTCTTGCTGCCTAACTTACTGTACTGAGTGAGAAACAGGGCATTGGGTACTTAAGTTAGCCGAATCCTCTTCCCCGTAATCCAGATACAAGTAGGTATTTTGCGCAAAGCTTGCCCCACTGCTGACTCTGGTATTCATTGCTGCGCCGCCGCCGCTAATCGTCCTTCCTGTCCTGCTGCTCTCTGTTGTCCTCAACCTCCCTTACGTCTTTGATGTTTGCTCGACAGTCCTGCCATGTTGAGTCTCTTAGACAAGCTGCCGTTCTTCCAAAAAGAGCCGCGGCCACTTCCGGCTGTTGTCCCGACGGACGAAGTTATTCCGGTTCATTTATTCGACGACTCAGCGGCAGCTCGCGGGATCGTCCTGGTATGGACGTTCAAATTCGATGATGTTTTGGATCCCCAAAAACTCCACGAGAGCCTGTCAGAGCTTTTCCAGATGGACGGGTGGCGGAGATTCAGCGGGCGATTCAGGTATCGCGTAAGTAGTGCGCAAATCATTGTGGCTCAACGTTTAATTAAAAGGTGCTAATAAAATTGACAGCCGGACGGGGGCTTGGAAATACACGTCCCGAGAGCATGCACAGAAGACCGGCCAGCTGTACAGTTTACTAGGGAAGAACACGCTGGTTCTGTAGCAGAGCACCCTTTAGCGTCCAAGCTACCCCATGCAACAGGTAAGATGGCTTTATACCCGGGCCCCAAGGAATTCTGTCCGCTCGGACTCGGTCCGGAGACGCCTCGCAACATCGATGACTTCGTCTTCTTCAGCAAACCGCAGTTCTGCTTGCATGTGCAAGGCTTCTCAGATGCCACTCTGGTCTCGATTACACATTCCCACGTTTCAACCGATCTTATGGGGTGGGCCGCCATACTTGAAGCCTGGAGCCAGGTCATGGCTGGGCAACGGGCGTCCGTGAAACCTCTTGTAGGGTACCGCGAAGACGTTTTCGAAGGTTTATGGAATCCGCCCCTGAAGAAACGGCACGTCCTAAGTGACAAGGTGCTAGAGGGCTGGAGGTTCAAATATTGGGGAATGCGCAGCTTGTACGAGTCGTGGCGCGGCGCAGACGTGCAATCGCGCACATTGTGTATACCCAGCGATATTATGGCGAAAATTATGCGGCAAGCCAGAAATCATATCGGAATTGACGCCACATCATCCAAAGACAAGCCATTCATCAGCGAGGGGGACGTGTTGACGGCTGTTGCCTGTAGAATGCTGGCACAATACCAGGGCATTGACTCAAACCGCGAGCTCACAACGATCATGGCCATAGACCCTCGAAGTCGCGTCAAATCTGTTTTTGATCCGGAGAGAGTCTATGTTCAGAACTCGCCAACGAATATTTACTTCTTCTGTCACCCGAGGGAAGCTTTAGAAACGCCTCTTGGAAGGTTAGCGTTAATGGTACGAAACGCTATATCGATCCAGGCCACTGAAGAACAGCTCAAGGTTGCTACATCACTTTCTGTGGAGTCCATGAAAAAGAATAAGATGCCCATCATCTTCGGCGACAAGGACATGGCTGCGCAGTTCATGTCAAACTGGTCCAAAGGGAAGCTATCAGAGAAAATGGACTTTACTCCGGCGGTAGTCCAAGATGCAAGCTCAAGACCTCCGAGAAGCAAGAGAGGTCATCCTGTCTACTATCAAGCATCTGATCCATCTCATAATTCGGTTTCGGTCATCTCAAGCGTCTTTGTAGTAATGGAAAAGGACTATAATGACGACACCTGGTGCTCAATTTCGATTCCAGGAAGAATGTGGTCCGATCTGACGAGTTACCTGGAGGCATTTGCAAAGGAAGATCTCAACTAAACGAGCTACTCGTATACGATAAGGGTCTTGAAACATGATATTTATATTGTTCCACCAACCGCTCCTCCACCTGCGAATGATAATATCATCCATCGGAACCTCTCATGTATGGTAACTGCTAACTCTGACATACCCTCACAATTGAAAATTATGTCCTTGCTCTTCCTGTCCATTAAAGTCTAGATAACCCGCTGATAATACACATAAGGAAAAGAGAACAAACTCCATTATGCGTAGATATTTTGTAGTTTTACCAATATTCATAATTTTAATATTTCAATATTAAAAAATAAGCATTCTGTCACTTGTCTAGATCCGCGCTATTTTGTATGATGGAATGGAGGAACAATCTTTGAGTTTGGTTGTCTTGTGAAGACGGAGTAATATTTATGTCCATATGAAAGGTTCACGCTCGCTGCGACTCTCCAGTCATGACATGAACTATTTTCCTATTTCATCTAACGTCCTATTGAGAAGCCTCTACGACCTTCCTTTATTACTCCCCCATGACCAACTTCGTTAGCGGTTCAAGTTTCTAAGGCATTTTGTCATGTTCTACATGCTTCTAGCTATCCAGTATGTCTTGATTCTTCAGTTGTGTAACGCTGCCTGTGCAAAAAGTACAGGAACGAGGCCAAAGAGTGACATAGCCCCCCAAGCCCAATAGTTGTCGCGTGGATATTTCAAGACATAGCAATACGCCGTCATTGTTGTCCCAACTCGAAGGATTGAGTAAGCAAGTTGTGGGGACCTTAAAACGACAGCCCTCTCTATAAAGACTATGCCTTGGGTCAATAGGGCGTCAACCAAAATACCAGTTAGGGTCATTAGAAGCATCGTGTTCTGCTTCCCAAGTTTCACTGGCAAAGTCTCTAAGCCCTCCTTGGCATCCTCTTCAATGTCCCTAACATCGCAAGAGGTTTCCCGAAAGAATTGGTAGAGAATTGCTAAATAGAAACTCTTTGCTTGTAGTGTTTCATGGCTACACTGTGATATGCCGTCTTGGCAGTAATAAGCCATGCTTGCATGCGTACATACGCTAGCCATACATAGCGCAACGACAAGGGATTTCCCCTCGACGAGCTAAAAACTGTTCAATTGCAAATTCTTACTAAAAATCTCTGGGACTTACCAAAGCTTTCGGCTTCATTAGCAATAGGCCGCCTGGTTTTGAGAACCGTGGGATGCAAGGGGCTCCCCAAAGGAGCCCGAGGGGTAAGACCCTATAGATTGGAATAGAGGTCCGAAAGCCGGATGTGATGGTGCATACGAGCACAATAAGCCACTGGCAGTAGATCCATGTCCTCCATACCCATTTCTCAGGCCTGCTTGACTTTGGAACATCTTTGTATGTGTCAATGGCTAAAACGGACAGGAATCAGAGCATTGAACATAACACATTTATCAGGGAAGTACGGAAGCTCACAGTCCACAAGGGCCGAGATAGTACCTATAAGTCCAAGAAGCCTTATAGGAAACTGGTATGAGCCGGTAGCGGTTCGTATGGCACCGATAGCCGGTGCTAGATGGCCCAAACCCATCAGCGCCGGCATCAGCCCGAGACTGTAGAATGTGTCCGTGCGTGACATGCCGGTAGTTATAAGCCGAGATGGAGATGAGGAGGGGGCTAAGGCTCTGTGTCAATAGGCATCAATCAACGAAGATCAAAACTAGAGTCTGGGTCTTAGACATGATCGTGTTGAAGTATATCCATTGCAGGAAGGGCTATAGGATGATCCTCCATTTACGATTTTCTAACAATACAAATAATCCAGTCCTGGAGGTAGGTAATTGGGATCCATAATCCGCCCCTATCAGTTGAACGTATCCCCATGGGGTAGGTACAAAATCTCCCCTGTCTTAATCTCCACCAAGACCATTTATGCCTCATACGCAGAGATGCTACGTATTTCTTCTGACAAAAAGCGTCACTGGATCCTTCCCAGGCAACACTAACTTGTCAGAGTGTTAATCAGTTCGTGACCACCCAAAGTACTTCTGAGTCAATTTTCGGTAAAGAAAGCTTCCGGACTGCCCGAGTGTCCATTTCCAAGGCCAAACTTGGTCAGCTTAGTTCACTTGCAGATCTTCGAACGGGGTGGGCAAACCAGTTCTGTTCCCCTCTCATGCAGTAAGCATCTGGGCGTCATCAGGCTCCAGCATTCTTCTGGCGTCTATTCGCTCGGCAATTCTAAGATCAATCGGGCGAGACCTAAGCTAGCTCAATGTGAGAAGATCGAAGTGATGATGCAACCTTACATGACAAAACAGCCATATCCGATGCGCTGACTTTCAGGAAGGGTGGCACAATAACGCTCCGCATGGCAATCTAAGGACTGATATAGCCATTAGTCTCTGATGCGGAGAGCTCTTCCATCAATGGGTAATTTTTATTTGATTTTTTATTTTGATTTTTCTGATCGACACTTCTGACGTCTAGGACCGCAATGGAAATTGGAGTTACAAGTGCAATAAGGGCACTTCTGCCTCGCATCTTGCTCTATACTGTGTTTGGCACTTGTGTAGCATGGATCTATCATCTGATGAGTCCGGCACTCGTGGCTGCTCTCTCGCCCGACTATCGTGGCTTCAGCTGGGTTAGCGGAAAGAGAGGCGTAGGTTCGTTCCTCAAGTCTACATGGAATGTGGCGTTCAATTCCAAAGAACTATTTGGAGAAATTCATCGGAAGGCAAGACATTACAAAGCCTATAACTATAAACTCGGCCATCTGACGCGTTTTGCTTACAATAGATACGTGGAGCCACCAACAATTACATACACTTAGTTCCAATTCCACATTGCAGCACAGGATTCATGCTCATGGTACCTAAAGAGCTGCTCAATGAATACGTCCGTCAACCCGACAATGACATTTCTCTCAAAAGATACACCTTACAGGCTCTTGTGCCTGATTACACGACACTGGGGGCTCACATTGTGATACATCCCGTGTATCGGAATGTTGTTCACAAGGAGCTCTACCAAAAGCTTCCTTCAAAGATGGATATGGTAAACGAGGAAATGACTGCGGCACTTCATGATGTTGTCGAATCCAAGATTGACTCAAATGGTGAAGCCAAAATCAACATGTGGGATACTGCGAGCCGCATTTTGAGCCGATCAGCAAACCGTATTATCTCTGGCTACCCATTGTGCCACAACCAGGAGTACCAGGATGCCACGGCAGAATATGCTGCAACTTTCTTTGCGTCGGCATTATACGCTCGATTCACCCCCCCCTTTCTCCGCCCGTGAGTACTAGCATATATCCGAGCTTGCAAAGGAATTCGTTAACCGGTCATCTCAGGCTGCTCTTGCCACTCATGTGCAGACCATTGATGAGATGTATCAACACCGCTGCTAAGCACGCCACGCCAGTCATCAAGGAGCGGATGGCTATTTTAGATACAGCCGAGAAAAACAGCATGGAGCCTGAGTTACCCGTAAGAAAGACAGTGTGTCATAGTAAATGCTCCAAAGCTAACGGTCCAACTCAAGAACGACATGCTTAGCGCCATCATTGTGGCGGCGAAGAAAGACCAAAATGCAGCAACTGAATATGATCCTTTGGTCATCGTTGCAAGGATGATGGTTCTGAATTTTGTGCAATCATACACGAATTTGGTGACTATGACGAATTTGGTGTATGACCTAATCTCACTGCCTGAGGATGACTTTGAGATCATGGTGGCAGATCTGCGTGCGGAGATCGCCACTGAAATGAATAAAGGTGATGGCTATTCCCATGAGTTCTTTCAGAGACTCAACCTTATGGATTCTCTAATACGCGAGAGCATTCGCTTCAACCCAATCGGCGAGACTGGTCTGGAGCGTGCGGTGGGTAAAAAGGGAGGCTTCACTTTCTCCAACGGTGTTCATGTTCCGCAAGGAGCACTGCTTGCAGCGCCGATCAAGGTCTACCAGCGCGATGAGAAGGCTTATCCCGGTGGGTTCAACCCCCGCCGGTCGATGGATGATCCAGAGCACCCCAAGGTCACCGACATTTCTCCCAGCTTTCTCAACTTTGGCCTTGGCAGAGGGGCATGTCCGGGTCGGTGGTTTACAAGCAATCTGCTCAAGCTGGTGTTGACACATCTACTTCTGGACTATGATTTCGAGAGACTCGAGAAGCGGCCCGAGAATGTGCGCAAGGTCACTCTGGATGAACCTTGCGGCCGGTTTCTCATTACGCTGAAGAAACGAGAGATTTGTGAGTAGGAAGCTAGCGGGGTCAAGATGGCTAGTATGGGCAGAAACATCAACGCGTCACGTAAGAGTCCAGTAGTTCAATGCCAAGTGAGCATTGCCTAGGATTATCAGTACAGGAATTTGATACCAGTGACTGCTCATTTGACCGCTTGTCCCTCACTTCTCTGGCGAACTATGGGTGTTACGTAGGAGGCTTTACAGACACTAATCTGTATGGGCCATCAATATGCAGGCCAGAAATGACTAGTGATGCAGCCCTTCATCATTCCAATTGTGTTGATCCAGCTGCGCCATGCCCCGCCATTATTGCGCCTCCCTGCAGTGCAAATGACGGAAATACTGAGCCATTTCTTGCGATCCTTCCTGCATCCGTCGTGTTGATCCTCCTTGAGCCGTCCATCTCGCACCACCCTTGCATGCAGATCCCAAAATATGACAAGGCAGCAGTTTAAGACTTTATCTCTATGACTAGGCAACAGCTTAAAGTCTCACCGGTCGAGATAGCTTCCCGCATGGTAAGACGGAATGCCCGATGTAACGCTGCGGCCCGAAGGCAATACGTAGTATGCAACCTATCAGACAGACAGTGTGCTCCAAGTTCTCAGTGCTGATATTTCATTAGAAGGCTAAAACAGGTAAACCCCACCAATTCTTAGTGCTACTGGCTAACGATTGCTGACAGTCACATGTTAAGACTCACGCTGATTCATTGTTAGAATTGATGCGACACGCCTTCGCAGGAACCGAGATGACGATAACGCGGAAGCTGAAAGGGCAGGTCACAAGCTACCATAACTGCTTCCTTTCACCTGATGTTATGAGAAATTGAGACAGTGCACACACTAATTTGCTTTTGACATTAACCCATTGCTTTCAGCTATCATGTGCCGCATCAGTGATCACTCGCGACAAAATCAAGCAGAGCGTTGCTCACTTCCGCTCTCTTCTCTAGCATAACCCAGTGCCCAGCACCCTTCAGTAAAATCTCCGTGTAACCCTTGCTTGCATACGGCTTGATGCCGAGCCCAATCTGATCTGGCCTCGTCACCATATCTTCGGCACCGCATATTCCCAGTATGGGCACCCTCAACGTGCGATCTGTTTCTGTCAACGGATCTTCATCCAGGGCCTGGGTCCCGCGCATGAGCGATCTGTAGTAGTTGAGCGACGCCGCTATTGTGTTTTCCCGGCTGTTGATTTCCAGCCACCGAGTCTTATCATCTTCGTCGAGCCATGTTGGAAGAGAACCTTTCTTTCCAGCTTTCAACCAAGATCGGGTCCCGTTTATTGCAGCAAGGCCGCTTACCCAGCTCATATTATTGTCCGGATACGCCAAATGAAAGAATGACTCGAGCTTTAAGTGCATGTTAGTATAATAATGTCAAAATACTTGACTGCGAACGTACATTCTTGACGATGATTTCTTCTGCATCGTAGGAGTTGAAGAAGTACCAATACCCCAGCTGCATGTATCCCAGCTGCGACTGACTCATGACATTCAATCCGTCAACATCAAAAAACACACCGGGTGCAGTATATCCTGCTGAGATGAAAACTAGCTTCTGGAACCGATGCGGGTGCCAAACAACCACACGAGAAAGCACCATAGACCCCCAGTCATGCGCAACGCCCACGACCTGTTTGATGCCTTCATTGTCCAGCAATTCTACGAAGTGACCACTTAGACGTTTCAAACGATATGCCTCGATGTCGGTACGCTTGTCACTATCGCCGTAACCGAGACAATCGGGTGCCAAAACCCCATATCCAGCATTAGTAAGATCTGTCACTTGATGTCTCCAGTCTCGTCGTGACGATGGATAGCCATGTATGAGGAGAAATGTTGCGTAATCATTCTTGGCGGGAATGTAATCGTAAGCGTAGGTGTCTCCATCCTTGGTGGTGAATCGTTTATTGAAGAAGTCCATTGCAAAGCAGTAAACTAGCCTTCTGAATGGATCTCCAACCTCGAGCCTTATGAATGTGTTGAGCGAATTTGATTGGAGATTGAAGGAGTAAAGTCTATGACGGTTAGTCGCACTTTAGACTTTGTTTCAAGTTATTTTCCATTTTATGTAAAATAGTCCAGGCATACAGGGTAGGTTCTTGTCTGTGTGGGACTTCTGATGTAACCGAGGAGATGACAGGGAACGGTTCCCTGGCATAATATTGGCTCAAAGCGGAAGGTCAGAAAATCTCGGAGGTGCCGGCTAGCGTTTGTGTCTGCAGCCGGACTTCCTTGGCCTTGACCTTTTCCGAATCCAGATAACTGATGCCTGGTGCAATGAGTTCGGGCGCCGGCGCCCGTCGAAAGCCGGCACAGGCACAGCCACTTTGGCTATTATCTTGCGGTTGAATACCGAATAAAGGAGGCTGATTCTTTGCGTCTCCGAGAAGTTCTTGAAGGGGAGTTGGCGAATAAGATTTCTAGGCGAAGAGCTATATTTTCCGCTAATATGGCATCGGCACCCGATGCCCTTCAAAGTATCCATGGCCCCCAAGTCCATCCGGTCGGGGTTGAGGTGGACATTTTACAGGCATCGTCAGCGAGGTAAGACACGCAAAACACAATAATTCTCATCCTATTGCTGAAGTAATCATAAGGATCATGGATGATTCTGCACCAAACGCCAGGGAAGATGGCGTGGCCTTTTGGACAAAGCACACAAAGCCTGTGCTGACCTCACTACTCAAAGCCGTGGGAACCTATACTCCAGAGCAGCAGGAGTCTCATCTAGAGTTCTTGAGGGATTATATCATTCCCTCGATGGGTCGCGCGCCCGAACAATCCCGAGCGAGATCTCTTCTTACGCCCAATGGATCGCCTTTTGAAACCAGCATCAACCACAGTGACAACGGGAAGTCATATCTTCGCTTCTGTTATGAACCGGTGTTTCCGGGATCTGACGGCGTAACTGAGAATCCCATTCCAGTCATCGCCGAAAAAGTTGGTGCGGATTTGCGCTGGTTCAACCAGTTTGCTGCCGAATTCTTCCCATCCGAGGCGGATGATGAGATCATGGTTGAGAAAATGCCCAAAGACACTATTCGAATACCAAAGGTCTTTCTTGCCTTTGATCTCGCTGAAGAAACAAGAACAATGAAGGGGTACTTCTACCCAATCATCAAGTACATGACATCTAAGAAGAACTCAGACAGAGCCGGATTTGATCTTATCCGACGCCTGAAGCCGCTCGGCTCATCATTTGGGCCTGCCTTGGATGTCATCGAGGACTATCAAAAGCTCTTGTATCAGGACCCGCCTCTGACGGTGGTTATTGGCATCGACTGTGTAAAACCAGAGGATGGTGCGCGCATCAAGATCTACATCGAGCCCCAATCTAACACATGGGAAGCGGTGAGACAACATGTGACTCTAGGGGGCAAGTTGACGGACAAAACGACGCTCGACGGCCTTGCAATCCTACATGACATGTGGAACCTACTCATCAACGAGCCTGAGGGAAAGAAACTCGATGATCATTTCGCGAAAGAAATTCTAGAAAAGAAGCCTGACACCAGTGGCGCTTGTTTCAGCTGGGAACTAAAGCCTGGGAAGGCTATTCCCGATGTCAAGATCTACGTTCCGTTGAACCAGTACTTCAAGAATGATAAGCTTGCTACTGAGGCTATGGAGAAAGTTTTCCGTAAGCGAGGATGGGATTGGGGTGAAGAAGGGATGTATAGGAACGTCATATCAGATGCATTGTGAGTTATAGTCTACCTCTACCAGTAGTCTTGGTATGCTAATGTCGGTTTAGCGGAGAGGATGTCGTTGACGGTGAGATTGAGACACCAACTGTGCATACATTTGTGTCATTCAACTTCTCCGAGAAGAAAGGGGTGTATATGACTACGTATATGGCGCCATTTATCCGATTTGCATGATTCATGGTTATGGATACTAATTGAAATGGCGAAATATTGCCAACATTGCATTTAGAATTGTGGAAGGATAGACCAACTCACTGATCATATCTCAAGCCTCTCCACCTTCTCGAACTCAATGAGATCCGGAAGGCTTTCCATTTTCTCCAAGTTAGGCATCAAGAACCTGTCAATGAAATGAAACCATATATCACCACACTCTTCGCCACGTCTTCTCAAAAGTGCTGGATGGCTCCCACCTTCCAGCACTGCCACAACCTGGCCTCTTTCCCCTCCATATAGATTTGATGGCGCGAAACGCCTTTTCTCCTTAAACATTAAGTCATAGCTGTGGCGGATCTTACTTTCTATTCTCTTGTAGATAGAAAAGTGATAGTCACCCTGTTCCTTTGACCATAGCTCCCACTTCGCGACTGAGGTTTCATAGGCAGTAGGAACTACCCTTACAGATTTTGGAAGATCTTCATCGGTGGAAATCTTCCATGCGAGAAAGCCAATTGCCTTGCTACTCTCGATGACTCTCTACGTTCTCAGTACGGTCCTTCTCGTCTCCGATCCACATCAATACAGACATTGCCTCACGATAGATGCGAGTCATCAGAGCGACCTGCTTGCCGCGCTCAACGATGTCCTCTTGGTTTATGCAGACAGCATCCACCCAGATAGTCTTAGGCTCCGTCGGCGAGCGCAGTTGCCAAAGAGCTGCTCCCAGGTTTGGAGTGATCAGAAGACGGTTCCCGTTGCACTGAATCGGCATGCTTCCTGTTTTCTCTCCCCATTCATACGAGAAGGCCTCATAAGATGGCCTGCGCCGAATCTCGTGGAGACTCACGGTGAAGAACTCGAGTGATAAAATATCATGCATCCCCCCGGGCGCAGCTCCGCGAGACGGATTGACGGGTTCTCGTCTGGAAGAGGCTCATATTCATACCAGCACTGCGTTGCAAAGGTATTTTCCAGGCGTATTTTCCGGCTCCTCGCTGCCTTGGCCTGTTGTCTGATCGAAGCAGCCTGCCATAACAGTTGCAACGCCGCTTCTTGACCGACATTTTTTTCGCGTAGGTGAGGGCATTCTGCCCTCCGTCGTCCAGAAGGTCAATATTCACCCCATATTCTATGAGTGTTTTGATGACCATCGCGTGCCCTTTGTCAGCCGCTAACATGAGCGCCGTCTGGAGGTTGTCAGACGCATAGTCAATCTCCGCCCCGTGCGCCAGCAGCAACTCCACGATCTCTTCATATCCTTTTCGACCGGCAATGCAGAGCGGTGACAAATTGTGACGGGATTCGGATCTCATGCTTGCTCCTTTGTCTAGTAATAGTTTCTGACTTTCGCCGACCACTTTCCACGGCGGCAAACAAAGGGGGACCAGATCGGTCACCGCACTCAAGATTAGCCCCATTGTCAAGGAGCAATGCGACTGTTTCGTCGTGACTAGCCGCTGCAGCATGCCACAGAGGTTTACATTTTCTTTTGTCTCTGGCTTCCTTTGTTACTTGTTTCGATGTGTGCCCCAACACTCGTCAGAATCACGCTTCCCTGTACACAAGCCCAGTGAAGCGCCGATTCATTCTTCACACCATTGTCTGTAATATCGACGCCGTTGGAGGCAAGAAGCTTGTTCGCTTCTTCACGTTCTTCTAGTGTAAGAATGGACTGATCTGCGACGGAAAGCTGTGCAACCTCCATCATTGGCAAAGGCATTGGGAAACTACCTCGCGTTCGGCGGAACACATGGTGGATATTGAAGCTGACATCTTCAGCGGTAAGTCCCGCAATATGCCCGTTCGTTAATTCAGGTGGGTGATTGGGTGACATACAAGGTTACCTGAGTGAACGATCTTACGGCTAAGACCAACGGTATAACTAGCTTGTGCTCGTGTGAAGCGAAATGGAATAAATATTAAGGGTTCAAATTATGACAACGTTGAAATAAATACATGAGTACCATGGGCTTTCTGGGAAACAAAACCAGACATTACTGGCGCCTCATACCCCTTGTGATAAATATCTGGGTCAGTATACCACACATAAAGTGTGTGAACGTATTCGAAACTGCTTGGAAGCGTTGTAAGTACATATGAATCACTCAGTTCTGTGGCTTCCTGCCGACTGCCTTAAAGGCATTAATGGTGGTGTGGGCGCTGCCCTGGATACAGGGTGCCTCAATACGAAATTGACACCGGCATTTGATGACAGATTGCAGTAGTCGGGAGTCAATACCTGGTGAGCCTTCTCAATTGTTGTGGCTGTGCCACGGCGAAATTCCTTTTTACACTGCTATATTATGGGTATAAGCTTGTCGACTGGCAATAGTATTGTAAAGCGTGACCAAGTTGGAAATCATTTGATATGTCTTGTTCGTGCTGTCTGTCACAATTCGAAATGGAGGTAATCACTCAGCCGATGGTAACTTTTAACTCTAGACAATCTCCCATTCATCAGTCTTTGGTCAAACGATGTGGAAAAGGAAAGCTCGAGGCTATGAAAGGATATGGAAAACTCGTGTTCTAGAATTGCTAGTAATTCCCTTCATCAGCTCCTTCAAGATTTAGGCCCCAAGTCATGCTTCGATGTTTTTGTCGTCTGTGTGCTCCTGCTCCTCCTTGGTAATCTGGATTTTCTGCGCCATTTCCCCCTTCTTTTCTTTACCCTCAAAGAGGTATGTCAGTTCCTCCAGTGTTGGGCCCGCAGTCTCGACAAAAAAAAAGTAGACTATCAAGAAAATGCAGGCCACCCAAACGCAATAGTATATGTAGAACTTCCATCCGATGTTTTCGAGGCCAATCGGATTGACGTAGCCTCCGAAAATCGAAGCCACCTGGATAGTAAGCAGAACAAAGGCCCAAGCCTTAGCACGCATCTGATAGGTCACAATCTCCAAAGGATAGGTGACAACCAAGTTTGTCCAGCCAAATGTGTAGAAGGCTTGGAACAGGAAGATGCAAGCAAGCACTACACGACCAGCAGCCAGAGAGTCTTTTTCGAGATATTGCTGTGCTGCAATGGTCCAAGCAATAAACGTAACGAGCACACCGCCTGAGCCGACAAGGAAGAAAGTCCGACGCTTAAATCGATCAACCAAGAGGGTGACCGATATAGCAACGATATACTGCCACAAGGTTACCATTCCGTTGACTAAAGTGATATCCTTCTGAGACTCCACGCCTGTATCTTTAAGGATTTGTGTTAAATAGTTTGACACAAGAAGATTGCCTGAGGTCTGTGAGAAAACCGCAGTAGCGAGGCAAAGACCGATCCGCTTAAGGTTGGGTGTAGATGAGAAGAATTCCTTCCACGTCATGTTTTGCTCCGCCTCCTTGTTGATAGCTTGCTGAATCTCGGCGCATTCGTATTCAACCAGCTCCGAGTTAGGATCGCCTTCACCGTGGTACTTGATCAAAATCTCCCGGGCTTTCTGCAGCTTCCCCTTGGCAATCAGCCATCTGGGTGATTCGGGGCAGAAAAAGACCAAGATCCCTTGGTATGCCGATGGGGCAATCTGAATGAGGGTCGGAAGTCTCCAAGACCATTGTCCCTGGATCTTGGCACAGCCATATGTTCCCCATGCCCCAACAACATATCCCAACACAATGCTCGTATTGTAGAATGTCGTGATTTGTGCTCGTTCCTTTGGGTGGCTCAACTCAGTGACCAAAACCGGCGCGCCCATTTGGATGAGCGAGGATCCAATTCCAAGAACGATTTTCCCACCGATGTACATGTTAAGGGAGGTGGCAAAGAATTCGACGATAGCACCAACGATGATGACGATGCTTCCCAGAACAGTAGGCACGCGACGGCCCGTGACGTCGGAGATCCAGCTGAGGAAGAGAAACGGTATGACGCCGCCGATAGCGTTTGCTGCTCCGAAGAAACCCAATTTAGATCCTTGCGGATGATCAAAACGATCTTGCCAACTCTCCAGGACTTGCATGCCGTTTGTCATGCTTCCATCAATACCCAAGGCCATACTGGCGAAGAGCGAGGAAGTAAGGAGGAAGTAAAGAAGTATGCCATTTTTTCTCTTCCAAAAAGGTGGTATGGTTGTCAAGTCGATCGGCGACAGAATGTCGTCCACCGCACGCGCAGCTTTGGGTGCCATGATAAGAATGATGAACCGTATCACAGAGGAAGAGAGCGAAGAAAGAGAACCTTAACAACTAACGATTGACTCGACACAGAGACAGAGTCAGGTCGCAGAAGGAAGGAGGACGAATTCGATAGCCTGGGTGGTCGTGGCCTTGAAGGGAAGAGGCGCATCATGCCCTGATTAAGTAGAATTCCAACCAAGCAGTCGCCTCGATGCGCGGTTGAGAAACTTGCCAGCAAAGTGTTGTGGTTAGCCGAGCTGCGGGTTAGACTTCCCCGTGGGGATCAAGTCCGGCGTCGGCGGCGAAAAGGACGGAGAAATAGGAGTCCTGCTCATGATGTTTGCCACGCCCGCTAAGCCCAGCCGAGGTTGAAACCAGCTGATCGGACTCAAGGACGGTGGAGAAGCCTTTGGGAGTCTTCAGTATTTGACCGTCCCAAATCCCCGACTCTCTTCCCAAGCAAACATGCGCTCCATTTTCCCGAATTCCCAAGATGCCCGTGGAGAACAGTCCCGCCCCGTCTTCGCCTGACGCGGTTCTTCCTCCGCGCCGAACGCCCACTAGTAGAGCGTGTGATCGGTGCCGACGGCGGAAAGCAAAGGTACTGCCTCATTTCCCCTCCCGAGGAGTCGCAAGCAGCATGGAACCTTTACTGATGGTGAAGTTAGTGCGAGGTGTCGGGGCTCGCCGCCAGCTGCTTCAATTGCCGGGAATCGGGCGAGCAATGCAGATTTGACATGCCTCTGGCCCGGCGAGGGCCCAAACGAAAGAGGCCAGTGATTTCGAATTCCGCACTCTTCCCTGGGAATGGAGCCGGTCCCCCACAAACACCCACTGCGGCGGAATTGGCGCTTTCAGCTTCCACTCCTGCAATTTTGTGGGAGAATGCAGGGTCCATGGAGTCTTTGAGTGTCGATCCGGCTCTCTCGCCACAAACAGTGCACAGCTCTGCTTCAGAACCTACAGCCTCGGCTCGTGCACGCGGACGATCGGCGCTGCAAAGATGGGACAATCTGTCACGAAACCTTGCGGTCCAATCCATGAGCCTGGAACGGGTTGTGCTCCGCTGTCTTGATCTTTTCTTTGAGTATCTGTACCCATTAACACCTCTGGTGCACGAACCAAGCCTTCGGGAAGCTGTGTCCTACTTCGTCACGCAAACAGCAGCGACTCCCAGCTTCTCGCCTTCGAGCAATCCTGCAACGACTTCGAGTGCGACTGTCGGGCTGTCGGAGACATGGCCGGAGGCATCGTTTACTCTCATCACGGCTGTATGCGCGGAGGCATCTTTCCTTCTTCCAAAGGACCTCTTTCCGGAGGGAGAGTCGGTATCCGAGGCCCTCCTACAGGCGTCTCGCGACTGTCTGAACCACTATTTAGAGGCAGACCTGGAGAACCCAAATGCGAACTCCATCACTATTCGATACTTTCATTCAAATTGTCTGCACGCTGCAGGAAAGCCCAAATACTCTTGGCACATTTTTGGAGAGGCAACGAGATTGGCTCAGGTTATGCAGCTAAACGAAGAGTCTTCACTTGAAGGACTTTTCCCTTTGGAAGCAGAACTTCGCCGAAGAGCGTTTTGGATATGTTTCATGGGCGATAAATCGGCCTCGATACTCAACAACCGCCCCATAACGATCCATAAGTTCTCATTCGAGACAGGCATAACAACCGCATATCCGACCGGCATCGAAAGTGAGGCCCGTCTTCCGAACGACATTGACGGATCTGGTAATCTACCTGAAGCGTCACAAAGTCCCTTCATTGCCGGTTTCAATGCCAATTTGCGTCTATGGCAAACAGCGTCAGATCTCTTACTAGAGATGAGGCTACTTCAAGACCAGGAACAAGACATAACAGTAGCCCACCCCAGAGTGCTCAGTGCAGAGGCCAGAAATCGCCTTGATGCTCTTTATGTTCACTTTGTCACCTGTCTAGATGACCTGCCAGCGTATCTTCAATCGTACACATTTGCAGCAATTGCTGGCGGGGCCCGAGAGACAACAGAACGAAAACAATTCATCATACAATGCGCAAACTTGCAAGTCTCCTATCATTGCCTGCGGATGGTAATGACTCAAAAGTTTGAAGATCTTTCATACTTCGCACCAGGCTTTGAGCAAGCGGATCTAAGAAAGACTGAAATTGCTAGGGACATGCTCAGTGTTTTAAAAGAAGTATCGTTCTGGGTCATGCAAGTAAATGGAGAACCTTACGTATGCTTTGGACTTCCCTCTAGATCCCCTTCTAGAAAATTACTGATAAAGTCACCAGGTCGAAAAGATTCGGCTAATCGGCGCAAGTCTTTTGGCCATCATTCACCGAAATCGGAGCTCACCTCTCGCAGCGAGGGCAAGAAGTGACTTCTCTATACTGCTTGATATTCTGACTAGGCTAGACTCTAAGGCCTCTGATACGTTGCGCAACCATTCTAGCTGGGTTGTCTAAGTAACTCAAACTCTATAACTATATAATATTAAATTCCATTGGATCCGGTTCTTCCTTAGAAGAACAGGAAGTTCACTCCCGCATTTCCCTTCTTGCATTGACCATAGTCTTCAATCTCAAAGCTGAGGTCTTGGGAGTTCTTTTAAGGGTCTTGTAGTCCATATAAGTAACCCCAAAGCGAGGTCCGTATCCATCTGACCACTCTGTATTGTGTCATCACTTGTCAGCTCGTCTTACTAGAATCATTGCTTGAAGGTTCCATGAACTCACCCAAATTATCCATCAAGGACCATGCGAAATAACCCTTGATCGATGAACCATCCTCTCCAATCGACTTTCCAACGGCGTCAAGATGATCTTCGAAGTACCGAATCCGATACGTGTCGTTGACAGACTCCTTCAGGGTCATCTTATCTTCGCCGGGACAAGGACATCCATTCTCGGTGACATAAATAGGCTTTCCGTACAGACGATACACCCGTGTAAGATGCTTCCTGAACATACCAGGGCAAGATCGGAGCCAGTGGAGGCCACTCTCCTCTCCAACGGGAATGCCGTTTTTGTTTTCCTGCAACTCATCCAGGTTGCCAATGTAGTCCACATCTGGTGCAGGCTGGTCGCGATGTCGCGCGAATTGGGAGGTGTAGTAGTTCATGCCGTAAAAGTCGCATTCAGCGGATCCAAGAACTTTCATATCCTCAGAGGTGAATTCTGGTAATCGATCACCAAGTTGCTCACGCATGCATTGCGGATAATCCTGCTTCAAACTTCGTGCCATCAGTTCGAGCATATTCTGCCAATTATTTGCGGTTACTTACAAGATAGGATTGGCGAACCAACCGATGTGAAATTGCATTCGCCGTTCAGCAGCCTCGCTATCGCGTGGATCTTCCGGATCCCATGGCTCATAATAATCGCCGTTGAGGGAAATACCGATTCGTCCGTTCTGGGAATTGCGAAAGTCTGTATTATACGCTGCAACAGCATGGGCGTGACTCATAATGAGCGCCTTGCCCACAATCCAAGGCTCGGTGGAAGTATTGCCTTCCGTACACTGAGGGTTGATGCTGCTTCGCCCAGGGGCGTTACCGCCAGTAGCGTAACCCTGTCATTATGGGTTCAACATATTATGAGGTTCGTTGTGATGGTCAGAACTTACGAAGATAGACACAATCCACGGCTCGTTCAGCGTGATCCAGTCTTTGACTCGGTCACCGAACCTCTCGTAGCACACTCTCGCGTAACGTTCAAAGTCTTTCTGTGACTCCTCGACGTTAAGCCAGCCCCCATATCGGTCATGGAGGGCTTGTGGTAAGTCCCAATGGTACAAGGTGACCCAAGGTGTAATACCTCGGGCTATCAGACCATCGATTAGCCGATTGTAGAACGATACTCCGGTTTCATTCACAGGATCGTCCCGGCCTCCTAGTGGAATGATTCGAGACCATGAGATCGAGAATCTGTAGGCCTCGCCGCCATACTGTTTGATCAAGTCTAAGTCCTCTTCGAACCTATGGTAGTGGTCGCAGGCGATGTCACCAGAGGCGCCCTTAGTTCGAGTAGGCTCTAGGTGACAAAAGGTATCCCAAATAGACTTCCCTCGTCCGTCCTCCGAAACGGCTCCCTCTATTTGGTAGGCCGCTGTTGCGAAACCCCATTCGAAGTCCCGGGGTAATGCTACGGGGCCGGCCATTTTCGGCTTCGTTCTTCTGGCACGAGGTAGACTAAACCAGTGGACTGATGAGAGGACCAGGGTAAAAGAATAACAAAATAGCTGCCGCCAGTCACCTGCAGTGCCATTCACATAGTGGGAGCATACTTTATACCCCTCTCCATTCTCTTTCGTCGGCTGCTCGCATTGAGGGTTTAACGCGAGACGGGGCTGGAGTTTCTCCTAAATCCCGTCGCTCATTGTCAATTCTCCGAATTAGGGCTCAACCTTGAAGTTGTCGGGGTTGGTACGGGGAAATATTCAAGTTTTCACACATTGGGAAACTGCGGAACGCCTTGTCAGCCAGCGGAATTCTTCCGTTTCAAATCTATTGCCCATTTTACATAGTCATTCCTCCGATTCTCCGTGTCGATCAATACCTTGACGGGCTGGGCTCGTCGGTGCGGGGTGTTCCTGAATATTGCGGGGTGCCAGGGGTTGGTCTCCAGGGTACCGAAGTGTTGGAATAATCTCTTACCCTGGATGGATTCATCCACCAACGTCATTACGGAAAAATATATAAAGGTAACTGTCTATGTATCTCCACGATCCCGGAACCCGAAGAAACAGGTCCTCGGGAAGTTATCAAAGTCTACTCTTGCATAATAGCAAATTTCCACTTAATCCTTTCGCATTTTTCTTCACAATGAAGTCATTACTTGCATGGAGCTTCGTCGTTACCGGAGCCTCTTTGACAAATGCCCTGCCATCTCTGGACGCAAGAGGACACAACCCCCCGTCTTGTCGATTCGCCCTGGATTGGTCTCAGAAGGATGTGGTTGATCGACCTGACGAGTTCGCCTGGGACCTCCTATACTGGGAAGGAAAGTTTCATCAAAACGATGTGTCATATAACGTCAAGAATGGTATGAGCTATGACGGAACGCAACTAGACTGGTCAACCGGAGAACACACCGAGAAGCACAATTTTAGCGCAGCCAGCAAGGAGGTATGTGGCTATCGACGTGTGTGACACTTGGAAGCTCATATTCACCCACCAGGCCTTACAATTCATCTTGTACGCCCAAGCTATCGCCGGGAACCGGGAGGCTGCGCGATTCTTAAGCCCCGACAACTTGGATACAGCTCCCCGACTTGCTGCATCCATTCTTGAAACCAAGCTGGAAACGTACTTGCGGTTCAATCACACGTACCCTGGTTTCGGTGGGTTTCTTCCGTGGATCAAATCAAACGAGCAAGATATCAGCCCCCAAGATGGCTGGGACAACCTAGTCCCAGGCCTCGATAACGGGTAAGATCTCCGATCACACTTCATCTCTATTTTGGCATTAGTTAAGGGAATGCTTCTAGTGAACTCATATGGGGTGTTTATGGAGCCATTCAAGCTCTCGAAAGCCACCATGAGCCTTATTTTCAGAACCTTGCTATGAAGTGGCAACAGTGGTTGGACTATATTGCATCAACGGCCGTCGAAATATTTTACCGCGGCGAAGGAAAGGTCTGCGCCGTAACTGAGATGACTAATATGTCTTGGCCAATCAGCCACCCAAACCAAACTTACAAGTGTCAGACGGAGGCATACCTTGATGACCCATATGAAGGGGAGCTCCTCACATACTTCATTCAATTTTATGGCGTCATTTCTGATGCCGAAAAGGAGAAATTATGGGAATTTAAGCGGCCAAACTTGAACAAAACTGAATACGATTTGGGAGGTGTTGGCCCTGTTACGGTGCGAGAAGGTAAGCCCAGATACACCAGCCATGTCCAGGTGTGAATCAATAACGATCTCATAATTTAGGATACTGGTTTTCTAGTCACGAAACTTGGAATTGCCTTGAGCTTCCTTACTACGATGTTGACTTGATTAAGTAAGCGCAAGTTATTAGCTCATGGAACTCATATACTTACTTGTTCAAGACGGCTCTTCAAAAATGCTGAGAGAGTTCGGACCTGTAATTCTGTTGTTACGAAGGTTCCGGGAATGTTTGCCTCCATAAACAATTCCACAGACCCCAAGACCGATACAATTATTGGCTATATTTCTGCAGCAGGAATTCCCTCTGTAGCTAGCCAGAAGGATCAGGAGCTTGATGTTATTACTCCTTATAGTGTGTTTCCCACTGTGTTATTCGACAGAGGTGTCGGCCTCGCGTGGTGGAGAAACATGGTCGTCGGTAAAAAGATGCAAAGTAAGTCGAAATGAAGATGGCATTTCCCATGCAACCGTTATTAATCACTGTCCAGACCCTTATGGTAGCACAGAGTCAACCCGAATAGACGGTGAGCTCGTTTCGGCTCTCCTTACCTGGGATAGTAAGGTCACGACTGTTGTTGCTCTTATGGGGGGCGTAACAGATCTGGTCCGGGATAGAATGAAAGCCGAGGGAATCTACGACGAGTTCCTTGCAATTGCTCAGGTATGCCCCAATCCTCCGATATTCCAGAACACTTTGGGAAGAGCCCTGGCTTGGCCATAATCGAATGCTGATCGTCTTTTCATAGAGGGAATACTCTCTTGTCTTTGATGAACTCAAAGGAGAAGATATTGAGCTCTGCCTACCTAAGGAAGAGGTGCCGGATGCAGGTTTGGAAGACTTCACCGCCTGTAAGAGGCGATAAAGAATCTCTTGTAAAGGCCAGCTGGGCCCAGATAAATGGAGCAAAATCTTCATTCATTAGCCGAAAGCTCCTTCACATCCTGATCTGATAAAAATAGGTGCATTCAAAACCACTCTCGGAACCACGGTGCTAGTAATAAACCGACAAAGATAGCAAACAACAAAATACTGTAAATCACGCTAATAACAGGAGGCTTAGGAGGCTACTACCTGTACTAAATTATTCGACCTATATCAAGGTGGCAGTACAACCAGACCACCACCAAAAAAAGCTTCCATGTTCGTAAAAATGTCATTCGTAGAGAAACCAGTAAGTGAAGAATCGGCGACTAGTCCTTGCGCAGTATTATGAAACCCCGAGTCCGCGATACCAGTGTCAGCAGCATATCCTATCGGGCTTCGTTGGTCGGCTGAGTTGATATCAATGCCGTCAATGGTATCTTCGGTTGATGAAGTCTGAACCTCTAAGCCAACCAGTAAAGGGACCCTGGAACCGGACATGCGGGCTTGAAGCTTTCTCTTCGCCATCACACCGTACTTGGTCACCCACATTCGCCCTGGAGAGCTGTTACACCACTCTTCCAGTCCTGTGGCAAGTTTTAGGCTCAACCGATCCGGGATTCCAGACTGAGATTCATCGTAGTGGGAGAGGATATACATCCCGTAACCTAAGCACATACAGGCATTGGTAGAAATAACATCCTTCAAGTCTGTCGGCATGTCCAGGAATTTCTCTAGAATTGCCTGGGCATTCCTGCAGGCTGTGACACGAAGCCGAGAGCGAGCATCTTTGCTTGACTTGGACCGGTTTGTCGTGGGACTCGGCTCGTCAGAAAGAAACGCCTTCGATCGCAGCCCCTCTCCTAACTCTTCAAGCGATCGCACCGCTAGTATGAGGCAAGCAATGTGGTAGCTCATGCGCAATTTGGATGAGACGGGCAGGGCCGAAGCTGAGAATTCCAAGTTAGTGGATAATTGCATCAACCGAGTATTATTTGCAGAGTTCTTACACAAGAGATGGTTCCATTTGAGCTTCCAGGATGAGAATTCCTCTTCCACATCAACATCTGCTGGTGTATAGGCTCCAATTCTATGTTGGAGCTGGGAGAATAGGCCAATCTCGGCTAGTAGCAACCCGTCGGATATAGATGCATTATAAAAACTGAATAGGATGTTGCATTGGCTTATATATGCATCTCGGATGACTGGGGGTCTTCCTGTTGTTGTTGCCCAGCTCATAGATGGGTTAGCCATCATACATCCCGAAACCAAGGCTTTGGTCTTACTGGAAATGCTGTATACACACTGTGGCCCATAGTCGAACAGCTCTTTGGTCATCTGACGTTGAACATCCTCGTTTGATTCTCTCCACAATTTTCGAAAAGTCAACAGTCAGCATAGCTTGCTTGGCTGCGTATCCAGTCAAGAGCCAACTGTCAATATATTCTCTCTCATCCTATAGTACATCTTCAGCTTTTTGAAAACTTTCCTTCAAGTCGAAGTCAAACATACCCCGGATGGATCCGTCACGTTTTCGCTCATTATCATAATGGCATATATCTCATCAAGAGTCAAAGGGCTGATCAAAAGAGCTTGTCCTAAAGCCCCCCGAACACGCTCATATATTTGACGATGTGTCACACTTCCACGGATGTCCTCTCGGAAGGCAATTCCCTGCAGACAACATGCACCATGAAGGAGGGCAGATCTCTTACGTAGTTCCACGCTCGATATTGACTCGGAAATGAATTGTGAACAATTATGATAACGGAAGAAACTGAGAATGGTTGCATTAGCTGTTGAAGGTGGTGTTTGTCGATTTGAGATCATGTACTGATCAACTCACATTCGGATCAGCTCCTCTGCCACTTTCTCATCGAGTAGGTAGTTGGCAACCAGATCTAAATTAGCGTTCCTCAAGGACCTCCTGGGACCTCCTTTGTAAACAACGCCAATCTCACGAAGAACCACCACGGGGGCTGCGTTGATGGCACGATCAGCGGGAAATGAAAGATCTTCCGACCCTGCATCGGAAACGTCGGAGGCATTGCAACGAGCGGGTTTACTACCACAAGGCACGTTACTAGCCTTCTGGCTGAATCTTTCTTCGTTCGCGAGCCTTTGCCCATGACTATTGGAAAGACTTCTCAATAGTGTTTGTATTTCAGCCAGCGCCTCACCGTGAACTTGTAACCTGAATGTTTTCTAGTTAGAAGCAGTACCTTCAAGGATTGGACGGTGCTAAAGGACTTGAAATCGGCTTACTTCTCTTGGATGGCTTGGACCACGCTGACAACCATCGGCCGAGAGTCAGGTTGTATATGCGATTCACGGAGAGAGCAACTTATCCTTAGAAAGAATTTGGATCAATATATAAAGACATCTATCTACGGCAGAGGAATGATGACAGAGAATCGCTGTGCAAATAACATACCTCAAGGTTATGCATCGCCGGCATGCTTCCATGCTATGATCCCAATCACATTTGCATTTGAGCCTTTGACAGGACTCACAGGAGAACACGCGCCGCCGGCGAGGCTTCTTGTTGTGGTCATCGTCTGTGGCCGTAGCGGGTCTCTTCCTTATCATAGAGGGCTCGGGGCGCTCCGAAGCTGAGCTCTGAGCTTCCCAATGTTCGGAAGAAGACATGGAACTAGGCCGCAAGGCGACAATGCTTGGGTTTCGGTCTCCGTAGGGAATTTGGCCGCCGGGGCTGTCAGCTCCGCTCGTTTTATAAGAAGGTGACAAGTTCAGGCGATGACCGACGGTGTCCGGAGCCTTATCTGTCTTCAAAGCACCGCACTAATAACGCAGCGTTCAGATAAAAGGTACTCTGCATCGCTCCATGCGGAGTACTCCGTTCCTAAAGATAAGCGGAGATTACTAGCCCCGCACTGATCTTCATGTTCTGTAGCAGCAAAAACAGGAGTCAAGATTTCCCTTGAAGTTTACGACGATGTTATATAAATGCAGGTGGGAGTGTATTGGGTTCGGCCTTGATTAGCACCTTTGACTCTCCTATGGCGGAAGGTAAGCGAATATGGTGGAAGGATAACCAATGATCGATACAAAGACAAGGTCGATTGTCAAATTTCGGCAACACTATTAAGACATCAAATAAAGGTTCTGAAGTAGAGTTTAATAGCTATATCGAATTTGCAACAGGGTTAATTCCGCATTCAGCTAGCACCTTTATACGTTTTTGCAATTCGTGATAGAACCCACTGAGAGCCACTGGGTTAGTTAAGGGTTTTTTTCCATTTCCCAGGGACGTTGACTCACTTCACCACAACTAACGGGCTTGTATTTTGGCGGGTTGCTATCGTCGGCACATGTAGGGATTACGCTACATTGCTCGTTCCAATTAAACCCGAAAAAGAACGGCATTGAGTAGCGATCCTCTGGCGCATGATTGAAGACACGGTGCACCGTTGATTGGAATTGATCGTTGGAAAGGCGCATCAGGAAATCCCCGATATTGACAACAAAGGTTCCCGGAATTGGTGGGACATTCAGCCACTGCCCCTCCTTGGTAAGGACTTGGAGGCCACCGACCTGGTCCTGCCAGAGTAGGGTGAAGCATTGCAAGTCTGTATGTGCACCGAGACCAACGTCAACCTCAGCACTAGCGGCGTCAGAGCTCTTAGGATAATAGTTGAAAACCCCGTCACTAGTGAGCAAAGCCAGATGTTAGTCGTAGCAAAGAAAATGGTAGGTTAGAGGCCTAGTTGTGGAACAAACCTTCCAGGATATGTGACTAGATGGTCAAAATAGTTTTCGGGCACATTCAAAGCCAACGCAAAGATCCGGATCATTCGACGAGCGAGACCAAGGCATTCCTGCCAGTAGCCTAGCACGTCTTCCTTAAACCCGGGCAAGTTGCTTGTCTTCTCCCAAACGAAGTCTTCTCCCCGAATCCACGGCTGGACCTCATCGGGAACTGGCTCAAGGTCGCTATGTTTTGGATCGTACTTGGGATGGTAACGCCAACTGAACCCCTCCTTGTGATCTACTTTCTCGCTAGGCGAGATCTTTGTGCCGTGACGCTCAGTCCACCCATTGTGATGCAAAGATTGGTTTCGCGATACAAGTGCCTTCTTCTCAACGGGTTGGGCAAAGAATGTTCTTGCTTGTTTGAAGGAAGCCTGGATCTTTGCCTCGGGGATGCCATGGTTCTTGATATAAAAGAAACCGTTGTTCTCGGCGGCAGCGCGAAACGCATCGGCAAGCGCGATGCACTGTTCATCCGAGCCATTAATGGTTGCAAGATCGATAATGGGAATCTCGGAGATGTCACAGTCTCGTGGCGGAGTCCTAAGGACATCTCGGAAAACGTTGCCTTGACTTCCAAGTAACTCCAACTTGTATGTTTCCGGCGCCGGATTGGCCGTCACTGTTGCGGTTGCCATCTTTGCTCGTTGAAAGAAGGCGATAGTGGTCTGGTGATTGGTTCCAAGTATGGGTTTGGGCAATTTGACCTTTGACTACTTGAATTCTTCGTTAAAGTACCAGTGCTTTAAGGGTAGAATCTGATGCCATCTCCCTTCTCAAATCGGAACCAATCTAGGCGTTGCGCGGGACGTATTATCTCTTGGCGGTTTTCCGACGATGACCGTCGCGATCCGTTACGGCTAGCAAGGGACTTTTGCCGGCGCTAAAGCCGGTCACCGTCGTTCTCCGGACGATTTGGTGAGCATCTTGCCCTGCCAAAGATAAGGAACCTTGAATTTCTCCACACTAAGACTTCTATTCACAGCTAATTATGTGAAGCTCACTAGATGGAGTGCAAGCCTATGATTTCTAGGGTGTCAGGGTTTCCCAGTTGAGGTGTTGGACTCGATTCAGTGGCCCCTGATAAGTGACAAGCGCGGACTTGGTTATCTTGTTGCCCTATCTTGAATGTCCGTGGTAATAATAGATAGGAAGCCGGGTTCCCCTGCTTGATAAATAAAAAAGGCTGTATTACATATATCACTTAGCACGTAGTACGATCAACTTTGGGCCTTTCCGACCCAGAGTCGCCGCAGACAATTTTCACTACCCAAACTCCTCGCGCTTGTGAGTGTATTCGCAAACACCTAGGATGGCTATATTCCGTCGATCATTCGCTGTGAGGGGTGCCGAAACTATCCATGGCAAAGATGCTTTTCTTGATAATGAAGACATCCGCCCCGTCAGTCTCGCTCGCCGGACATGGAACTTCTGGACGTACCTCACGTTCTGGTTCTCGGCCACTGCCACGGTTTCTAATTGGTATGCCGCCTCGACGGCACAGGCCCTTGGACTCAGTATGTGGGAGTCACTAGCATGCGCAACGGGCGGGCAGGCTTTGATCACCATTATCATTTTACTCAACGGGCGGGCAGGGGCGACATATCATGTCGGTTATCCCGTCTTATGTCGAGTGTCTTTTGGGGTGTTTGGGGCCTGGTGGCCTGTCTTTAATCGTGCGGTAATGGCAATAGTCTGGAATGGTGCGCTGAACGATGACCTTGACTTGTTTCGCACAGCTAACCCGACTGCACAGGAGTGAACGCTGTGCAGGGAGGCCAATGTGTCTACGTCATGTTGCACGCCATTTTCCCTAGCATTGCTCACATACCCAACACAATGGGAAGCGGCTCAGCACTCAATACGGCCAACATGATTGGATTCGTCATCTTTGTCGTCGCCACGGCTGCGTTCCTAGTGATCCCTGTCTCCAAAATGCGACCCCTCATCTACGCCAAGCTAGCTGTCTTTATCGTCTCTGCCCTTTCGATGGTAGTCTGGATGGTGACCAAAGCAGGCGGCCTGGGATCTGTTGTAACCCAAGGTGGCACCGCCAAGGGCTCAGAGAGGACCTGGCTTATAATACGATTCTTCTTCCTCGGTGCAGCAAACTGTGCAACCTTCGCCAGCAATGCAGCCGACTTTCAGCGATACGCTCCTAAGAATACTGATGTCATACTTGGAAACCTTCTGGGTTTTCCGGTGTCAAATCTTATTGTTGCACTTGTGGGAAACATTGTGTGCGCTTCGAGCCAGCGTATTTTTGGTGAACTAGTGTGGAATCCTGTCACCCTTCTTGACAACATCCAGACCGAAGATTACAGCTCCGCCAACCGCGCAGGTTGTTTCTTCATCGCTGCTTGCTTCGCTTATTCGGCTATCTTCAGTTCCATTTTCGAAAACTCCTTACCGGCTGGGAATGACCTAGCAGCGCTGTTCCCCAAGTATATTTCTATACGTCGAGGCTTCTTCATCTGCGCAATTGTTTCTGTTGCCATAAACCCCTGGTTTTTGCTCGTAAGTCTGTCTTTTGTCTCAATATCTCCACATTGCTTACGTTCTCATAGGGATCTGCCTCCATCTTTGTCTCATTCCTGTCCTCTTACCAGATATTCCTCTCGGCCATTACAGGAGTTTTACTCACGCAATACTATCTCATCTCCAGAGGTCTGATCCAAATACCCGACTGTTTCACATCGAACCCCACGGGTGCATACCACTATTTCCATGGCTGGAATATCCGTGCATACGTTGCTTATATTCTCGGTGTCATCCCTAACTTCTATGGGTTCCTCAACAACATGGGCGTTAATGCGCCTATAGGCGTAACAAGGTTTTATTACTTTGCATATTGGGTAGGGCTTTTTGTTTCTGGAAGCTCGTACTGGGTTATGTGCAGAGTTTGGCCACCTCAAATTGTTGAGACTGGGTGGAAAGAACCCAGGGACTATGTCAGTCCCGGCGATCAGCCAGAAATTATCGTAGCAGAGACGGCCAGCGATACGGGGGTAGTGATTGCAGCTGTTGGGGAGAAAGGCATCTCTGCCGAGGTTTGAGATTCAAAGTGTTATAACGAACAATTTCAAGTCTTCTTGGTTTTTGTTAGCAATGCAATTCGCTTTCTTTTTCGATAGAACGACCTTATTGACACTTCACCCGCTTGATAAGCATTTATTGTCCATTGCGGAGATAGTAACTCGTCAAGACGACTAAGCTCGGAAGTCAGGCCCATTGCTAAGATGCTACACATCGATCTCAAGCAGAATAAGTAGTAGTAGAGCTCCGTTTAGAACGGCGTGGTCAGTTCTGAGAAGTCCAAACAATCGAGCCCCGTCATCCCCATGAAAAAGTTCTGGTCATCGCCGTATAGAGATGTCGGTATAATGTCTGGAATGACAAAGAGAGGATCCGAGTGCATATCTGACAGCGGGCCAAACGAGTCCGTAGATAGAAGCGGCGGTACAGGCTCAAGTAAGTGTATCTGCTCTGGCTCACTCCAAACAGAGACCTCTCTCGAGGGCCCCGTCCAAATTGTGGACTGCAGGGCTTCCGCATTCTGCATAGAGAGAGTTGAGGGCGCAGTTTGTTGTAAAGTGTTTGTTGGCGTGCTAACACTTGGGTGCGAGGACTCCTCCATTTTCGACAGCCACATAGTCCATCGCGAATACTCAGCAGCAGTGGCCTCGGTCCCTTCTGACTCCACTGGGCGCCTTACAGTTGTCTGAATATTGCGTAACCTCTCCACGGCTTCATCGGCCATCGACTGCAGCGCTTCAACAAAACGCACACCAACTTTAGCTGTGGTGTTTCCTGTTGCCATTTTACGAAGACAACCCAGCCCAAAACCGACACGTGACTCGTATCCTGCATCTCTTTCCATGATTCCCGATAATAAACTTATGATGGTAGCAATGCTGCACCCTTGAAAATCGGTGAACGAGAACCGAGTTATGTTCGCAGTGTTCTTGAGTGTTTCAAAAAGGCGTAGGATCTTGGTCGCAGCTTTGACACAAGCAAGGCTAAGATCACGAACCGCTGGCTCTACTGACAAGGGCTCGTCATTTTCGCCAAGATGTTGCCGTAAGTAAGCGCGAACGACAGCAACAACAGACACCTTGCCCATTGCAATCCACGCATAATAGTAGTTGAGATATAGATGGAGTACCGCACGATAGCTTGGGTCTGAGGCCTGGATATCCGCGAGTTTAAATTCCGGAGGAAGTGAATGCTTCCACTGTTTGAGATCTTCCTCGACCTGTGCAATAGCATTTATTCGGTCTCGACCTTTTAGATGACTGAGTTTGCAAATATGCGTCAGTTTATAAGGTTCTGATTCTTGGTCCAGATGATTTGACTTACTTCACATCGACCACTCGGTCTAACACCTTGACTAGCTTCGCTAAAGCAATTTGATGTTGCACATTGTCAAAGACTTGTTTTTGATCCATAGCAGCAACTGGGGAAGGGAGTCCGATGGAGACATCTTTTAGATCCATGATACGGGACTTATTAAGCTTAATAGCGGTAATTCTGTAACTCTTGTCAGTACGGCGAACGAGGATTAACTATACTATACATACCTCTCTAAAGAATAAATTGACCACCAAAGCCGTCGGCGGCGTTCTATCTCCTCCAGATCTATATTCTCATCGGCGGAGTGGTGTAGGTCAAATGCCAGTGCTTTGCGCAACGCAAGACCCATGTAAACATACGACGAGCCAACAGCGCTTGAGGGCAGGAGGTAGACACTCATGATGAACAGAACCTGGATTGACCGAAGACATGGTCGCTCAATGAGCTCTGGCACGAGGCTCTTGAGTTGCTCGTGAAATATTCTCCCGGGGTCGTTATCGATAGCGGTGAAAGCTGTACTCGGAGATATATCCGTCGGTTTAACCATTGTCGTCCACTGGCTACCTAACGCAAAAACAGCGAGGGCGAGTCCGACGAAGCCGCAATCAGAACGGATCTGGGACTGTGCATCGTTGTAGAATGAGTCTATCTCTGAGAGGAGCTGAGATTGATCAAAATAGAAGAATGCGTCTGTACCGTGTTTTATGCAAACTGACAAGAGAAAATCAGCGACAGGGCGAGGCGGAAATACGTCGATGGCTTGACGAAGCAGGCGAGACTCCGTCGGACGAGAGCCCCGATGTCCCGAGATGTCCTGGCCATTTACTTAGGAACTCCGTACATATTGAAATGCAGAATTAAACTCACTGATTGCATAGCCATCATGTCTTGGGCCTCTGGGCTACTTTGAGTGTCAAGGTACAAAGCCTCGCGCAACCTGGACAAGAAGCGCGGCCACACGACTCTGTCAGCTTGATCTGTTGTCCAATTTCAGTCTTCAGGAACCCATAGCATATAGTTCAACATACGACTATTAATTGATATGCTTTCTTCGGCAGTATCACTCGGAGCTATCGTATTTTTTAAAGTACTGCCCACCTGTACTGGTGACGATGGACCAGTTGGCTGTGTGCTCGGCTCCATCTCAAATTTGCAGGTCAGATTTTTCTGCATACATCTCTGACACCGCCCAGGGGTGCTTTCGATGCATTTGCTCTTCCTTGCTTTACAGCGATCACATCTATACTTCTGTCAATGCTGGCTGTTCGAGACAAGTCTGTAATTACTCACGCTCGCGCAGCGCGCTTCCTTTTGTCGTCCGCAACGCGCCGACGACGGCGACGGCGCTGCCGAGCTACGTCGTCCATCAATTGAATTACGGTCCACGACCAGGACTTAGAAAAGGTATGTTAATTCGGCATGCACGGTGGATAAATCAGAATAAGAGTCGACCATATGCGTATGGAGATAAGAGATCGTCCCCGTGGAGTCACCACCGAAGTACAACTTCGATCAGTCACGTGCATAGTGTTTGAGGGGTCAAAGCTCACCAACGAATGGGACTCATGAATTAATCAGTCCCGGGTTTTTTGGGTGCTCTTAAACGCTGGCAAATGGTTTTAGCTCTTCACACCTACTGTAGAAACCAGTTATCAATCGGAGCGTATTTGAGAAAGCAAGCGAGGAAAACGCGATTGTCTAGCCAATTTTCACATCAATCGGATGGGCGCATCTTTCATCATCCTTCTATTCTCTAAGCTATTTTTATACCTCGGGTTATATTCTGACAGGTATCTGAGCGTCCTCAGCGATACTTGTCCACCTGCTCTTACATACCCTCCCGTCCTTCAGAACTGCGAGCACGTTCTTTTCTGGTTCGTCGAAGATGACCACGTCGTCAAGAGGATTCTTCTCCAGTATGAGGAGATCCGCTGTAAAACCTACCTTTACCTGTCCTAGAGACTCGGCTCGGCCCATCATTCTAGCGGGGTTTATTGTTGCACTTCGTAAGATCTCCAGCGGCTTCAACGCATTAGCCCGAATAGAAAATTCTCGCGATTGTGCGATACCCAATGGACCCAAAAGGTCACTCCCATAACACATCGTTACCCCTGCCTCCGATGCAATTCCCAAGGCCTTGAGACCAGCCTCAAAGACAATGTCATTCTTAGCCTGGGACTCGGGTGGAAGATACCCTTTCCAACGACTGGAGGCCATTTCATTGTATGAAACAAGAGTTGGTGTCAGATAGATATCTTGCTCTGCCATAAGCTTAGCTGTTGCCTCATCCAGAAAGTTTCCGTGCTCTATGCCCCGTACACCGTTGTCAATACAGTGTTTGATAGCCTCTGGAGTATACGCATGCGCCGTGACGAAAGTTCCGGCATTATTTGCGCATTCTACCATGGCCTGAATCTCGGCTCTTGTGAATTGTAGGTGCTCCAATTTATCTGTGGGCGTTGATACCCCTCCTGAGCCCATAATCTTGATGAAGTCGGCCCCCGACCGGATCTCTTCACGCACAGCCGTCATACATTCAGGTACGCCATTGCAAAGACGCCCAAGACCATTAGTGTGACCCCCACAACACTCCAGGCTGTCTTCGTGAGGCCCCCGAATGTCACCATGTCCGCCAGCCTGCGAAAGGGCGTGGCCGGCAATAAATAGACGAGGACCTGGGAAGATGCCCTCCTCAATCGCTTCCTTCAAAGCTAACTGGGCACCACCACAGTCGCGCACACTGGTAAAGCCGCGATAGAGCATTTGAGCGGCAACATAGGGCTGGCGCAACAGTGACACATCGCGATGGTTGCCAAAGGCCTTGGAGAGGTCCCGGAAGCCAGGGACGGCGCAGAAATGAACATGGGCGTCGAAGAGGCCCGGACAGAGAAATTTGCCGCGGCAATCGACAACTGAGTAATTTGGCGGTGTTGTGATAGGTGACTCAGTTATGAAAACGTGCTCGATTTTGCCGCTATTGATGAACACCGTAGCGTTTTCAGTAACGGTTCCGGAGACAACGTCAATGACGTTCGCATGGGTAAAAACCCGGGACTGCGCTGGCCCGCGTAACCAAGGCTTGATATCTGTGTCTTGAATCATCGCAATAGAGAGAAGCAGCGATTTACAATCACGATGCGAGTAAAGTTGAATCGCTAATACAGTTTTATCTGTTTCCTGTATCCTTGTCATTCGGGTCCCTTGTTTACTACGGTCTCTAGCTGTAATGAAAATAACTGTCGGCAACCTGGCGCGAGATAGCCAGTTTGCCGAACTTGGACATCGGGCCGATGGCCCTCTATCATCGGCAGCATGGTTACCCTCCTCGGCTCCACTGAAAGGGTTGTAAGGAACATACGAGTACTCCAATAGTCAATGACTACGATTACGATTTCCTGATAGCACTAAATTTAACTCCGTAGTGAGTCTTGAGGGTTACATTATATCATAAGTACGTTCCCTACCTCCCCCTTCCTTCGCGTGATTATGTGCAACAATTCCAGACCTACCGACTCATTGAAGTTTCGACTAAGAAATAACCCTGATATTTGACAATAAAAAATGGTCTCTGACGTGAAAACAAAACTCCCCACCTCTTTTAACGGCGAGAACGCCATTGGAATGGACGAAACACCGGGAACAATATTTGTTACGACTGTCGCTTACTCTGATGAGGAGGAAAAAGCAGTTCTTCGTAAAATTGACCTCGTTATTCTCCCATTTGTAAGTTATTGTCACCAATCCCATTGAAACCTTGAATGAGAACACTTTGTGACGGCGCTACACCTCAGATGTGTTGCGTTTTCTTTCTTCAATACCTCGACAAGCAGAGTTTAAGCTACGCCGGCGTCTTTGGCTTAATCGATGACCTCGATCTGACTAGTTCACAATATTCCTGGTGCAGTTCCATCTTTTATGTTGGCCAGCTCGTCTCCGAATACCCTTTCATCTATGTCATGAGCCGTCTCCCATTAACTAAAACCGTCGGAGTGACCGTGTACGTTACATACCAATAAGCTGCTCGAAAGACGCGCTTGTTAACATTTGCAGAATTATATGGGGGATAATTTGCATGTGTCTTGCTGCACCAAAGTCATTCGCGGGCTTTGCTACTGTTCGCTTTCTTCTCGGCTTCTCCGAAGGCGTGGTGTCTCCCGCATTTGTGACAATTACTTCTATATGGTGGCGCAAGAATGAACACGCGCTACGAACCGCACTTTGGGTTACGATGAACGGCCTCGCCCAGGTACTGGGATGTCTCTTGATGTACGGCATTGGTAAGAATACGGGCCTCAGCCTCCAACCCTGGCGGGTTTTGTTCATCATTTGTGGCGCCTTGACGGCAGCTGCGGGTGTCGCTTTTCTTCTACTTATGCCCCAAGGACCAAATGATGCCTGGTTCCTTACTTCTAGGGAGAAAGAAGTACTGTCCGCAAGAATGGCACTAGATTACGAAGGAGGGGATAAGACTTCCTTCTCCCTGACCCAACTGAAAGAGGCCATGCTGGATCTCAAAGCCTGGGCAGTCTTCTGGTTCGGAGTATTGGTGACGATGCAATCGCCGGTGCTGACTTTTGCTTCTCTCATGATCAAGGCTATTGGCTATGATCAGTTGAATACGATGCTTTTCACCGCACCATCGGGCGCGGTCCAAGTCTTCATGTTGTGGGTTGGCGTTCTGCTCTGCTGGGCGTTCCCCAAAAACAGGACCCTCGTTGTAATTGCTCTCATGATTCCTCCTGTGGCTGGGAATATCCTCCTTATGACACTATCTCTCGATTGTCATTGGGGCATCATCGTGTCTGCATGGCTGGCAAGTGAACTGTATTCTTATCCGTTTTATTGCAAAGCTAACTCACTCTAGTCGTCTTGTATCTCGTCCATCATGTCCATCCTCTTATCCTTGTTCGCATCAAATGTCAAAGGCAATACCAAGCGGGCTGTGGTAAACGGAATGTTCTTTATTGGCTACTGTGCAGGCTGCATCGGGTCCCCGCAACTATGGACGCATAAGCCACGGTACACATCGGGAGTCATCACCTCACTGGTCACATGGGCTCTTCTCTTCGTCGTCACCATTTCCTACCGATTGGTTTGCGTACACGATAACAATAGTAGGGATTCTAGTGGAGAACAGGTTCACATGGATGGACCTGGGGAAATTGACCTAGACAAGAATGGCCAGCCGAAGTCTGATATGACGGACAAGGAGGACAGGATGTTTAGATACAGCTTCTGAATTGTTATGAGAAAACTCAAAGCTAAGTTCCATCTAGGCAGGCTTCTATGCTGTCCATTTAACAATAGGGACTGTTTAGCATAGGACATGCGCTGTACCTATTTGCTCTGTGTTGTCACACCACAACAATGTTCAATTCTCCCATGGATTACAGCTTGTATCTGAATTTATGATTCTCCTTATCAGTCAAGTCCTTAAACCCGTTCTCATTGCTGGGGTCTTCCACAAGATCCCCAATTGTTTCCCCTGTTTCGATTCCATGTCTGTGTTTGTCCCGGCTTCTATTCGACAACCACATTGAAAGACCGATGAGAGCCGTGAAAAATATGCTAGAAGAGTAGATACCAATAAGGGATTTTATAGCAGTCATGTATCTGGGTGCCTCTTTGCTTTCAAACATAAAGGGGCCGATGATATTGCCGGCCGCATAGAAAACAAAGTTCAATCCATTGACTGTCATCCGCTTTGTATGTCCAGCAAAATTAGCCGCAACAATGGACCAATTTAGAATGATAGCTGCACCGAGAATGCCGAGAAGCCAACAACAGGCAGTGAGTGCCAGTCTATGCTCAATTGGAATCAGAGCGATCCCAAGAATTCCAGCCAGAGACGGGAGCTGAACCACGATTGAGCACAAGACGGTAGTGTTGGGAACCTTGGAAGCAAAGAATCCCGCCACAACCGTCATGACTAGTTGAAAGGCACCATTAGGAAGTTGCCAAAGAACTGTCTCTGAGGGGTTGTATCCAAAACCAGAAAGCAAAGCGCTCATGAAGTTGGTGATGCTGGCGTTGATTATTCCGATGGAAATCTGCTGAGCCGCAATGAACCATACCCGCGGCTCAAAGAATGCCTCTTTGATTTGATAAGGCAGCAAGACATTGTGCTTGATTCCCGTTTGATTCTTTGCCACACGCCACACTGAAACGACCTTTTCCTCGTGGGAAAAGAGCTTGAAGTCGATGGGACTGGATGGAAACAGGAATAGAGCTATGAGGCCACCGGCTATCGTAATGACGCCGATAGTCTTCATAATGAAATATGTTAGCGTCATCCAATCACAGTGCAGCCAAATCTATGTCCTCACCAGAAACACCAGTTGCCACGGCTCTAAATGAGCGTTGTTGGTATGGCCGAGACCCCAGGATATGCCAGCTCCCAGCATAAGAGATATGCCATTGCATCCGAGCCAGATGCACATACGCAAAGGCTGCTCATCTCGTGTCCAAAACATGCTTGTTATGAGCATCCATGCAGGGCCAATACAAGCCTCAAGACCACCCAAAAGGAACCTCAAAGCCATCATTCCAGCGAAGTTCTTAACCCCGACGGTAGCAACGAGCAGTATACCCCAGCAGAGTAACATGACAGAAATGAACTTCCCAATTGGCAACTTCTGGAGGCAAAGGTTAGAGGGATATGATGCCGCAAGGTAACCAATGTTAGTGATAGACGCAATCCAGGAGTATTGGTTCCCTTTGAGATGAAGGTCTGTCTTTAGTCCGTACGCCGCAGAATAGTTGAGGGTTTGTTTGTCGAGAAATGAGAGAAGGTAGATTAAACACATCTGAATCACACTGGTCTATTAGCGCACAGAGATACCACACCCTTTTATAGCTAACTCACCGCAGGAAGTAGAACAAAGTCGATCTTCCTCAGTACCCGCTTGGCTACCTCTTCACGGCGAGCAGGATCCATGAGCTGCGATTGGCGATAATATTCCAACCCGATATCAGTGTGGGCTGTCTGAAACTCGTGGTTCTCTCCAACCTTTGCATCATTTCCAAGAAATCCAGTGCCAACTTTTTCCTCCTGCGTCGCGTCCGTCCCGACACCATTGCCCATTGGCACATGCTGAGCTCCAGACATGATGGTTCACGATTAAAAATACCAATACTAAATAGCAAATCCAATTGAGGGGATCCTAGTTGTAGGGAAATCAGACTTGGTCAATTTGGAACCCCTGGATTTATAGATGCCAATAAGATCGTCACTCAACATGTCCGTGTTATCATTTCCCCAGGGTTGATACAACCTGTGGAGGAGGGCAATAAGATATCCAGGACCGCGCCAATCAAATCCCCTCCTTTTATCAACACTCTGGTGTATAGCCGCTGTCGGGGTTGAGTCCGAACTTTAGCGCGCTTATCAATCAGAGAGGCACAGCAGCGGCCGAATATTGGGAGAAATCCTTTGCGGAGATAACATTCTATAGCTAGTTAATCGTCGTCCCATTACAACCCCGCCTCCATGGCGGGACTTCCAAAAGGAGGGGGATTTCCTAGGCATCGCATCACCTTCACACAACTCTCCTCAACATCAAGGCCTGCTTGAAGACTACAGAGCTGGAAGTGTTCCACATAATCCTCGATGAAGACCTTAATTATTCGAAATTTTGTCACCGACCTGTCATGGGGGCAGCAGACGATTGACTCCTTCTCTGAGAACATTAAACAAGATGGCACTTCTGGCGAGGTCGATATCTGCAGCGCGTTAGAAGGTCAAGAGATCCCAGATCTCGACAAATATGACTTGGTCATCCTGACAGGGGGAAAGTATGACCTTCTTGCACCTAACATCAGTCCCTGGGTTGAGACTCTGCTCGGAAAAATCCAGAAGCTTTCCAGTGGTAACCATCGGACTAAGTTACTGGGGATTTGTTGGGGACACCAGGCAATCAATTTCGCTCTGGGAGGGACGTTGGAGCTGATACCAGAAGGACCTCAGGTCGGTATTCCATTCAATTCTGACTTACGGAGGATATTCTAGCAAGCTCTTACATTTGTCTATGGTCTAGATCGGAGTTCAGGATATCACTCTTACCCCTCTTGGACAAGAGTTTTTTGGTCGGGAATCACTCGTAATAATTTCTCCGCCCTCAAAACACGATCACCACTAACCCTCAGACAGACACTACTGAAATATCATAAGCGAAGAGTAGTGAATCCAGCTCCAGTCCTTCAACATCTCGGGGATAATAATGAAATTTTCATGTCGGAATCGAAGAAGATAATAACATTCCAGGGCCATCCGGAAATGACGTACCAAATCGCGAAGGGCTTGATGGACGGCGACGATGGATCATACGCCGTAACAGCGGCAAAGGCGGGATCTAAGCCCTTGAAAGGGATTGAAGCCAGTCACGATGGGTTGAAGGTGTGGAAGGATCTGGTAAAATGGGCCAACCCTTAGGGCAGGCATAGTGGCAGCGGTCTGGTATAAACACAGCCCCAAGTCTCAAACGCCTTGCAACTTGGGTGGTGTGTCAAGATAAAAACCGTTCTTTGTTTCGAGGGGCAAATCTTACCAGCCTAAATTTAGGGTAGACATATAGGACACTACATGACACTTGGCAAATACTTCCCAATGCTCATCTAGACGAACAGGGTTTGAGAATCATAATGCCCGTGATAAACCTCTCTCTTCCGATCACATGAAATCGTTAAAACACAATATAAATGCGTTCAGTGATCTCAGTTGGTCGCCCAAATGTGACTGTTACTCGCCCCTCCGAAAGTTCCATAATGATGTTGAACAGAGTTTGAGTCTCACAACCAGCCATTTGACAACGATTGATACTTGCTGGGTGATTGGTCTCGTCCTTGAACATTTCAAATAGTTCTCCAGTCTTCACTACTTGTCGCTCCGTTAAGTACTTGTGGACAAGGTCCCGTAGCCTAGCCAACCTCCCGGGTGAATCTTGAAGCCATGGAGGCTCGTCGATCCCGGGATGTTCCAAAAGGAGATGGTTTGAATGCACCACAAGGCCTTGGTCATCCATTTCGAGCCTCCGAATGCCCTTCATAGTACACTCCAGACCTGTTCCTCCGGTCTCATCAGCAATCAGTATATGTGCACTACCCGCTACACCGGTCTTTGTGAGAAGCTCCACTGCCGTCGTTCTAGTTGTAGCTTCTAGGGCAGCTCGAAGCGCTAGATGGACTGGTAACCTTGAACGGTCGACCCCTCGAGCCCGTATGGCGTTGAGGCATACACCCACTCCCCTCTCGTTGCAGCCAATCTTTCCGATGACTCCGGCTTCCGTAACAATAGAGATACGGGGAATGTTGCTCTCTGGCTGTGAAATGTGGCATACAACCAAGTTCGAGGCTTGCTCTTTCTGCCAATCCCAATTCTGTGCAAGAATCGACTGTCCTGAGGTTGTCTTGATAGAAACACTCGTGCACCCGTCCAGTTGAACCGGGGCTGTGGGATCAGTGGTGAAGAGTCCGAAGGTGATTTCCGTTCGCACATTGAGAGCGACAACATCGAGGAGGCCAACACCGCTACCTTCAGCGATCCCACGCATCTCCTCTAGGTATCGCGGGCAAATTTTCTCAAGTGTTGCTACATACTTATTTGCCTCGTTGCAAACACTAGACCAATCCATGGCACATGTTGATTGGAACAGTTTGCGATAGAAGTCGATTGATCCTAAAACCTGATCCTTCGCTTCAACGCCATGTTTCATGCCCACCTATACTTGTCTATTAGATACGGTGTGTGGATTGTTCCCTCGGTCATCCATACCTCGTAGGGGGTGCCTGAGCAGTACAATTCGAGCATCTTTGATGCCGAATTATTGGACATCTCTGTTGCAGAGCTTGAATTTCCCCGCGTCACATCTCGGGCCAGCGATGGGATCTAATCTCTCTCTCGTCTAGCTACCGCCTACAGTAAGACGTCATTATTTTCCGGGGCTTTTCTCGGACTTCTCCGTCACGCGATGATCAACTTTCCCAAGATAAGCGCGCAAATTGGTTTGATTGGCCCGAAAATAACTGCTATCTACAGAACCACTCACTGGAAATCAACGCCTAACCTATACCCTTCGTAGGTCAAAATGCGCCTCCGACACAACTTGAAATATACACTAAAATACAGAAATTAACCTACTACAATATATTGAGAGATCTTTGTTGTTCAAAACTTTTTCCCCTGAGCGCCGGCTATAGCGATACCATGCTAGCCGTACACTCATTTATCTTCAGATGTTAGTTTTAGTCTGCGTCGGAGTCAGCTCTTGTGTGGTGTTACAACTGATTATCCAGATCAGAATTATAAGTCCTCGTTATGGCACTACGCGCGAGTAACTGCGGATGAACGACTTATCAGTCAGTGTAAATATTTCTCGCAAGACTTCCTTCCAAAAGGTCGTTTTCGACATCTCGGGGATTCTCCGTAGATAAGGCCGGAAAGGTGCATCCGGGGCCTGACCGGGAATAAAATATCTGTTGGGTGTCTAACATTGAGCACCCATACTAGCTTCGGTACTTCCGCGCTGAATTTTGTTTCAGTGCACACTGCTGTTCTAGCCGTTTGTCTTTGTTCTAGGCCAGAACACAGTGCCGGCAGGCCATGTTTCGGTGTTCCATGCACACATTACCATTGCCTTTTTCTAATTTTGGCTGTGTGCATGGTTTGTAGAGTTCACTCTGTGTTAGGGTGTTCTATAATTTTTTCTCTCTCTCTTTATAATGATGCCAGCGTTTGGGCATCATATAAAGCGCCAGTTTCACTCTACTTTGCTCCCCAGGAAGACACAGGGCTTTCAGTCTCATCATACAACCAAATTCGAACAATTTGAACGGTACTCTACAGCTTCAACTTGGTTCGAACTGCCCTGAACGAAAAGTCTACGTGCAACAATTATAGGAAGTAATTATCCTTGGTCAAGATGCAAGACGACTTCGACGGAGTTCTGTTGGGTGTCTTTCAAAGCCTGGTGTTGTTGTCTTATGCCTTGACCCTGACCCTTCCTGACCGGTTCTCAAGCGAGCCTGGCACTGCTGAGAACCACAAGTAGGACGTATTTTGAGAGCACAGAGATTCTTTCGAAGTTACTAGTCATTCCTTTAGCTCAATTTTGTTTACGACTGACAACCCCGGTTTATCGCAAGATTTTACATGTATGAGGAGAAGAAAAGAAAAGAAAAAAAGAGAATAAAGGATAGAAACTTAGTTGAATAGTTATAAAATAGAATTTTCTTTTGATTAAGACCGGAGTCTTCTCTTTGATATTTGTAGTAACAAGATGAGTTAGAATTATCAGTTATTTCATGTCTAACCTGTCTCTTCACAGACTGTACTAACTATGATACTCAAACAATTTCTATGTATCGATTCACCTCCCTTATAAAAATTCATTAGTAGGATAAAATTAGACTCGCTGCCATGATCAACTTACCAGTCTGTAACCGCTTCTCTCCACACTTTCAGCTCATGTCTCCGAGTGTTGGCATAAAAGTCTACGAAGTGATCCCCAAATAATTCCCGGGCAATACTACCCTTGGCACCAAAACGTTCAAGGGCCATTGCAAGAGAGTTGGGCAGTGGCTCAACTGGTGTCTCCTTTGGCCTGGCAGATTTTGGAGGGACGCAAATCTCCATTTTACGTTGAATACCACGATATCCAGCGAGGAATATTGCGCTCAAACCGTAATGAGGATGAATGTCTGCACCCGGAACACGAATTTCTAAACGTGTTGCCGAAGGCTTGCAACTAGGTGGCGAAATAAGTCGAATTGACGAGAGCCTGTCCTCAAAGCCCCAACTAACGGATACAGGTGCCCAATAGTTCTCAATGAGCCGCTTATAGGAGTTAATAGTTGGTGCCAACACTGGCATAATATCAGGAAGGGCGTCAAGAATCCCAGCTAGAAAGTACCTCCCAGTATCAGTAAAGTATGTGATATCTGACCAAACCGCACCAGGGTCAGGGATATCACGGACAAAGACATTGTTGCCTTTTAAATCCGTTAAAGAGACGTGAATATGTCCCGAGTTTCCTGGCAGACCTTGAACAGGCTTTGCCATAAAGCATGGGGTGATTCCGTGTTGGACTCCCAGAGATTTGCAAAGCAGTCTGATATCATGTTGAGTGTCTAGAGTATGTCTTTTTACAAATTAAGAACACTTACTTGAAGACAGACACGTTGTCGGCTATCCGAGCAATTGAAGAAACAGCCAATGCCTAAGTTGTGAGCTGTTTAGCAAGGGGGACGGTCATGATTGTAAGTTACAACCTACCGCTTCATAAACCCCCGGTCCGCTCTCCGTGTGCCAACCTTCTACAGGGCAGCCAATCTCGAGACTTCGATCAAAGATATCGTCGAAATAATCCTTATTCATCGCTGGTCGCGAAACGCTGTATCCAAAAGCGCCTGCCGTGATCGGCCGAAGGCCTGCGGGTGCATGCGTGGAGAGGAATGCAGCCACGTTTGGCCGCCCTTCACCATAACCATCCTCCGTTGGTGTCTGAAAATTCATAAACTCGAGCTCAACTTAGTCACAGATTAGCCTAGATAGTCGTTATGGGACGAGTCAACTTACCACCAGCTAAGCCCCTGAACCCCTGTGACGCAATTGCCTTCGTCACCGAAGTAATGATGCTTCGACCATCAGCATGAACGGGTTTGCCCAAAATGGAGAACCGCAACAGAAAAAATGCAATATCGTTCTCAAATGGCAATCTCCGAAAGGAGTCGAGGTCTATGAAAGCGGTAAAGTCCTCATACCCGTTCCCTGCATTTGCCAGACTTGTTTCTTCTTCGTACAGCACGTCGTGCATATCCCAGCCAAAGATAGCTGAGCTCATGCCGAACCCTGACTCCAGACTGTTAAGAAACTTTTCTTTCAGCAGAACCTTTCCCCTCAAAACACCGTCTGCATCAACTCCAGCGACCTTGACCTTGATGTCATTGGCCAGAAGTTGCTTGATTCGGGAAATTTGTACATCCTTGCTTTGAAAGTCATCCTCAACGGTCCTTAGTTTTAAGTCTGCCGGTTTTTGGCCTTCTGATGCTCCGTTGACTGTCATCTTGTGAGTGATTGCCGAGAGTGTGCCTAGCTTTAGTTGAAGATCTTCTTATCTACTTATAGCAGACAGGCAGGTTCTAATTAGTTGCAACGGAAAACGAAGTTAAAATTGAAACAATTGCCGACTGGAATCTGATTGATTTGAATTCCCGAGGATGAGATCGTAAGTGCCACGTACCATGTGCACCCTCTACTGCCGCGTGTAATGACGAGTGTGGGACCGCGGTCTTGAAGCCACTAAGCATCAATTCCGCGGTAGACAGAGAGAGGAACTACTGACAATGATCAAAGTCTTTCTCCACTACGTAGTACATACTACTTGTCAATCTGTTGAAGGCTCCGTGTAGCCCGCTATGGTTGAGTGAAAACCTCAGCGCGCTTTTCTCCATCAGTACTTCATAAACACGATATCCCGGAGGTACGAAATTTGCTTAAGACTATGAACATCGAGATAGTAGACGGTGGCTTTGTCTAACTGACCCATTCTCGAAGGTTAACCATAATCTTATTCTTGTTCGCTTCAGGCTTCGGACCCTACTCTTCATCATTGATTCTCCTTAATGTGATAGCTCTTCAACTTAACAAAAGCGTCAAACCCACGTGGACCTAAGGTACATCCAAGTCCTGATTTCTTCCATCCGGTCCATGCAAGATCCGGGTTCGGGTAGTCGCATCGGTTCACAAATACCGTTCCTGCATCCAGCTGCTCCAGTAATTTCTCTCCAATATCGAGGTCCTTCGTCCAGACACTTGCTGTCAATCCGTACTCTGTGTCGTTCATCAAATGGATAGCTTCTTCGTCACTACAAACCTTGGCGACCGGAATGACTGGACCGAAAGTCTCCTCACGCATAACCAGCATGTCATGCGTCACGTTGGTGAGGAGAACAGGAGCGACGTAATTGCCACTTGAGGGAGCATTCTCAAAGCTCTTATTCTTTGGAGTTGCGTCAATAGCGCCCTTGGACAGTGCATCAGATACCTGGGCATTGATAGCTTGCTGAGACGCCCGAGAGACCACTGGACCAACCATGGTTTCCTCATTCATAGGATCACCAAGCTTGTACCTAAGTCATGTTTCAGCTTCAAGCCTTGGGTTTAGGGGCTTTGTCTCACGTCATTAACTCATCCTGGAGCTCCTTGACGAAAGCATCGTGGACGTCTGTGTGCACATAAATCCGTTCTACTGCACAACAACTCTGGCCAGCATTGAAAACAGCACCATCAACCAGTTGCGACGCCACATACTTGAGATCTGCATCAGGTCTCACGTAAGCGGGATCTTTACCACCCAATTCCAAATTGACGGGGATGGTCTGTTTAGCTACAGCTTCCCGGATTGCTAGGCCGCCGGCTGTTGAACCTGTGAAGCTGACAAGGCCGAGCTCGGGAAATTGCACAATCTCTTGGAGATTGGAATTTTTCCCGGACTGAATTACTTGTAGCACGTCCTTAGGAAGACCAGCCCTATTAAAGATCTCGAAAATGCGCTGGCCTACCAGGGGTGTCTGAGGCGATGGCTTGAGAATTACTGAGTTGCCCGCAAGTAGAGCTGGAACCAGAGCATTGACAATGATGAGGTAAGGGAACTGCATTGAAGCCTTAGAAACGAGTTGCTGCAAAATCACAGAGATGCTTACGTTCCATGCGAAAACGATCAATGTTGGGCCGACGGGCACCTTCTTTATCTGCCGGCGGAAGCCGCTCTCGGGTCTTCCGGGTAATGGTGCAAGAGCTTCATCGGCAATTTCAAGCAAATATTTGGCTCGCTCCTGCATCGTCTCGATCTCCTTGTGGCTGAAAGCAACTGGACGTCCCATTTGTTCCGACAGCTCGCGACCAAGCTCCATCTTTCGCTCTTGGATCTCCGCGAGAGCCTTCTCGACGATAGCTGTACGTTTAGCGAGGGGCATGCTACGGAAGACTGCGAAGGCAGTTGCCGAGCGATGTGCGATATCGCGTGCCTCATCGATGGTTGTTGCTGGTGTTTCACAGACAACCTGATTTGTAGAAGGGGAGATAGTCCTGATTGTTTCTGCCATGATCTCGTTTCTCACACACGATCTTGTCTGGAGATGACAGAGTTGTTCAATAATCGAGAATGATGTAGAAGTCTACTGATCCCATCTCTCTCAGTACCGTGGAATCTAGCCGCCTAAGCCATATTTCAAGGTTCTATCTGGCAGATCGCGAGGCGCAAAACAACATGATTGGTATTGGTTTCTTCGGTGGAAACATCCTCATTCTTGGCAGCCCTAGACGAAGGCGCGGACAGCAAGGCCGACAAGGGTTAAACCAACTGATCCGATAACAGCGGCTACGGGACCATTGGACCCAACCTTCACGGAATGGCCAATAGAATATCGGACCGCGGTTCGAAACGAGACTAAATTCGTCTGGAGTAAGATAGGGATTCGGATATGACAAGTCCGCTTTGCTAAGTAGAGAACGTCCGATTATTGAGACACTATAATTAAGTGGAATGACACTACGGAGTACCTATCTTAAAAAAACAGCTCGACTGGCCCAAATCGAGTGAAACCGTGAAACGGTGCTCTAGTGGTGTTTTTCATGCAGGATGACAATGACTCGTCTCAATTGATGAATTTTCACACCCTCATGTTATAGTTACCGGACGTAGGCTCGGCTGAAAACCTAAACGCTGAGGAACCGGAGTCATTAACCGCAACACACGTAACAACGAAGAAATACTCCAAGAGTTTCTTCAAAATTCGATTGCATCTTACTATTTCCTCACGCAAATGATATCCATATCTCGTGTTCTTGCATCACGTCGCTGATAGTCCAAGGGTTTTGCTGTTGTTCAGGCCTCTGCCACATGTGCTCCAGGAGAATGAGCGTTGATTGTATATTCCCCAGTCCAATTGTCAAGAACATCATATTGAGTCTCTCGCGCAATGTGCTCCGTTGAGCCTCGTCCGTCGTGCAGGAACCAATTACAGCCAGAGCCCAGCACAGACTAGTGTTAATCCTCGCGGAAGCTGGTAACTGGTCCAAATATAATATAGCCTGTGAAACCGTCATGCTTATGTTCATGCCGTGTAATCCACCGGATCCATGCTGACCGAGGGCAGTTAGGAGATACAGGTGAACAGCTTGCTGGAACAGGAGGCCACAAACGGCAACTTCTGGCATTGCAAGGGATGATGGCGTGTACGTGATGATCTCTGTTTGTAATAGTGAAAATTCGATGAAATCATCAGGGGACGGGAAACGTGGGATAACGTCTTTCCCCTTTGCCCGATGCCCGAATTCGAAGATTCGTGGGATCAAAAGGAGGAGTGGCAGCCAGCATCCACAGAGATGCCCTATGTAATCTGACTGCACCAGAACTTGCGCTTCAAGTTCTAATTCAGCATTCAAGAGTGGTGTTGCACGTACAGCTGGGTCGATCGAGATCATGCTGATTGTGGCAGTATAGACATAGTATTCAATCATGAAAGTCTTCAACTCCTGCCGAATGGCTTGCTTCTGCTTGGAAATGACATCTAATAAAAGCGGCCTCACTGCGCATAGATGATCGAAAATAATGCCATTTGTATCGCCCTTTGCGGTCTGATGCCATGTCAGTGATTGCAAGAAAGCAATAGTAATGATATTCCGGTACCTCTGTGAAGCATAGCATCAAAGCGCCAATCGTCACCCACAAGGGGCTTGACTCAGATCCAGCTATATAATCATTGACAGCATTGCGAAACAGACGGATCGATTTGCTGTAATATGTATGAGCTATTGCTGTGGCGCCTTCCTGTCCATCTGAAACTGCTCGATGTGCCGCACTTTGGGAGAGCATGAGCTCCAAGACCAGCTTGTTAGTGAATGATAGCGGCACCAGCTGGATGACAAAAGGATTGTCTATCGTAGCCCCATTTCCCATACTGTATGCGGTACGAGAGAGATAGTAGCTCATGAGTTCGAATGATTGACTCTCCAGGCCTGCGAAGGATGAAGGATTAGGAAGAATTATGTCCTGTCTGCAGCGCTCCTCTTCCAACCCTCCTACAAGCCCGTCGCTCGTGCATTCGTTCTCTAGGTTTACTGGAGAGCCCAGTGGTATAGACTCTGCTGCCTCGATATTTGTGGGTGAGAGCAAACATGTATCCTGACCAGAGCTCGTTTCCCGTTGTTCCTGTGTCGGACAGGGTCTTTCCTCCGCTGTCTCCGACAATTGTGTAGGTTCCAAGTAATTTGAAGACAAGTGAGACTCGCTGGTTGTATTGAGACTTGCAAACTCCAGGGATGAACTGTTGTGATCATCTGGCGCAGGTGACATCCGAGCATGCCTGTTTTCCCTGCTTGAGGGTTTCAGAGTCTGAGCCTGCAACGCTTCGGCATGGCAATTGGTAGCAGGAAGAGCCACTACTGTGGTTCTTGAAGCTTTTAGAATCCGCCGCGAGACACGTCTGCGGCAGGCCTTTTCGCCATCAGGTCCAGCGGCAGGCCATCGGCAGGTCAGCTGGTTTCTGCGACACCCCTCACAAACCGGCTTCACCTCGTCGCACTTCTTTTTGCGTCCCCGACAGGTGAAGCATCCAGTACGCACTCGTAGAATCGGCCGCCTCTCAGTGCGCCTCCGCGGCTGCACTGGGGCCAGTGGTAAGGGTGATATAGGCATAGTGTATGGTAGAATCCGCGATGAAATATGAATGAACGTGGTCGAACCTCCTCAATTACTCTTATCGGCTGGTGCTGGGCTTCTTAACAGCCTGCGGGACAGGATATAATACGGTAATGCGAGGTGCCTGATTGCATGTATATCCACTCACAATTACTAGTATTCCATGTCATTGGCTATTTTCTGCTATAGGCTAAATTCCCCGCCACCCTCTGGATCAACTGAGTTCTAGGCTAAATTCCCCGCCACCCTCTGGATCAACTGAGTTCTAGTAAAGAATGCTTTCAATGAATTGGAGGGAATGGACTCTACACTTCTCATCATGAATCAGTGAAAGTATATGTGCAATAGAGGCATGTGTGGCGGATAGGCACTTTGCTAATCCAGCAACCGGGCCGTTAAAATTCCGCCCTCGAAATGAAAAAGTGGGTCTTTATCTTCCTTTCAAGGGCGTCTTTGTTTCTCACGGAATCACCCATTTCACCACAATCAATTACGCGTACCCTACGTTCCGGGACCTGCAACTTTGCTGCAACAATGGCAGAGTCGGTTATCAAACTAGCAGTCCTTATAGACGCTGATAACGCGTCACCAGTCCTGGCTCCTGCTCTGCTTGCTGAGGTGGCCAAGTTTGGAATTTCCTTTGTGAGGCGAGCTTACGGAGACTGGACTGGCACAAATCTGAAGAGCTGGAAGACCCAGCTCCTCACCCAATCCATCCAGCCTATTCAACAATTTGCGTATACACAGGGCAAGAATGCGACAGACTCTGCTATGATTATCGACGCTATGGATCTTCTCTACTCTAATCGGTTCGACGGCTTCTGTCTTGTCTCCAGCGACAGCGACTTCACCCGCCTAGCATCGCGCATCCGTGAGTCTGGCCTAGTTGTATACGGCTTCGGCGAGAAGAAGACTCCGAAACCTTTTGTCTCGGCTTGTGATAAGTTCATCTACTTCGAGAATATCATTACCAGCGAGGATCCGATCCCGCCCTCCCTAGTGGACAACAGTGTCGTCAACCCGCCCCCCCCGAGAACCCCACCGCCAAACACGCCTGTAGACATTGAGACGAAGCTGCAGCTGGCGATCCGGTCGGCCTCGGACGAGGAGGGATGGGCCAGCCTCGCAAAAGTTGGTTCGCTACTCAACAGACAGATCTCCGATTTCGATCCCCGCAACTTCGGATTCCATAAGCTCGGCGAATTGGTTATCAGTACAGGTTTATTCGAGGTCGAGAGTCGAAGACCGGGAGCCGGCAAGCCAGTACTCCTGTATGCACGCGAGAAGTCCCGTAAACGTGCAAGAACATCCCCCTAAACAAAGCTATGGCCGGAGTCATCGCCATGGCAGCTCGTCATGTTGGAGATGAACAAAGGAACCCTTCGATCAAAGGACTTATGACTGCAATTCCGGTGGACCAATCATGAAGGAATAGTAGGATGAATGATGTATTCGGTGTCTTTAGATTCTTATGGCGCTCTTGGCCCTTGACGTGTATTTCTCTTAGAGAAAGTCCGTCATATGAGTAGATTTTACCACTTCTAATGCGTCTCTGCATACCTCAAACTTGAATCATAATTAAGCAACTTTTTGGAAATAGCGATACCAGATTTCAAGCAATCGTGTTATTAATATCTATATGTATATCAATACTCAACATCAGCAGACTAAAACTTTGCTAGTTCTGGGCTGTCGCTTCTCCGTGACACACATAGCATTTCTGCAGCGGACCTCCCATTCTTCCCACTTGCTACTACAATGGCCATGGCCTTGTAGCAATTAGGGACTCCTATTCCGCCGGGTCTCTCGTGCCAGAAACAAGATCACTTGACTTCGCGTCCCAGTTTCCACCGCTTATCACCGTGTCAATCTCATCTCCGTCGACAACGGCGCGCAATGCAGACAATTCATCCTCAATGACAGTTCCAGATAGGCGGATGCTTCTGCCATACTCTTGATTCAAGGCGGTTGCATAGATTGACAATTTTGGTGTTTTTAGCCCGGAATTGATTTCTTGCCCTTTTGGAAGTATATCGGTCGTCAAGGTGTGTTCTTTCGGGTGCCTGTCGGAGATGACTTTCTTTCTCAAAAGCAAAATCGTGGCGAAACAGGTTGGTATTATCATAAGCCTTGGAAGCAATAATCAGGTTGACTGGGATCCTCGTCTCCTTATTCCCTATACTATCAGAAAGTCGCAAAGGGCTCATTTAACCATTAACATCTTGTCAAAGGGTGCGTGGTGTGCCGAATAGTAGCACACAAAGGTTGATTGAAAGTTCCTTGTTCTAAATAAATGTGCAGATAAAGTGAGGGAAATAGTTCTATAATATACTCCATACGTAAGTGCCAGAACATGCACAACAGCTAAACTAAACACAGTATTTAGATCAGTGAGCTCCCTCATCTCCAGTAACAGATTTCAGCGAGATGCACATGCCGTAGCTGGCCATCGCGTTCTGATAGCGAGGGTGCAGCAATATTGTTAATCCCGCGCGGGTCGCGCAGGCTTCCTATCAATCGGTCTGGATGATTACCGTAAAATTCCATTTCGCCGGAGCGAATCCAACGCAATCAAGGACAGCTTATCTGCACGTGTGAGCTTACATATTGACCCATATCCGTATACTCTGTACTCCGTAAGCACTTTTGTAAACACTACGCACAATTAGGCTGAATACCCTCTTCTCTTCGAGGGGCCCAACATCCTATTTATTTACCCAGTACTCCGTACTGTTCGGTAGGATTATGCTTTGTCTCTCTGCATCAAGGTCACCCTAGTCCTCATAAGGTCAAAAGAAGGAGCATCTTGCACATAGAGATGATAAGTAATGTCATTTGTCAGTGCATTCAATGGTCTTGCGATATCTCAGAAAGATGGGTCTTTTTGAAGCACTAAGTCGAGCGTTCTGTCCATTTCGTTTCTAATGGGACGACATTCCACCTCATGTCGGCCATGAGGACTTGGACATTTATTGATAGATCGAGTCGCTACCTTGCAGTACTATAACGGAGACATCAGGGAGGTCCGCATTGTCAAGGCATATCTTTCTGCGATATTACACATATCCGAGAACCCATCGGGGTTGAGCCCTTATCTCAAGTGACGAGAGGAAACTTCCAAAGGCGGCCAAGTCAACCTCTTCATAACCGAAGGAAGCATCTCAAAGCAACATGCCAGCCACCGCGGCCGCACCTCCAACCAGACCAACCAGGCCAGAAACCCCAGTGGGCAAGGTAGCTCCATTATTCGAGTTTGTCGAGGTGGCAGCGGCAGCGGTCCCTGTCGCAGAGACGGCACTAGATCCGGAGCTTGCAGACCCGGAACTGGATCCGGAACCCGTAGACTCGGCGGCTACCGATGTAGAAGCACTGCTGGAGCTTCCACTGCTACCGCTACCGTCCAAGTCTTCGCCGAGGATACTGGTCGCTTTGGGGAAGTCGGAGGCCGCCGATCCGTCGACCATCCAGATGCCACACGCAGAGCCCATGGCCTGGGCAAAATCTGAGTTCAAGTTAATGATGCTTGCTCGTGTGAATCGTCCAATGATTGCCGAGACTCGCTATCCCCAAACGAGTGCGAGAGAAGGTCAAGACGTACCAGCGGAGCATTGACTGTCAACGCTACGGGCAACGGCGATGGCGATGGCGCTCGAATGATCGCAAAGACACTCAAAACTGCTTGCGTTCACGTCGTCCACATTGCAGTTCTCCGACTCCATCGCCTTCTTGAAAGCCGAGAAGGAGCATGACGGGATGTTGGCAGTGTACTGAGCAATCGTCTCGAGCGCAGTGACGCCGAGAACGTTCGCGATTAGGATGGCGGTGAGATGAGAGGTCCGCATTTTGGAACTGATAGAGGCAGGTAAATGTGAGAACACAAACTACAAGTACAGAGCGAAACAAGCAAATGGAACGCCAAGGTAGAGCGAGACTCGCGAGAGGGGCATACCATGCTTATAAGGTGGCGCTTCAGCAGATCAAACCCTGGAACAAACCCGGGGTCAAGTCCACGCCTTAGCCAGGCTAGACTCAAAAGACACGTTAGCCCGATGATGAGACAGTCTAATTTGCGGCTGAGAGCTTGTCTCTACGCTAAGGCTGTCTTCCTGGCCATGTCCAAGGGATTAGCGGGCTGATGATTGGCCATGTACGCGAGGAGGATTTCCGCTGGCCAGCAATTCCCTGGCTCGGAAAGGCCTGCAAGCAAATTATCGGCCTAGCCCCTGCATGGCCTGCGGAACGACTGGCCCAGATCACAAAGGAGGCAAGGAGCATATTCCGTACGTTCTCCCTGATTCGATGTTCGTATTCTTCCGGAGCAAGTCTCCAGTCAGTGTCTGAGTTGGGCGGAAAGTGCCGAGGTCTTCAGCCCTTTCTACCCCGTAACTGGTAAAGGGTCACCCCTCTTCAGCCCAGCAGTAGCCACAGACAGCCACTGAAAAACATTCCTGTCGTGTTTCTCATTTTGCGCCTCCGGCTTCGTCGGAGATTGGCTTCTAGACCCTCGCGATGACTTACTGCCTTATATGGATTTGTTTCCGCACGAAGGCGGTTATACGAAAGCTCACTGAGCAAGCATACACGAAACCTGATAATTGGAGGTGAGCTCTTCATTGATTTTGCATGCTGAAGTGCAGTATACGCCCCAGTGGGGTTTCCATACCGCTTGTTTGATGCGCGGTGATGAGGGGTTAAGCAAGCCATGATGAAGTCCTTTACGACGTGTGGTGCGATAGGCAAAGGTCAAAAGCGGACTCAGACCGATAATGTAGGCAAGTTCGACATGTCTACACCATGATTGCCTCCAAAGCTTCCGAGTGAGGCGCAGATTGATCATATCATATATCTCAAGAGCAGCTGAAAGGTTAGACTGGGGAACAACAATCCTTGTCTAGCCTATGCGAGAAGCAGCTTGCCGCCTAACGACGCTGGACGGCGCTGATTGACCCCTGGCTGCATATTTTGGCTGATGTCACTCACTATATCGCTCTAGCGCAAGCCATCAGCGCGATTCATGGGTTCAAAGCCGGTGGTGTGAAGGTGGGATCAGGAACAACCAGAGAGCTGGCACTGAATGACAGTGTAGCTTTTTGCAGATGCCTGAACATCGTCACAATCATGTCGTAAGAGACCTAGCACTTCGCAGGCTTCTCGGTGACCCCAGAAGCGTGATTAGTTGTAATGTTTAAGATCCCAGTCCGCGTGATACAGGAGCAGAACACGATGGAAGGAGGACCTACAACTCACACCTCTATATGACCGTATTTAATACTCAAGGTGCATGATAAGGCGCAAACGGCGTGAGATTTGTTGCTTTATTTACCATTATGGCTGGGTGTGAAGATCCTGAATGCTCCCAGCGCTAAATCCGGGTTGCTTATTATTACGGGCGCAGTATCGGCCGAACCACGGCTGCTAGATAAAAAAAAGCACGCTCAAGAGTCAATTTTTGGCGGCGTAGTGGCCTAATCGGTCCCTACCCTAGACATCATATTCCAGGTCGAAGGGTGACACTGTTCCTGACGCTCGACTACAGTTTTAGTGCCAATGAGCCTTTTATAGTCCATCAAATGAAAGCCAGAGAGAGTTTTCATTAGAAGAGTGATTTAAAGGCAAGGTCACGAAGAGAACAACAAACAGCCATGTGTTCTGTTGGTGTCTGCTCAAGGGTATCGAATTTTTTCTTAACAATGAATTAATCTTGAGAAAATAGCCCCTTTCATCCTGTTGCTTTGGTTTGCAATTCACCTGTCATAATGTATGGAAGTTGCAGAGCATCTATTGGCCGAGGAAAGGCTAAAGGCCAGCCATTTCATTTTTACTTATAAAGTCATACTCAAGTGGTCATCTACCCTAGCAATCTCAGGGGAGCTTTGTACCATGCTGCAGAGAACTTGCTTCCTGTAGTCTCCATCTCCTCGTCTTGAGTCTCAGTAGCAAGCACCTCATCAAGACCAGTAGTCAAATCAACCTGCTCGGGTGATCTGAGCCAAGAATCCTTCCTGGAGTAAATGCGGTGTCCGAAAAAGAGCACAAGAAAGATTGGCAAGCCGATGTAGGCGGTCAAAAAAGAGGATACGGAGAAGTTTCCAGGGAAGAAAACCGAGAATCCATTTAGAAGCAAAAGGATTGAGAAGAAGGGGATGCATACCCATGCGGCATAGGGCTGGAGACGCGATTGATAAGGCAGAGTGTCGACCCCCTGGGATTGGCAAGCTTTTCGAAACCTGAGAAAGATGATGCAACAGCAGATCCAGGAAGTGAACCCTGCCGTATTTGTCAGGTTGATGAACCAGTTGAACACCACGCTTGCTTGCGAGCTTGTATTCATATACGCAAGTAAGGCGAAAGCTGAGCTAGCCAGCACGGCATAGATCGGATTGCCATACCGATTACATCGGGTGAATATCTTAGGCGCGTTTCCGGCTACAGCGAGTGAGTAGAGAGACCGACTCGACATGTATAGGTAGGAATTCCCTGAAGACCAGGCTGATGTGATGATAACAGCATTGACCACGCTGTCAAGCCCAGAGATTCCGGCTTCCTTGATAGCAATAACCCAAGGCGATGCTGCAGCACCAACCCCTCCATTGACTAGCCCAGGAGCATTGCTGCTGCAGATGACGCCAATAGCTAAGATTCCTAAAACATAGAAAATAACGAGCCGATAGATGAAGCTCATAGCCGCTCGCCGAAGGTTCTTTCGCGGGGCCTTAAGCTCTCCCCCAGTCAACACAATGAGCTCTGGGCCAAAGTTAAATGAAAACATAGAGAAGACAAGCGCGTAGAGAAAAGCGCAAAATCTTCCTGCTGATCCATCGACAAGATATTCTTTTGTGGCTCCCGGATGTTGCCAGTATCGAAATCCAAGCCGGTCCCGGCTTGGACCGCCGCCCCAGAATAGAATAAAGGAGAGGACCAAAAGACCGATGATCATAAAGACCTTGAGAGAGGCAAACCAGAATTCTGATTCAGCATACCATTTAACAGGTGCCAGGTTGAGAGCAAGGATTACAACCAACATGATAGTAACCCAAACAGCAATGGGAACATCATTCGGCCAGTAATTGATCACAAGCGAAGCAGCTGTAATTTCGTACGCCACAATGATGCCAAAAGAGTACCAGTAAAGGTAACCCATTGCAAACCCGAGACTGTTGGAGACGTAACGGGTACCATAATAAGCCATAGAAGACCCTGGGAGTGGTAGATGGCTGCTGATCTCGGTCGTCGCAGTAACGATTCCGAAAACAAAAAAACAGATGATGCAGTAGGCAAGAAACAGAAGGCCCGGACCTGAAGTTGCCAGAGCTTGGCCGGCACCGACGAAAAGTCCCGTGCCGATAGTCCCACCAATCGCGATCATCTGAGCTTGTCGCGATTTAATGCCTCGGTGAACTGTATGTTGGCCTTGGCTGCGGAAATCTTGGATGTCTCCATCATGAGTTGAGAGGACTCTTTCGGCTGTGTCGCCGTCTTTTCCGTCCATATTCTTCTGGACGACGGCCGGCATGACGATTGATAAAGAAGCGGACAAAGGATTCTGTTTTAATTTTTCTCTGGGTATCGTGCATTTGGTGGTGAGAAATGACTTTGGAAGGTCTTGGACGAGGCTTTTGAGGTCAAGCAGTCTTGTTATATACTTATTGATCGAGCATCGGCCGCCGGGGCCTTGTCCAAGTTCCTTAGCCAAAGATAACGTCTTGGCTGACTCGGGTGCACAGATATTTGAGTCCGGCCTTCCCGTCAGCTGAAGATAGTACTAGTTATCTCGCTTCGGAGATATGAATATAGCTAGTCATAGTATCTCTCTCACTGGTCAAGGAAGGAATTCCACCGCGAGGGGCAGTTGACTGCGAAGCCACCAGACCAACTTGTCCAGACACTAAACCGAGATGAGGGGTTCTTGTTTGAAGATCCCTGCTACTTTCCTGGTCCAGAAAAGCTGCGTTGAACGCCAAGATTCTCGGCACTTGTTCCTCATACATGGAGTGTGGGGTGAAACGGCAGCTTGCACTACGTACACTCATTGTTGCAGGCTACGAGTTGCGTTTTCAGAGCAGATGGTATACAAAATGCCGTATGACTGAGGATCTATAGATTTCCCACTAAGTAAAGTATAAGTGGATGCTCCGCTGTTTAACGAGGTCAAGCCAGCTTGTGTCCGTGGCATTCAGATCTCGGCGTTTTTGCCATATTTCTGTTGCCACCTGCAGCGCCATATCAAAGGTTCGGATTCCACTGCGTTTTGAACAGTTCCGAAACCATTCTGAGAACTTATGTTGAACGTTTTCGCTCAGGGCCTCACAAGAAGCGATGAACCCAGCCCACGCAAAGGCTGCACTGCACTGGCTCGTGCCGCTGTCATCCTCGCATCTCGATATAAAATCGAGCGTTCTATCGACTCGGTCTTGCAAGATCATCGGACTGATGTCGTGAATTCTGCGATAGAAGTATATCAACAAGGCCTCATGTAAAGCAGGGATCATGTGATCGACCGAGCCTTCATCCGCGACTCTTGAGATTGTTGCTCCATCTGCTGTGGGATCCCAACTGCAAATACACTTCTCAAGGACTTTGGCTCGAAGTAGAAACTGAGGCCAAGTAAAGGTCGACTCGCTCGGGGCTGTCTGCAGCGCGAGTCTTTCATTGGCAAGCCTAGTGGTCTCGGAGAGGAGGACGAGAAAAGACTCTGGTAGTCCGTAGATGCACGGATAAAGAGTTGATTCCCAACGACCTGGTACAGCAAGAAGTAGGTCATTCTCTCCAAGCAAAAGACTTTTTTTTGTCAAAAGCCTTTGGTCTAGACGGCCATCCCACTTAAGAGCCCGTAACGGTGACTTCTCTTGCTGTTCCGTCAAGCGTGCTGGTTGCTGCATGTCGTCAGGGCCAACGAATGTGCTTTCATGGATGATACGAAGAAAGGCGTAGCAATGATGCAAGAGCCGGACTTTTCGAGACTTGTACGACTTCGTCAACCCATGCTGTCGAATAAGGGAATCGGCATCTAGTAAATAGCATCGTGTGTGTTTCCAATGACCTCCGAAGACCTTGATCTGTTAGCACCTACAAGTAGATAGAGAATGACAACAATTATTGGGAGCGTACAGATGCTGTTATCATCGCCAAGAGACTCATCAGCGTTTCTTTATATTTCGCACGTTTGGGAACTTGACCATGCTCGTTCAAGGCTACCTTAAGACTCTCTTGCGCGGCTGAAAGATATTGATTTGCTCTCGACATCCAATGAACCGCTTCGGAACCAGAGCTTTGCGCTCCAACATGAAACGCACTGATGCAGAGTAATGCCTGGAAAACACACAAGCTGGCTTGGTTGGGGAAGGTCCCTATCGTCAAGCTGGCTAATGTGTTCAAGGCACTTGGCAGGAAAAGAACATTCCATGGTGTCTTTTGATGTCGCAATGGCGAGAAAAGGGGAACAACGGATATCTGGTAATGGTGCAGTAGAGCTGGGGCATCCGGGAGTGCCCCTCCTAGAGAGTATACTGGCCCTGGACCAAGGATATTTGTTTCCCGACGCTGGTAGGACAGTGCAGCCTCTAGTTCGGTTTCGATCGAGTCGTTCACGAAATCCGTCAAAGTTGAGTCAGGAGGAATGTCTCCAAGAAAAAGCGGTTCGTCAAGTAGAGGATCCGCGAAAGCCGAGTCAAAGAGTGCATCATGAGGGGAAGCGGCCTGAATATCAGATGCGAATGGTATGATAGATGCCTCGATACATTCCTCTGGAAGACTCCTTGACGCGGTGGGTGCTAGTATTGACGAAGGTGACGTATTGCTAGAGCCAGGGTAGTCGTGGAGCTGGAGTTTGAAGATGGCAAAAGGACCCTTGATTATCTCTTTGGCGTTGGAAGTCCCGTCCTCGAGATGAGCACTTTCGGTGTCGAGAAGCGATAAGAATGTGCTGGCAAGGTCGGGAGGAACGGACTGCAGAAGACTAGAGCTCATCTTCTGGCGATATGCCTCTGTGAATAGCGGCCGACGAAACCTGAGTTCATCGTTTGTTTCGGGTTGCCTGTGTCGTTCATTACGGTCTACCGCACACCTCTCGAAACTGAAGGTGATGCGAGACGCATACCCTCGGCACTGAACACCCAGCCGCTCGCATGCTAAGCAAGTGGGACGAGTCTCGTCGCATTTGATATGGGACAGGCGGCAAGAAGCACATCCTCCGAGGGACCTTGTATTGGCAGCAGCTAGCCTTGGCCGAGGTGGCGCCATTCTAGGAAGATAGGCAAATGCAGCCGGCCCAGAGGGTCATGTCGTGTAGTTGCTCCGCGTACAGTAAGTCAAAGGTTCAAGCAGGGGAATGACGATGTTAGGGAGACGTGGACAATTCGAGATGGGCATCGGTTGAAATGAAAGAGGAAAGTTATCCGTAGCGCCGATCTTATCAATAACCCTGCTTATCACCCCATTTCCGCTTATCTTCCTACCTCTGTCACGTTAGTTTATGTCAATTAGCCCAGACGCGGTCTGGTTTTGCGGGGTTTCTTGATAACCAGGCGAACCAACTGGGTTGAACCTTTGTCTCGGCAAGTCACAGAAGAGGAATTTACAGCGCAGTGGAATTGTCTCAAACATCATGCGCTCTATTCGTGCTGAAACGAGCCAAGGTCTTCTGGGGCATGCGTGCTGATTTTGGGCTTATCGAGGATGCTCAAGCCCCAGATGTCAGCTCACTCTGGCCGGTGCAACTGCTGCGCTGCATTAAGCGAAGATCAGTTGCATCTTGTTTACTTTTGTTACTTATTGCCATTTACTGCTTCCTTTCTAACTCAGCATGAGGCGATGATTAGAACTTTCCACAACGGCCCTCCAGCAACTGGTATTTCTCTTCCTCGGTACTGAACCGTTCTTCCAAACTTCCATCAATACATCAACTCCTGTCCTGACTGCTTCAATTCCATACCCTTCAACTTGAGTGTACCAACACTTAAACCTGTCGCGGAGAGAGTCATCAAAGGCTTCACTCGCAGCGATAAACGCAGGCCAGTAAAGAGGCGCAGCCAGAATCTGTGTCTCCATTTTGATGCGTTCGATGGCCTCGATACTCTCAATGACAACTTTGACATATGGCTGTAGGAATCGATATCCTACTAGTCGAACGTGCTGTGCAAAGTAAATGATGACGGCATTGTGGAATGCGCGTGTCTGATGACGAATGATTTCTGCGCGTGCAGAAGAGCTACTCAATAATGCATGCTTCAATTCGTCATCAAGCGGCCAGTCCATGATATGACATTCCAACTCATCACTTTCATCAGCGAGATTCGTTAGGTGATTTGATCTGGACGATGCATTTTCCTTATATAGTTTGTTAATCAGCTCGATGGCTCTCACCAGTAAAGCCAACAAGCTACGAGGTACTCCGTAGATGTACTCATAACTGGCCATGCGTGAGTTGGGGTTTCGGTAGCTACAGCCCCTGGGTTCGGAGTCCAGGAGTATGTCGCGACAAAAAGGATCGTCGAGAGCCGTTGATGATCCTTGTCCTTCTTGCATAGCTAAAGATGACAGCTGACTCGCCCGATGACCCCTGGGCGCCGTACTTTCGTATATTGTCCGTAGATAGAAATAGATTCGATGAAGCGATTGCGCTTTGGCTGAATATTTTTCTTTCCAGGTCCGGGCTTGGTTTATCAGCCGGAGAGCCCCGTCGAGATGAACGCCACAAGTATTTGTGTCGCCGGACATTACCTTAATCGCAATTAGCGGCGTAAACTCCACAGTGTCAGAGAAGCACCTAAGTACATTGATGGTGATCATTGAAAGCATTGTGGCCAAGAACTCCTTATACTTGGGCCTGGGTCCAGCATAGAGATCAATTTGCACGGCGTTTTTCAGCAGGTCTATTGCCTTGTAACGAAAGTCCGCCGCAACAACGGCCCATCTCGAAGCTTCGTCCTTCCTTGACCGGAACCTGTTCTCATTTGATAGATAAAATGCAGAGATTGCCAAAAGAGCGTTGGTGAGGGCGAAGCGAATTTTTGACGTTGACCCTTGCACACTGAGCTCTCCCGCGCTTTGCAATGCTTTGGGTAGGTGGATCGTTTTCCACGGACTCTTCGCATTGTCAATAACACAGAAAAGATGCACCACCCTATTTGTATAGTGGTACATGAGTAACTGCTCCACGCGAGATAGGTTGAGAGGATTTGGGCAGCTAGATGGCTGGATTCCGGGAACGTAAGTCTCAGAATGATAGGCTAGTTGTGTTGGCGATGGCACCTCGGTATCTGAGATTAGATCTAGAGCTGGCCGGTATCCAGACCCGGGCATGTGCGTGAGGGCGTCTTCGGTTAATTCACCCAATGTCGGATCAGATGCCAATAACTGATCCTCATCCCAGTACGAAGACGGGCTAAGAGGAACCCATGGTGATGAATGGAAAATCTCTTCCGGGAGAGTGAATGACATGGAATCATCTAGGCTGATGTCCGAGAGTAGCGAGATACCACAGCAGTCAGACGTCCTTTCTAAGCGTAATGGCGGTGCATTGCTGCTCCTGCCAAAGACACCAAAACCTTTGATGAAGACCGAAAAGCCATCGGAAACTGGGTCGGCTTTTGCAGTTTCAAACGAGTCGAGTTTGGTTAAAATTTCATCAACTCTGCTATTCGGTAATATTGATCCAGGTACATCTAGGAGATACTGTTAAAGCGAGTTCGAGCCTGAGACTTGCGAAATCGAAAGATACCTAGGGCTATCTGGCTTCGCTGTGACTTGATATGGGGTGCTTGTTCATCGTGCGGGCTCTCGGCATAATGGCCGATCCACTGAAGCCTGATACCGTAGCCTTCGCAATCGACCTTTTTCTGACAACACTGGCGACAGGATGGCCGTGACTCGTCACATTTTACTTTACGAGCACGGCATGTCCAACAGCCTGTGAACGTTTTGCTGTGTTTTCGCGGTTGATAGCCAGCCCGGGATTTTGGAGCCATTGAACAGAAGAGTAAATTGCATCAGACAAGGCGCAAGGAAGGAAACAACAAGCTATAGAAAAGGGAAGCTTCTAGCGAAAGAAAACAAAATGGAAAGTGGAAATACGATACGTCATGAGCTGCTTTTCAGTTGCCCAGAGCACCTTGTGACTCGCGAATTGGGGGCCGGCCTCCTGTCCACATGGTGAAAAGATAAGCACAAAATACGGAAACAATATCTCATGTAAAGATTATTGCTGCAATGATAAATCCCAGGGACAACGGCGATGAGTGATGGTACCTAGGGAGTCTGGAATATGCTTACCTTTTCAAGTTAGTGCTATAAATACGAGCAACCCACCGCGAAAACATTCCGTCTTAACGCGGGGATGAGCCTAATGGCCAAGAAATCCTCCATTCACAGCTTTTATCTGATAGGAGTATCTAGATAATAGCCGGAAACGATTATCCGCGCTGCACAAAGCATTTGCAACGCTCAAATCACAGATTAGACATTGTCAAACAGTTCCGAGGCTGGGAGAAAGGTGAACGCTCATTAGAGCTTTTGAAAAGAGGGCCGGGAATCTTGATTCACATGCTTGATGTGGTTGAAAGAGTGTGAAGCCACAAGTGTGGCTCATGTATGATCAAGGCAGGAAAGGCAATTGCTCTGGCAATCATTTACGTGTCGGCAAGAGGGGATCCGGGCCCATCTCTCAGGTGCGAGAAATCATACGTACCATTAGCCCAGCATTCTTTACGGAGTAACCAGAAGCCGGCTTGGGCCTAAGGTGTCTTTGGAGTGGGTAAACTGCCCTTCCTAGATTGTTCGTCTATCAACTCCGCCGATACGCGGGGGTCTAATCGGCGCGATACCCCGAACTTCCGGATATGAAATGCGAATTGAGGATGTGCAAGCGAAAACTTGCCTGCGGAACTGATAACCAATAGAGAGAGGATAACCATCACATGCTATCACATTTCGACCAGGGTCTAAGAATTGAGGTGTTAATGAATCTTCATCTTGTCCCGGAGTCCTCAAAGCAATAAATTTGACATGTGAATAACAGACCACCTACTTTCTGATCGCTTGTATCAAACCTGTTGGGTTCAGAAAAGCTGCCAAGAGCTCTTTATCGCAATGGCGAATCGCGGTCGCACCCATGACCCTCAGATTTTTTGTATGAAAGACCTTGAAAGGCTCGGGAGCGATAAGCTCCCCAGGACTTACAGAGGTAGAGTACTACCCATGTCGCTGATGGACTAGCGGTAACTGAGCGCCGACAGAGTATTACAATGAGGGTGCGATGGATCTTATCACGTAAGAGAACATCACACGCCCCGCGAACGAGAAGAGCAGTTGGCTCATCTACATCATTAGACTACGAGAGAATGAATTGGCGTATGACCGATACAGGATTCGACCACGTGTTTTGCGTAATATGTCAAATCTAGACACAAGTACGACGATCTTTGGGACACGAGTGAAATTTCCTTTCGGTTTTGCGCCTACCGCGATGCAAAAGTTGGCACATCAAGACGGAGAGATCGGTACGTCTCGAGCCGCTGCCGCCGCCGGTGTGCCTATGGGTCTCTCTTGTTACTCTACGACTGAGTTGGAGACGGTTATTTCTCAAGGCCGTGGAAATCCATATGCAATGCAGCTCAGCCTCTTGAAGAATAAAGATGCCATGACTCAAATGGTCAAGCGAGCCGAAGGTAAGTGCTAGGGGTCTGGGTTTAATTCTTCTCGTTCATTCAAGACTGAGAATTCCTAGCCGCGGGTTTCAAGGCCCTATTTCTTACCATTGACTGCCCCAGCCTGGGGAGAAGACTAAATGAGTATCGCAACTCATTCGGTGTCCCCAAAGGAATGGAATACCCAAATTTGTTTCCCGGTGTTGATGTATCTAACTTAGAAGATGCTGGTGACGCCATGGCATACGGTAAGATAGTGAATGACATGCACTGAAACCTGCTAACTCTTGCCCCAAGATGATTCCATAGAATGGGCCGACTTGATATCATTTTTCCGGAGTATCACCACAATGCAAATATGGGCAAAAGGAAGTAAGTTGAGAGAGAGCTCAGAGATCTAGTAGTAAAGTATTAATCAAAATGCAGTCTACACTCCAGAGGATGTGGACCTCGCTATTCACCACGGCTTTGACGGGATTATCATTTCGAACCACGGCGGTCGCCAATTAGATACGGTGCCCGCCACCCTCGATGCCCTGTACGAATGTGCACCTGTTGCAAAAGGTCGTATACCGATCGCGATTGACGGTGGAATACGCCGTGGCACAGACATCTTTAAGGCTCTCGCTCTAGGGGCTGACTTTTGCTTCGCTGGACGTCCTGCTATTTGGGGCTTGGCCGTTAGTAAATCCTTACGCCGTAGAGACTATCTGACTAACACGAATCATGATTGAAGTACAATGGCGAAAAGGGAGTCAAGCTTGCCTTAGATATTCTTTACGACGAGTTTGCGACTTGCATGGCACTTGCAGGGTAAGATATTTATTGCCTAGCTATGCAATATTACTTAAAGCTAATCCTCTCCCTTGTCCAGGTGTCGCAGCGTTTCGGAAATTACAAAAGAGCATTTGTCTCTTTTGCAGCCAAACGGAATCCTTTCAAAGCTCTAGTCAGATTGCCAAGGTTCTACATGAGAGCAGATGACCCTAAATATTTAGAAGATTCCCGTTCATATTAGAATATTGAATGAATTCTTTAAAACTAGAGGAAGATGGAGTGCAATCGGAGACGGTTTTCAAGAAGTACCAACTTGAAGTCAACTATGTAAATGTAGGCCGTGAATAATGTTTATTGCCAGTACGACCGTAGCATAAGGTGGCCATACTTGCTTCACTTAAAGTATCCTTTGATTAGTCAATATCTGGCGTGATAATAATCTGTAAAGAGCTCTAATAGAACCTTGATCTGTACATAATAAATCTAGACAGGGAAGGTACTGACTGGTAAGTGTACTTTTGAAAGGCTGATAGTTGTTGTGGGTATTTTAACTTCCCCATTGACCTATTTTCTGGACTTTTCTTGGAACCCTGAATGTATGATAGATTTGAAAGACTGATACGTATGCAGTGCCATTGGTCTAATTCAACATTGCATGTTTTATCTGGCCGTGATTCCAATTTACAATTTAAATTGATCCTGACATTGGACCCGGAATGGGCAGAAATTCAGTGAGATAATGTTAGTCCTCATAAAGACAGAATCCTTCTTGGAAATATGAGCAAGTATGTAATGTTACTGATTTATTCTTAGACAATTTGCTGAGGAGTAACATAGTCATGTACAAAAGCCTGATTACAATGACTTGAGTATGTATATACTTATTTATATGAACGATCTATCCATACTATCGGTAGAAATGGCTTCCGTTTCTCTAACCAGTGATTGGGTCTATATGTCTAGCCTCGGTAGGTCGACTCATTCGAGTTGACGAGGTTCGTTAATAAAGCGGCGGATTCCATGTCCACCAAGACTTCCAGTACCTGGGATGTAGTAATGAAGCTAGGGACTAACTCTGAGAGTTCAAGAGACACTTGGCCCTTCATCTTGGATATGCATATGACTCTGTACCTGAAAGATCGTGCCCTTTTTTCCATCCTCGTCTTAAGCTTATGTCTTTTTAAGAGAACAGGGGAAAAACTCAACTAATAGCTCTATTTTTTCAGTAATTTATTCCCAAGATAAACAGTAAAATTACCGACCAATAGCTATTGCGGCAATTTCTCAAAATGCTTTCAGTTGACGAAACTCACATGGGGACTAAAATTCAGCCACAATTTGAGATTAGAGAAATTCTTAGTAATACATAAAGCTATTAAACTACTTCTAACCCTTAAAACAAAACATCTATATCTGTTCCCGATCCTCCAGCAGTTTAAACGACCACCTCTACATTAGCTGCATTCTTGTTCCGGAAGCAGAGCTTATACGCCCCGCCGTTGACCCAATGATTCTAAATATTAGACTTTATCCCAGGCGAAATAGATTCCAATTGCTCCATCAGCTCATGGAAAAAGGCCTTTTGTATGGCTGCCCCTGTCTTATTGGTAACATGTGATGCCGGACTGGTTTGGAATGGGTTCAATTAGCTATTTGCAATAAATAACATCATCGTTCGGGGTGAAAAATGATCCACTAGGCGAACAATAACATACCTTTGAATATGGCAATTGGTTAGATATTGCCCATTGCTTTCAGGACCCGAAAGAAGACCATGGACTAGAGCGCGGCTCCCCATTTCAGATGTTCTGGCCAAGAAGTCTGGTGGAGCTGTTGCATTTGTATCTCGCAGCAATCCAGATTTACAATAGCTAGGATTTGGAGTATTGATGATGACGGAGGTTCCAGGTGATGACGAATCGATCTGAGACCCAAATTCCCGGGTGGCGTACAGAACCAAAAGCTTTGAAACCTGATAGCGAGAAGCCATGTCGGCCGCTTTGGGATCATTCAGACGGGAAAAGATAGAAGTCTTTTCCTGGGGAAGCAGCTCCTTGATTGGAGCCCAGTAGTGCATTGCCGAATTAGGAATGACAAATCTTCCCGGAGAAGGCGAAGAACGTAGTTTGGGTGCCAGTAGAAGAAATAAGAGAAACGTAGAGACAACGTTAACGGTCAGCGTCTTCTCATTTCCCTCTACCATGCTGAACTTGGGTGTGAGTATACCTGCATTGGCAAGGACGGCATCGAGACGGGGCAAGGAGGTGCTGGCACGCTGAGCGAATGTCTTGACTGAGTTGTAGCTCTCCATGTCAAGGTGCCAGACCTCAACTGACTCAGCAGGTCTTCCTGTCGATTCGAGAAGCTCTGATCGGGCTTTCTCTCCCTTTTCCAGATTACGGACACCCATTATAAGCTTTCCAATACCCAAACGAAGCAAATGTCGGCTAGCTTCGAGTCCAAGACCCGTATTTGCGCCAGTGACAATAACGACCTCCTCCGACAACCCGGGCCTTGGTTCGGGGAGTGGTAGAGTAATGAAAAGATTGGAGCTGATAGTTGACAACACCCCATGAAGTGCTGAGAAGACTGACATCTTTCTAAACTGGCGACAGGGAGAACTTGTCAGGCTGCTGATAGGCAACTGGGATTGAAGCTGAGAAATAGAACCACAGACCAGAGTGAACAAAAGGACCCATAAAGCATGAAGAACTGACGTCTAAAATTCAGCGTCTTGTGACCCCCGCATGACTTAAATATCAATCACTTCCGCTGATGCCAACGCTGTTAAGCACGGAGATTTTGTTTCCGCAATACTTGATTCACCCAGGCGCATATTTAATTGGCTCCAGAGACTTGCTATGGAGTTTTGGAGTCGAGAGGTGGCGCCAAGTTCGCGGCGGAGATATTAACCCCGCCCCGGAGCTGCGGCTTTTCTAAGTCCATCACCTATTTCCGCAGTGGACTTACTTGCTTCTTCGCTTCATCAATCTTGATTACGACCCAAGCACAGACCGCTACCCAGGACTACTCACACATCTATCGCCAAAGAGTAGTTACCTTTGGTCACAGTCAAATTGTCTAGATGGATCAGCCAAGGGTCGAGAAACGTAATAGACCACCAAAGTCGTGCGAGCCCTGTCGTCAACGGAAGTAAGCATGGCAAATGAAGATTTCTCCCTGGTGCCCATGAAACGAAGGCTCAAACTATTCATAGGCTGAGATGCAACCGAGGTCTCCCCTGTGACACTTGTGTCGGAAGAGGCAAGCAATTGATTTGCAGATATGCCCCAAACGCGGATAGGTCTCCAACACAACAGAAAGATTCCGATACTATTAGGGATCGATTACAAAATATGGAAAACATCATCTTTTCTTTGATGGAAAACAGCTCTTCAACGATCCCGAGTCCCGGCACTGGGCTTCGGTCGAAGAATAATTTGGGGTCAAACTCTACGAAGGAGATTGAAGATGATAGGCAATCTCTATCCACAAGACCTGTTCCAGCCTTGGTTGGTGCGTCGCCGTATAAAGGTCAAGTGAGTTACGTAGATACTACTCATTGGTCGTCGATATTGGCAGATATCAAAGGCATTAGGGAGCATCTATCTCCGTACACGGACCAAGACTCAACCACAACATCGGTTGCCTCTAGTTGGATGCTGGAAGACAGCCCCCTCGGGAAAAACGGCATCATCCTTGGTTCCGCAGAATCATTAAGTATGGACAATATTCTTGCTGCAATACCGCCACGGGAGGTTTGCAATAGTCTTATCTCTCGGTATTTTCATTCTCGATACACTATATTTCGTAAGCTACCTGAATCCATCACGAAACAATGCGGGATGTGCAATCTCATGTTTGAGCTAACTTCGCCGCGTCGTAGCTATCTTACACCCTGTCAAGTTCCAACTAGAGGTAGGTATGCTCTGAGAGTAGAAAACAGATATACTAAGGTACTCGGTCTTGTAGTATGAATCGTTCTGGGAAGCTCCCACAGAAACGTCTCCAGTGTGGGTTGGTCTCCTATTCGCGATGCTAAGCTTGTCGGCAAGCATCTATGAGCTTTCTGCCATGAAGCCGAGCTCAGAATATTGCACTCCTTCGGCTAAAGACCTCTCGAAAAGAACTGAGCAGTGTCTAGTTCTCGGCAGATACGCCACAGCGGACGAATACGCTCTAGAGGCTTTGATGATACATTTGCAGAGCTGCTACTTGCGTGCTAAGGATTCAAACGTCAACTTTTGGTTTCTAATTTGCTCCATAATGTCACTAGCTGTACGGTTAGGCTATCACCGGGATCCCACGAGACTATCGGGAGCAGTTCTGACCCCTTTTGAAGGCGAGATGCGCCGTCGATTGTGGGTGAGCATATATCAGATCGACGCACTGATATCATTCCAGATGGGACTTCCGAGCCTCGTTCCGTCGGAATTCTGCGATACCCAGCTACCTCACAACCTGGAGTATTCTGATTTCGATCCCAACATCTCGGCATTGCCACCATCGCTCCCATTATCGACAAATACGTCCATACAATACACCATTGTCAAGGCCCCAGTCATAGCAACCTTCAAATCGATTGTAAAACACACACGATCCCTTATACCGACAACCTATGAGCAATCAACAGCCCTGGACGCTAGGGCAAGGGCGGTCTACAGCAATCTCCCATCGTCTTTCAAGTATCATGCGCTTAAGAGGTCATTCATTGATGGTCCTGAATTGATAATGAAGAGGACTACGATCGAGTTGTTGTACTTGAAGAGCATCATAATCTTGCATCGTCGATACATTTTATTGTACCGTCAAAATACTGATTTTAGTCCTTCTCGATCTGCAGTGCTAGCTTCAGCGCTAGCAATACTCGATCGTCAAGCCGAGTTATGCGAAGCCACACAACCTGGTGGTCATCTCTATGATGAGCATTGGATGTTCTCGGTGCTTACCATGAATGACTTTTTGCTTGCAGCGATGGTTATATGTTTGGAGCTGACTATCCGAGTACGGGAGGTTGCGGTTTCATGTGGTAGAGAAAGATCTTTAACGACTTCGGATGGATTCGATACCGAAAAGCTCTTGGCAGCTCTTCGAACCTCCCACCAGAACTGGATGGCAGCAAGCTCGTCCTCTGTAGAGGCACGGATTGCTAGCCAAACCATAGAATTTACGATCCAGAAGCTTAACGACAGCAGCATCCTGACTGATTCCTCTTCTATTGATGACAATTTTCATCATCTGAAGGGTCCTATGGCTGTAGACGATACAGCTTCTTACACGGCCGATGCAGATGGTCAATTTGAACCAATCGACTGGGTATGTGGACTCATAAAAGTTAACGCCAATCGACTGCTCTAGAATGAGGTCTTTTCTTTGAACCCTATTACTGACTCTGACTCGCAAAACTCTAGGGTGTGTTTGACAATCCCTACCAAGGCCTAGCTGGGGACCTGGATCTGGACTCATGGTTTCAAGATACAGTTGAGTCTTTGAACGCAAATGATTCAACTTCAACTTGACATCTATATGTTAGCATGTCTCCTTGGTATGGCAACATCGTGATCTAGCACTACTCGAAGGGTTCTGCATCTGCATCTACCTACCAACAATAAATATAGCTTGGGCACCAAATAAATCCTCTTGTTGGATGAATTCTCCGAATGGCTCCCAGCTGGGCAACTAACTTGTTGTGAAGTCTATCACGTGAAGATGAAGAGTCTGGATGAGTAGAAACAGTATCTGCAATGCTCGACTTTACTGCGAAAGATGCCACCAACGAAATACTTTTCTGAAACCCTCACCTTAGGAGGATGTCCACGTGTGGCCCTATCCACTGCATACATTTAATTTCCCAGAAAACGTCAATCTTAGAAGCGTCTGATTCTGTAACACAGTTCTTCTCGCATATGATTGCGGGAAGAAACCTCAATCGCGGAATATAGCACAGAGGAACGTTGAAGTGTAAACAAGTCGCTGCCTGTCGTTAAATAATCATTCAAGTACCGAGTCTACCCACATAAATTAGAGTATCTCGTGGATTACGGGGACTATGAACCTAAAGGGGACATTGGTTGATCTCCGCGAGAGAGCTGAATTTCTGAGAGAAAATACAGTAGTGCGATGGTTCAAGGCTTGAATCATTACGTCGCTGCTTAGAAACCTGACAGCTGCCGAGATGACATTGGCGTTACGAATCATGGGGCGACAGCCCATGCAAATCTCCTTTTCTTCCGAACGACCATTAATGATTCTACCAAGGTTTAGAAGAATTTTAAACCGGTTGGTCCGGCGCAAAAGGTGATTTAATAATACCAGATTGTATTTTCGACTGAATCAATCGCCCAATCATGTGGTATTTATTGCTTACTACATCCCGGTTTGTCCGCAGTGTCGAAAAAAGTAGACTAGTAATCAAACCGCGTCAGGAGGATGGGTCGGAACGTATTATAATGGATGGGAGATCAGTAATCCTAAATCTAGCCACTCAGTGTAACGTCCAACAAATATATAAGGAGCTTCTTCCTCGTCAAGCCTTGGACGTTCTTTTCAATTGCAATAAGCTTCTCTGACCATACAAAGTCAAATTCAACCCACACTGCAAGGGCAATCCTCTCACCATACCATCATGAAGACAGTTCTTGTTATTGGAGCCACTGGCGCCCAGGGTGGCGCTGTAGTGAAGCACCTCTCAAGCACGGGCCAGTACCAAATTCTCGCAATGACACGCAGCGCCGCCTCAGCCCAAGCATCCGCCTTAGCTGCACTGCCCAATGTCAAACTCGTTCTCAGTGCGGTCCCAACAGGATATGATACCGATGTTTTCCTTTCCACTGCGGCCGAGGCGGATTATGTGTTGGTAAACACAGATGGTTTCGCCCTCGGCGAGCAGGCCGAGACCTATTGGGGAATACGGCTGTTCCAATTGGCTGCCAGGGCGGGGGTCAAGCATTTCATCTACAGTGGTCTTGATTCGCTTGGGAAGAAGTCGGATTATGATCCGACACTCTACGTTGGCCATTATGAAGGGAAGGCAAGGGTGCAAGGTAAGTCACTGGTTTTTCTGCTTTCAGAACTGCCTCTAACCCATAACATAGAATGGATGCACGCTCAAGGAGATTCTCAGATGAAGTGGAGTATAATTCGATCCGGTCCTTACATGGAGCTTCTCTCGGCCGTCATGGCTCCATCGGAGCAGGCAGATGGAACTCTTGCTTTCCAACTTCCGCTTGACGACGGCGCCATCCCCTTCATTCACTTGGAGGACTTCGGGAAGTACGTCGACTGGGCATTCTCGAACCCGGACCAGTCAGCTGGCCTCGACTTTGGGATTGCAACGGCTCATGTTTCAGGCGACGAGATTGCAAGAGCCTTCTCCAAGTATAGCGGAAAACCTGCTCGGTTCGACAACATTCCTACAGAGATGTGGAACACGGTGGCTTGGGAGAAGTTGCCGAATGGACCGAAAACTAGAATTGCTTTCCAAACTTTCAAGGACGAGGCTGCCTTGGGTATGACATACGAAGAGAATTTCGGTAATTGGTGGAATCTGTACAAAGCAAGTGCCAATAATGAGGGCCTGATCCAGAGAGACTATGATTTCTTGGACAAGATTCTGCCGAGCCGCGTGAAGAGTTTGGAAGACTGGATGAAGAAGGTTCATTTCACTGGAGAGAAGAGGGATGTTTTGAAGCTCCAGGAAGCTACGGAGTGAGAAATGGATTTTGGTTTCTGGAGATCTATTTTTGATTTGGGTCAGAGAGGTTTACGTTGAAAGACAGAGTAAAATTCGTCATTACGAGGACTGCCTTTTCAAAGAGAATATGTATCTTGAGAGAATAGGGGTTGCCTTGATATTTGATTATCACGAAAACTTGGGAAAGCTGCCTTTTATGCTTTTGTATCGTTTTATTTTAATGTCCTTTTTCTTTCTTGGTTTTTCTTGAGACGCCCCGTTTAAACCGTGCGAGATGTTTGTGAGTTTTCTATGCCAATTGGATCTTCCCTTACGCTTCGCATAATAAGAACCATTTAATGATGAAACTACCTGCGGAGGGCCTTTTCAAGAATTAGAGCCTCTCAGGGCTTGCCAGGTTTGAGAATCTCGAAGCGGTGCGTCTCGCACGTGACATCCCGATGCTCTCACAATCCGTAATCAAGCCATTTATAAGCAATGATGTCACCCGGTAGTGGGATTTCGTCTTCGTCAAGGAAGTCTCTGTCTTCAGAACCCTCCCTGGCATCAGCTTGCACAACGATCCAAATCTTCTTGCCACCAATTGACTGAGTTCTTATATCGTTATCATGTCCTCGAAATCGTTTTATGCCCTTATTGCTGGCGTCGGCGCCGGAACAGGTACGGAATTGCCCCTCCCCATCTAATTAGCATCCCCGCTTCTAACTGACACTACCTTCTTCTAAGGACGCGCGACGGCTTTACGATTCGCTCAGAAATATCCAGTCGTTCTGCTGGCGCGGAGATCAGAGAGTTATGAGCAAGTCGTGAGTGATGTTAAAAAGGCCGGGGGTCAGGCGATTGGAATAACCGCCGATGTTGCTGATGCTGCTACTCTCAAAACGGCCCTCGCGTCTGTCAATGAGAAACTCCCGGGCAGCAAACTAGCCGCAGCAATTTACAATGTCAACACTGGTTTTCAAAAGAAACCTTTCCTCGAACTGACCGTCGAAGATCTGGATTCCGGCCTTCAGGGGACTGTGTGGGTATATCCCCCATACCGTGAAGGAAACAACTAACCCTCCGAAGACGAGCCTTCTTCTACTTCGCGCAGGCTACTCTCCCCCTGCTTGAAGAATCCGTATCAGAGTGCCCCCATCCGCCAAGTTTGATCATCACTGGTGCTACAGCTTCCGTGAAAGGCTCTGCGCAGTTTGGTACGTTTGCGGCTGGCAAGTTTGCTTTGCGCGCATTGGGGCAATCTCTTGCTAGGGAGTTTGGACCGAAGGGCATACATGTGGCGCATGCTATCATTGACGGCGTGATTGATCTCCCACGTACCCAAGGCTGGAAAGTCAATGACGGAGTGGCAGATGGGAAAATCGACCCGGCAGCTGTGAGTTTGCGATGACATGTCTGAAGTAATGAAGCCAAGCTGATGATATTGGGTGCAGATTGCAGAGACGTATTGGCATCTCCATACACAACATCGATCCGCATTTACCCAGGAGATTGATATCCGTCCTTATGTTGAGAAATTTTGAGCACCCTGGGATAACCACCAGGCTTGTCGATGTCGGTGTTGGATGAGCTGTAATCAGGTCTACCTTACGTTTTGGAAGTACAGACTTGATTCCCATTATCTACTTGAACAAGATTGTCATAAATAACACAAATATTTACTGACACTGTTTGTCGCATAGATAGGAATTCCATGTCGTGATATCCCCAGCGCTAACTTTAGGAAGACCAGTAACTTTGACCGAAACAAAGACGTTTTCATTGACTTAAAGTGAACAACGAGTGAAAGAATGCGAGTTTGATTCAAACCTCCAATCAGGATGACAAACAGCACGTACCTCTCGCCGGATCATCCTCTCCGTGAATGAATGCATTGTTACACAGCACACGTGACATCAGGCAATTGGGCCAGCGTGAATCTTCTTCCCGCCCCCAAGTCAAAACATTCACGCTGTCAAACTCAGCCTTTTCATCATCATTCAGAACAGACTGCCAACTCTTGCAACCTCCACTTCCGCATCCTGTGCATCGCGCATCATGGGCCAGTACTGGAAGCTCGTCAACATCGACAAAAAGCGAGAGGTCCGCAACCCCGGCGGCCTGAAGCTCTGGGAATTTCTCGTCAACACGGCGGGGGAGCAACTGGTTGGGCTGTTGAGACAGCCTAAATGGTTGCGATTCAGGATTCCGAGCCATCGCATCCAGGCCTCAAAGACTGGCAGGTATGTCCTTCAGTCGCACCTTGGACGTGCTGCGGCGCCGCTAACTTAGACAGCAGCTCCAGCTCGCCTCTCATCAAGCTCCCCCAAGAGATTATCGATGCTATCGTATCCCTCCTCTACGACACTGGCGAAGATCTGGACCTGATTTGCCTTTCCATGACGTGCACATACTTCTTTCGCCTCTTAGCCAAGCTCCTCCAGGACGTATTCATCGAGGATAATGGTCCCTGGTCTGGCGATAGGCTCATCTTTGTCGGAGACTATGCTGCTAACTACCCAGAAGGCATTGCGACCGCCGCAGAGGAAGCTGAATGGGGTCAACTTGGACGAAATCCCCTGTACGAGTTGCCTACAGTTGTATCAGCGGAGGGCCCCAATGCCAAGACGCCGTCCTGGATTCAGCAGCCACCTTTTGAAGTATGGGGCACACTACTCGAACTCGCCCGAGAGAGACTTGCCGGACAAACACAATGCCTTCAACGATTTGATCGCATGTCTCAAATGCTTCTACACGTCCCGTCGAGGGATGGTGACGCCGCAACTGGCCAGGCCATTCTTCGAAACCTGACTGCTAAGCAGTACGTCCGAGACGAAGCTCTCGCACTATCTGAGTATGCCTATAGCCTTGGAGAAGTCGTCGTTGTCTACACGCAATGGACGGAGGACCCTTCTGGAACCGAGGGACTGGGAATCGTGGGCGAGTGGGCTGGACACCGCTTCGATATCAACGATATGTCCTCTGTGGATGGAGAGGAGTGGAGAGATGTCAGTGACGACGCGATTGAGAAACTGAAAATGGCGACGGGATTACCGAAGACAGACGGAAGACGAGCATGAACAGAGAAGGGCAGTCCGCATTTCCCCGTCTGAGGGCCCTACCTAGAAGTGGACTTTTAGCGATGTTAAAGAGACCTCCGCCGAGAACAAGCTAGTTGTCTTTTCTCCTTGCTCTGTTGTTGCATGAAGACTCAAAACTGGATTTTCGTTTCGGGGTTATGTAGTAGTAAATCGGTGTAGGAATGGCTTTTTCGTAGTAAAGGTTCTCGAGGATGGAGGGAAACCCCTCGAGATGGCAAATATTATGGCAAATAAAGAGGAGAGAATAAGCCTCCACCTCTATTTAGGTTTCGAGCAACTATCGATCATTATCACGTACATAGAGCCGTGTAAATCCGTCAATGAGAGTAAGGGCTACAGAGAACTTGCGAAACATAAATTGATCATGCCAGAGGATGAGAAGGCAAGTATCTAGACCTTTGTTGCCCCAGGGGATTGAGAGGTGGCGCTGGACTTTGAAAATGGAGCTGCAAACCCATATGTCTTCCATCCCGCTGAATAGTCTATTCCTGGCTCACGCTCTGGAGGAGACAGAACAATTAGCAAGGACTAATTGGGGTCTTCGCAGAAGGGTCAGAACTCTTACCATGGTCAGGGGGGAACGTCGCACGGCGATGAGCATAGTATGTTTCGCGAAGATTCTCCCCATCCTGCAGCATACTGAATGTGGCATAGAGACTGGCTCTTCGCTCTGATGTCTCATTTGGTGCGCTACGATGTGCTAGGTGACTGCCGAATATGAGAATGTCCCCTGGTTCCAGAGGCACTGGTATCCAGTCATGGGTTTCTACCCACGAGTCGGCGATCCGGCCGCCTTGGGCCAAATCCACGTCCATACGATGAGAGCCTGGGACTACCTCAAGGCAGCCGTTGGCTATAGTTGCGGCGTCAATTGCAACGTTTGCAGTGACATGCTCAATGCAACCAATATGATCGTAAGCTGGGGCATCTAAGTGAGGCTGGAAACCATTTCCATGAGGCAACTTGTAGTTGATCTTATCCTTGAACAATAACATAGTCTGAATAGTTTGTTTGTCAACTCTGGCACGTCTCAGCAAGGGAAGGTCCTGTCTATAAACTTACATCGCCAGTCAATTGACTCAAGAGACTAGCTATGCCAGGGCCAAAGAGCAGTGAGTAAAACCCCTCGTGGTAATCGGCAAACTTCTCGGTTCTCATGAGTTGAGCTTGACCAGCAGAATTGACCTCATCATATGGCATCCATTTTCCACGAATTCTCGGCCAATTGGCAATTTCATTTGTCCATTTCTTGAGGTCTACTGGATCCAACAAGCCATGTTCATAGAATCGGAGTAATAAGTATCCGTTTTCGTGGTAGGCAGCAATTTGCTGTGGAGTGAGGGGAGCCATGGCGGTAAATATTCAGCCGATACCACTGAGTCAATTTAATCATGTAGTCAAAGGATGGGAAGGCCAGCTACTCGCGCGAAACCTTGTGCCAGTTATAGAGATACATAGTTAGATAATGGCATGGAATGTAATAGTTTGCCCTGAAAATCGGTTTCAATACGGAGGCCTGCCCGTATGTCGGGTCTCTGGCCGTATCGGCGACGGTCCCGCGTTTTAGTCTCCATCCGGGTCAATGCCCGTAACCCACTGTTTCTATAACCCGGGCCACGTTTGGATGATAAACAACAAACCATTTTATCTATTCAAGTCTCCTTAAGACGCTGCAGGACTTAGTTCGCTCTTCGCAACGTGATTGCCCTCAGTCCCTATCGTCACGGAAGTCCACATTCAGATATTTTGTTCAAATATGGCGACAAATGAGAAACAAGTGACGCCCGTCGAGGTGATCAGAACCTTGTTCTCGTACCTTGAAGCACAAGGTCAGGGGGACTATATGGGAGAGGCAGTATCACAGCTGGAACACTCTCTCCAAACGGCGGCTTTGGCAGTTGAAAATGGCGCTGATGAAACAACAATTCTTGCAGCCCTGCTTCATGATGTAGGACGTTTCATACCGGAAGCTCAATCGCTTCCGCCACTGATTGCTCCCGACGGTACATCATTTGGAACTGAGGATCATGAACTCGTTGGTGAGAAGTATCTTCATGGTCTGGGTTTCCCAAAAGAAATATGCGAAGTCGTAGGCGCACACGTGTGGGCAAAGCGATTCCTGTGTGCGACCGAGCCAAGCTACTGGGCGGCATTGAGTTCTTTGAGCAAGGTTACGCTAGAATTGCAGGTATGCTCTAGGTCAGATTTTGATTAGGCGATACATTAATTGATGTCCCATGAGGGAGGAACGTTTACACCTGACCAGGTCGAGGAGGCCCGTCGCGATCCCCTCCTTGATAGCAAGCTCAATGTTAGAAGATGGGACGATCAGGCCAAAGTTGCAGGAAAGACCGTTCCAGGATTAAATGCATACGAAGATATGGCAGTTCGTTGCTTAGAAGGTGAGTTCCCGATCAACTTCGACGCAATCTTCTTCCCAGGTGGGATAACATCAGGTTCCTAGGTGCGCAATCACGTCAAAATCCGTGATCCATAGCTCTAGAACCCTTCGATAGAGGAAGTGGAAATTCTAAAGATGCCAGGAGCTTGCGAAGGTGAAAATTAACATTCCATGGCAATAGAATAGGTGTTTTCAATTTGACGTCTCAGTATACGCTTCAGTATACGCTTCCAGCAATGTATCAGAAGAATCTTTGACTTTGATTCTGAAGGTTTTCTTGAGCTTCCGGTTGTAAAATCTCATCAGTAGCCAAAAAGTCGTATGCCATCCAATCAAAGTCGGTATCGACGTCCCAGTTCAAGTTCGACAAATCGATTGTGTCCGCTGGCTTAGGATCTGGCCAGCATGGTAGTTCAGCGGTCGTAAAAGTTTGAGCATTGCTAGGAACAGACTTTACTGCGCGCTCACTAGTCTGAGCTTGTTTGCTAAGTAGTTTGTCAATGGCTCTTGATACCGTAGTGAGAAGGTGACGAGCTGACATTTTTGTTGTCACCAGTTTTAGTGTACTTGCAACATTGCTCACCAGCCTGAGTGTCTTCTCAACATCGATGGTGGTAACACTCGAAAATTTCATCGCAATCTTGAAAGAAAAGACAACAGCAAAGGCCATCATTGTGTTAAAATAGAGAGGCAACCCGTTCAAATGAGCTTGAATCTCGGTGTCTGAGACCATTGTTTCCAGAAGACTTTGAGCAGAGTGAATCGCAACTTTAGCCATGTCTTCCAAGTCTGAACTTAGCTTCCCATCCATCTCATCATCAATTGAATCTTCATTCGCAGGCAACATCCGGGGACTTTGGCTGTGTGGACTTCCACCATCCCACAACAGAGGGGGCTCTCGTGAGGGAAGAGAGCCAGATTTAAGTCCTCTGAATGCATGCGAACATAGATATAACTGTGCGAAGTTGACATGAAGCTTGACACCCTTCCGAGGGTAGTTACCAACGTGCACATGGCGGCCAAACCGATCATTCCAGTCAGCTCTCCAGGTATCATACTCAATTGCGAATCGACGCATGCGAGATATTAGAGAGGGTGAAGGGGATAGGTCGACATCAAACCCAAATGTCTCTGAAACTCGGCTCGTAATGCTCCAGAGCTCAACTTGGCTGACAAGTCGAGCATCATCCTCGGTGGCTTGTGGCAACGATAGGATCTCTTTAGCTCGCACGATTTCCTCGTAATCCCGTGTCAACGGGGGTCGACCATATGCAATGCTAAAATGATGATCGCAGACGTAGACAAGATAATAGAGCCGTGTCTGTGAGAAATACAGGTCGTCTCCTTTCAATGCGGTTTGGAATGCCCGATGCAGGTGCATTTGGGTGGCCACGCGGACGGCTACAGTAATTACGAGACATTGTCAACCAGAGTTTCACACAGATCAAATAGAAATTCAGCATACCTAGAGAGGAAAGGTTCCATGATAGCTTGTGCAGCCAAAAGGCACCAATGCATAAACTTCGAATGTCGTTCAAATTTGCATCTTCTGCTAAAGCAAGATTTGCTGCTAGATTGGCAAAGCGTCGATAGCATGGCTCATAAAGATACTCGAGATTAACAGAATGAAGGGCCGCAACGGTACAAATGCCCGAGAGTAAGATGGGCGAACTGTATCTAATCCCGTCGAAAGTAGCCAAGGGGCCGAGAATTCGATATAGGTAATGATCGAGTCTTTGAGAATAGTCATTGAAGAGTTCCTTGGCTTGATCTTCAGTGACGATTCCGTCAACAACAATGTCACCGGCTCTATATTGTCCACGGCCGCCGCGCGGACTGCCGCCGTTCTGGATCTCGGTGCCGTTAAGGCTCGAAGAAGGGATTTTTTCGGGGCCAGTCTCTAAGTCCATTGTCATGTCTTCGTGAGAGGAAATTAAGGAAACGTCCAATGGAACTGTCGGAACTTCCTCGCAGACATCGTTATGACTAATCCCTGGTCTTTGAGGCGTTGTCTTTTCAATATTTCGCTTGAACTGAGAGTCGCTCGTTGATTGTTGGCTGAGACCCTCCAGCGTGCCCTCCATTTGTTGGAGCTTGCGGGTGACAGCTCGCTTCCATCTGTCAAGAAAAGGCTGTCGTAAGCGATACCGTGCATGTGACTTGAGAAGGAGTCTTACTCTAAATCATCGTCAAGCAGCATGTGAAGCGGCCGATGAACGGTACAAGCCAAACCTCGCCGCTTGCATCGTGTACAGGGCCCAGTAGGTCCCTGCATATGACACTTGATCTGTCTTGCTGTCAGACTTAAAGTATATCGTTGTAGCAACGAAATCTTGCCTTTAGCTTCCGGCAGGCGGCACAAGCAGTGGGTTTCCTTGGTCCATCAGAGTGTCTTCGATCTTCAACAGAGGGCGGGTCTTTGGCAGACGTCCGACTCGTCGGAGACTTCGTCCCAGCATCGGATGGCGGCGCCATTAGCAACAGTATTTCATCGGCTACGCCGCAAATGCAAAGAGCATATAGCAATGCTGAAGAACCATCGGGGATCTTCCCGTGTCAGATGCAGGAACAAAGGACGAGACTCTAAATCGCGGGAGCTGAACCGAGAACCTTGTTTATAAGTCCAATTTGGATCGCCCAACTGTCCATCCATCCAATGCACGTGTGTGCATTACGAACGGCGACCAGGCCCTTGTAAGGTGCACGTGGAACGATCATTGGAGCATCGTTGTTTCTAGAAGACACGGCTAGTGCTAGCGCTGAAATCAGTTCCCCAAAGCCTTTAGCTAGAGTCGCCATGTAGCTTAGCAATACTCCGTACCCCGGACCGCCACTATCACAAACGGCCGGGCGTACGGTATCAACTCCGTTCGCAACGTTTGCACCTTCAAACTCTCATAGTGATAATAATATAAAATGTCGATGCGTCGACTTGAAATTCAATGGTGGTGCAACTGCAATTCTCCAAGCCACTCCAGACGACACAATAAGCGTCTCTCAAGCAGACGACAATAACCCAAAATGGAGCCATCTAAGGTCTCGTTGAAAGAAAAAATGAAGTTCATTACAGTTGCCGGCGTGGGTTTCTTTGCGGACGGCTATCTCAACATATCCATCGGGCTCGGTAAGTTGATTCTCGACTGCCAATGCACCTATGTCTACTAACGCTGCCGCGGAGTGGTTCCAATGCTCGGCTACATCTACTTTAAAGACTCTGGCAGCTCTATTCCAAGCAGCAAGGGTGACGTTATCAAAGGCTCACTCTCAGTTGGCATGATTGTTGGTCAGCTTCTCTTCGGAGTTCTTGGAGACACTTTGGGACGACATAGAGTCTACGGCAAAGAGCTTCTTCTGACCATGTTGGGCACTCTCATGTGCATCCTGCTTCCCTGGAGAGGGTTATCCCATGACAGCCTTGTTGCTTGGCTAGCTGTCTGGAGAGTTATCACTGGCTTTGGAATCGGTGGAGGTAAGTCCCCTGCCCAAACATTGTGCGTAGAATGACTGATTTGCGAGCCGTACTCAGACTACCCCATGTCATCAACATTCGCAGCAGAGAAGAACCCCCTAGGATCTCGAGCAAAAATGGTTTTAACGGTGTTTTCGTTTATTGGACTCGGGGCCTTTACCAGCAGCATCGTCTTGACTATCTTATTGGCGGCATTTAAAAGCTCCGTCGAGGCGGACGTAAACCATCTCGAGTGGGTTTGGCGTTTGTTTCTAGGCATCGGTACGTTTCTTCATCGCCATGATTGATTGGGATCTTTCTCACGGGCCACAGGGATAGTCCCATGTGCATTGACACTGTACGCACGTCTTGTCATTGCAGAGACAGAGCCATACAAGAAATGTGAGTCCACTACAAGGACTTTCTCGACGCAGCATAATAGCGTGAAAATGATTTGACACGTACACGCAGTTGTTTCTCAAAATCACGAAGCTAGCCGCAGCCTAACAGATCAGTTTCGGGACTTTAGACAGTATTTCTCTACGTTGAAACACGCCAAGGCTCTCTTCTCCGTATCTGCTGCCTGGTTCCTTTAGTAAGTTCTGCAATGTGCTCGCGATTCTAGTTCATAAGAAATTGGCTCATTCTCTTCTGTGAAGTGACATTGCATATTACGGCATCAATCTAAACCAATCCGTCATCTTGTCTCGAATTGGCTACGGGAAAGGTGACACGCCTTATTCAACTCTCTGGCATACGGCTGTGGGCAACATCATTGTTCAAGTGGCGGGCTACCTGCCAGGATTCTACGTCGGAATCTTTCTTCCAGACCGTATTGGCAGAAAGAATCAACAATTCTGGTTTTCGCTTGCAGTTGCAGTAGCGTACGCCATCTGGGCGGGAACCAGTCACTTGGGCAATACGGCTGGAATGATGGCTCTCTTCACAGTGTCCCAATTCATTCTCAATGCCGGACCAAATGTCACAACCTTCCTCCTACCGGCCGAATTATTCCCAACCCGAGTTCGCGGATCAGCACATGGTATTGCAGCGGCCAGTGGTAAGGCGGGCGCCGTGCTCACCTCCTTTGCCTTTGGGAAAGTCACAGATGCCTGGGGTATCCAAGGAGTGCTTGGACTCTTTTCCGGAGTTATGCTCCTTGCAGCTTTATGCACGCTTCTTATTCCCGAGACAAAGGGCATGAATTTGGACGACTTGGAGTCGGAGAGACTCTATAGTGAAGAATTACAGAGCGGTAGCGAGGGAGAGGAACCTCCCAAATCTTTAAGTTAGGATGCACTACAGACAGTGCAAGCACCCTCTTACCATGCTTCACCTTGATGACCATGAAGGAGGTTTGTTCGTTATTGCAGGATGAGAAATGCAGCTTTCATTAGACCTAGTTTTACGTACAGCATCGATTAATAACGACTCAAAGTCTCAATGAGAACAATTAGCACAAAGGATTCTTTCCCAACGCCACATTCGATAGCAGAGGAATGCCCCAATTCCCGTTGCTATAGCTCCTAAGAGTGCCAAATTCTTTATAGCACCCATGACGTATCTTTTTCCCAATTTCATCTCCTGACCTTCCCAGCCTGCTGCCATATTAACAAACGGAAATGGCTCTCCAGGAACCGGTTTATTCAGAAACTCGCATAGTGGTTCCCATCCATCCTCGACACTCCACTCCAAAAGTCTTTCCTTTGGAACCATGCCACGAACCATGTTGTAATGAGCTATAAAGTTTTCTTTAATAACTGTTTATGAATTAGGCGCATCAACTCACCTCGTGCTGCCCATTTTCCACAACGCGCAATGCCTGTCTCAATGTTTCCGTCAATAGCCCTAAATAGGCCAGGCCACATGAAACGAACGTAGAGATGCCAAGACCAAAAGCATTCTTTATCGAGACAAGACAGGAAGAACAATGGCCAATGATGCTGGGCCCTTGCAAGTGTTTTGGAGGCGCTTCGATGCCAAGCATCTACATCGCGCCGGTAGTTTAGTATAACCTTGGCGTTGGGGTACGCTTCGATGAGCTCTGCTGCAAAGACTGATGCTGGGGCATCTACAACCGCTACTGCATGTCCGATAATAGCGTCAAAGTCTTCGGCTGTGAGATCAATATCGCCGCCATGAGCCGGGAACCATCTGGTTGGAGAGATTGTCAACCCTCAGTTTCCTAAGCTAGAACAGTCACATGGATTCCTCGTCTTGGCCATCCACGCCAAAGCTGTAGCAGAACTCACTTTTTGCGGCATAGCCGTACCCATTGCTGCGCATAGTTAGGGCTCTCGAAGTTGATATCCCAGCCATGATAGGCATGGTCGTAGCCCAGCTTGAGCAAAGCGTGCTGTAGTGACTCGGTGCCACTACGCGGCATTCCAACACATATCACCTCCATAGGCTTAGTTCTCTCGCGCTTTGGCGGTTCGGGGAGAGAATACAGCCATTCGACAAAATGGAAGAACCAGCTGTCTAAATTTGGCATCTTGTATCTTTCGGTGGCTTTCGATGGAGTATTGGCTATGGGTCAAAATTGCCCTAATCGTAGAACATGAAAATGAATAGTAAGAGCAACGCTCGGGGTTCTCAAGATGTGGACGTCTGCAAGTTATATTTAAATATCATTTGTAGCTAATTATTATATTCCTCATTCTTGGTACCTCCGTCTGACGGAGCTTCATCACTCGCAACTGGCGAGATTGACGTAAGCGAAGGATCAGGAGGATCTGGCCATATCACGCCGCAGTCCAATAGGAGAGATTTATAGCCGACGAGCGGGGTCATAAGCCGTTTATCCCTGTCATTTATTATAGATACGTACTGCAGTTACATCGGCTGTCGTAAGTGCCGAAACTGCCAAAACCACAACACGAAACAACTTTTTTTTTAGCGTTTGAAGATTAGCAGATGCCCTCTTTCTTTCACCACGGCTATTTTGCAATGTAAGTCAGGGAAAATACAGATGAAAGTTGCCCAGAATGCCCTCCTTATTCGGCGTGCACAATCCTATGCATATTTATCCAGTTCCACTCAGTCACGTGAGAGCGTCGTAAAGCTCCTTGATAACAGATTACGCGATGTCTCAGCGGGACGGCGACCCACGAAGAAAAAAGGGCCCGTTGATAGCTCCCAATTCCTCTTCCTTCTTCCCTTCAACCATTATTACAACATGTTGAGGACTGCGAGCGCTATCGGAAAGCGCCCTTTCTATCATAGCGTTGTCGTTGGAGGCGGCCCTGGCGGTATCGCTGTCCTAGGCAATCTCCTGGAGCAGGCTCCCGACGAACGCCTACTTTGGGTTGACCCCCTTTTTCGAGGTGGACGCGTCAACGCCCGCTATCGTGAAGTCCCAAGCAACACCAAAGTAGATCTTTTCGTCAAGTTTGCCGATGCCGTCAGCCCTCTTCGAAAGGTTGTTGAAACCTCAGCCAAACCCAACGCCATCACGACTCTCCAGGGCCTGCCTCAAGACGAAGGTTGTACTCTTGGGTATGCAGCAGACTTGTGCTTGATGCTCACCGATGGATTGGTGCGTGAGTTCCCAAAGTTGCAGCAACACCAGGACGAAGTCATCAATGCAACATTCGAAGAGGTATGAGATCCCCTCTTAATCATCGTCTGGTGGCGACGCGCTTCTGACGCTTGGTTTGCGAGCAGCAAAGCAACCTCTGGACTATTGGCCTTCGCGGGGGCCAATCGGCAGTGACCCCTCGTCTTGTTCTATGCACCGGATCTCATCCTATTACGGATCAACTACCTATTCTCCAAACACAGCCGATCGTCTCCGGACAAGAGATAGATCCTGTCAACCTTGATATTGCCCTCGCTCCGTCGATACTTGCCGAGAAGATTGATTCTCAGACCCCAACAACAGTTGCTGTCATCGGAGGTTCTCATTCGGCTATTCTAGTTTTGATGAACTTATACAACTTAGCCACGTCGACTCATCCTCACTTGAAGATAAAATGGTTCACTCGGCATGAATCTCTTCGTTATGCCGAGTATAAAGATGGCTGGATTCTTTACGATAATACCGGTCTCAAGGGACAAGCCGCCGTATGGGCTCGACAGAATCTTGACGAGGGTGTCTTTCATTCTAGCCCCATAAGTAAGGTAATCCAGAGGCATTTAACACCGCCTGACGCAACTGGAGACAGAGTCTATCATGAGGAACTCCCGGGTTGCACGCATGTTGTTCAAGCCATTGGTTATCAACGAAATCCTATTCCCGAACTATTTTCAGTGCAGTCGCCTGGCTCGACCCCAACACCACTAGCCGTCGAACATGACAGTGAATCCGGGCGTTTCTTCACGGTACCTGAAGCTCAGTCCGAAAAGAACCATGTTCAGGGTCTTTTCGGCGCGGGAATCGCATTTCCTGAGAGGCGGGTGGACCCTCACGGGAATATAGAATATGCAGTCGGATTTTGGAAGTTTATGACCTTTTGCCAGAAAGTTGTCCCTGAGTGGGTTAATAGTGTCGAATAGACCACACTTCTTAGAAGACATAGAATAGTGATAGCCACATGCCTTATACATTTTGAATCTCATACCTGCGTTGATGTGGATAATATTATAACTACGCAGTAGTGTCAATTCATTTTGTAAATACTTACCCCATATCTTAATCATTTATTTAGTTTCGGATCAAGCACTGATATATATTGTCCCAGTCATTCGTTGTGAAACAAAAGTAAAGAATTAAAAAGCTAAATAAGTTTGTTCAACTCAATTTCAACCAAGAGAGGAATTATAACCGTATGCATATACTCTTTCCCCTGAAGTTTAAAAATCGAGTCCCTATCACGAAGTCAATTCTTCTCTAGGCCGTTCTACATTTAGAGCTCGCTGTATGATGGGGAATTGCTAGTAACTGTTTCTATTCCAACTCGTACGCGGAATTGTGAATTATTTGACTCATATGAAGGCCCAGTTGGTTGCGAAGCCGAGATATTCGGACAGAATACCTGAAGAACCCGGATCACTCTGGAACTTCATGGCGATATAGATGCGCTACCGCGATACAAGAGCCGGCTCGTAAGAAGCACAAGTCGACGCCAAACAAAACGATGGTGACGATGCCCTCGAGGTGATACATCGTGGCATTTCGTACGAAACGATTGTGAGACCACCAGCAAATGTTGGTAGCGAGTAATGGGACGCCGAAATGATTGAAGGGGAAAAAAAAGAAAGTTAAGATTGGATGCACGAGACGAAAAGAGTAGAAGACCCCCTCACCGCCCTGCGGCAGAAGTCTATCACATGATAGGTCACCTGGCTCACAAGCCCCCTCAGGCACCTGACAAACGCTCAGTGCCCTCTGGAAAGGACGGGAGGTTTGCGCTACTTAGAAAATACAAAGCGTATTTAGCGGCATTGGGTTTGACATCGGCGATTCTGAGGTTCCGCATTGTCAGAGATTAAGTGTCATGATTACAGGCAAGGCGGTCACGCAAAAGGCAGACTTTCCCAATGGCGTTGATATTAACATTGTGGTTTTAACGTCACTCATTTCTTATCCCTCGCAGCAATGGAAAGACGAGCTTTCACAGTCAGTTGCAACCAGAACCGGGATCAGGCCATCAGTGGTGGACTTCGACGATGCCGTGGTCAATGAAAATACCATATGCATCATGGCCACTGATGCTCTCAACGGAAAAACAATCCTTGACTCGCTCGTCGGAGAGATGTTTGACAAGCTGCGTAGACTGCTTCTGGATAGCCGCGGCATCTTGTGGCTTACCAGCGGAGGCGGCGCTATTGATGTTCCAACACCCGCCTCAGCTGAAGTACAGGGGTGATTGCGGACTCTACGCCAAGAAGACGAGAACAAAGCCTGCATCCTTTTTGATCTGCCACTTTACTGGACGGAAGACGCCTCGGTCGCTATCAGACATATAGTCAACATTCTGCAGGAGACATTTCGAGCCGAAAGGTCCGCACTTACCAACTTGGATGTGGAATATGCAACGAAGGGCTCAATATTGTATATTCCACGGGTCTACGCTGTCAAAGATGTTCATGCGAAGACCGAAACTGAGGGATTACAACCTTTCCACCAACAGGGACGGCGTTTGGCCTGGGCTACGCACAAATTTGTTGAACAGATTGACGATGGCGATGCCCTTCCTGACGGCAACATCGAGATTAAACAAAGACGTTTAGTCTCATTGACAATGCGGTACTAAGAAAGAAGGCGAACTCAGATGTGGAAGCTGCGTACCAAGTTGTCAGTATCATTACCCGCCTGGGTAGGGGCATCGAAGAGAGCGAACTCCTGCTGGGAGACATGGTCTGTAGTATAGCTCGGGGTCCGTTCGCCAGCACAACCAGAGTTTCCTGGACCAGTGTGGTCAAGGTTCCTCCACGGTTCAAAGAGGCAACAAAGTTCTCATATTGGACAGCGCAGCGAGCACAGCTGAGGTTGCAATCATTCGTCTCGCCGGAGATCTTGGTGTTGAAGTTCTGCTTGCTACGAATGGAAACACAGAAAAAGAATCTCAACTTATCCGAAGGTATCGGCTCTCTGAAAGCAGCATTGTACGTTCAGACAAACCAGAAATCCTCTGCGAGGCCATCGCTACAAGGACGAACGGCAAAGGCGTGGATATTATCATTTCCACGTCCACCCAGTAATCCAGAGACATTTTCCAATCTGTTCTGAAAAGCGTCGCTTACTTTGGGCGTTTCAGTATTTTTGGAATTCCGCCTAAGAATCTGGATTTGACACCACTATCTGCCCGCAGTGCCGCCTTGACGTGTGTGGACATTACACAATTGGCCACTCATAACGGTGACCAACTGAGAAAGGCCCTAGAGGGCGGTCTACTGCTTTTAAGCCAGCCATCATCAATCCCGCCGTCCGAGACAGCGGTGCCAGTCTCGCGGTTTAACGGTAGGCTACCAATACAGCAAGAAAATTTGCCTCTCGACAATCTGGTCGTGGTCTGTGGAAATAAGGAGCGGGTCAAGGTTGTTTCCAGTTTTAAAGAAACATTACTCAACGGAGATGCAACATATGCTATATTTGGCAGTGTAGGAGGCATCGGAGGTGCTATTGCTACCCGGATGGCTTCAGTCGGGGCCAAAAATGTTCTTCTCGTCTCGCGCAAGGCAACATCCCACCCTGAAGCAGGATCTCTCATTGCTGAGTTAGCAGAAGCGAATTGCAACCTTCGTTTACCCGACTGTGACATCACAAATGAGAAAAGCATTGTGAGTCTTTTGCAGGACATCTCTTCCTCAATGCCCCCCATCAGAGGATGCAATCATGTGGCAGCTATCATAAATGTAAGAAACACCAGAACCCGGGGAAGATAATAAGCAAATCTCACGATCTGTGATCTATAGGATACGGTTTTGGACCTCATGACCTTCCAGCAGTGGCGGAATGCCAGGCGAGTCAAGACAGAGGGCTCACGTTATCTTGACAAACATCTACCGAGCGGCTTAGGCTTCTTCATCATGTTGACATCCGTTATTGGAATCCATGGCCATGCCTCGCAGGCAAATTATGCCTCTGCAAATACTTACCAGGATGCATTGACACGCCAACGTGCCGCTGTGAGGCTGCCCTCCGTGAGCATCGCGCTTCCAGTAGTCAGAGATGCCGGTTTATTTGTCAATGACGAGCTGACCCAGCGCCGTGTCGCAGAGTTAGGCAATAAAGCCATATCAATGAGGGAGGTCTTGGCCACCATCAATGATGCCATCCAGAAACCTCTCAGAACACCCGAAGACTCGGTAGTCATCGGTGGACTGGTGCCGTGGAATCGCATGTCTGCGAAGGCTTGGCTTCGTAACTTCCGAAGGTTTGGCACGACGCGTCTGGCAACCAGACCTTCAAGTTCGAGGGACAGTTATGCCTCTGTGGAAATGGATAGCCTTGACCTCACGCAGCTCCTTACACAATCCATTGGCAACGGTCATTTAGAAGCTTGGGAGAAGGTATAGAGGGCGTCTGAGGCGCTGGCAGCGCGACTAGCGGCTATGTTCGACATACCTGTCGAAAGTGTAGACTTGAGCCTACCAGCAGCAGCCCATGATGAATTGATACACCCTTGTAGCCAGCCCTAGCACTAAAAGAAAGTTCACACCAAAGTGATTTCAAAAAACACTATGCATAAGATGAATTAAACAAGACTTTAGATTACAATATATCTACAGATAAATCTGCCAACATGGAGACAGCTCTCCCAGACACACCAGAGAGCCTAGAACATTTACCAACCACCACCAGCCTTCTTGAAACCAGGGTATGTCGCGGTATTGAAGTCGATCCAGCTGGTTCCGTTGACGGCGAGATCTTTGTAAACCGGACAATCGATTGCGCCCAGGATAGGCTCGAGAGCAGCGAAGAGGATGTCGGTCACACTCTCCAGCGTCGCAAAAAGAGACGACAGAGCATTCGGTGTCCCCATTCTGACGGCGTTAAGGGCGAAGCAAATCAGATTATTTCCCTCGAGTAGGTTCGCCATGTTAAGAACACCTCCGCTCAGGTCAGCCAGGTTGATACCGGCGAAGGTGTTCACACCGTCCGTGTTTCCACCGATACTTTGGTGATTGTCAGCGCTGACTATAAAGCTCACTGGGGAAATACATACCTCAAGACCTCTGGATGGCTGTGGGTCACAATGTCGAGAGCAAGAGCCACAATACCGTAGTCAGTGTAGCGGCGGCGATAGAAGTTCTCAGGGATACGTTCTTCTCCAAGAACGTACGTCATATTGTCTTCTGGGCCATAAATCGAGAAGAAGGTCTTAAGACCATCCTTGTCAAGTCTACCCTCATCAGGATACTCAGCGGAGCGGTTAGCCGCCAGTCGAGCAGTGAATGCATAGGGACTGGCGCGAACGAGCCAACCACTGGCGGGACCGAACCAGGCATATGGGTTGGTAGCAATAGTCTGGTACCAGCGGTTCTTGTTGTGCTCAAAAAGAACTTCAATGCTGTAGTTGGGGTCCTCGGCATCCTTCTGAAGATCATACAGCTCCATGAAGTAGGTCATGTTCAAGTCGTTGTTGTTGTGGGACGGGTCATAGAGATCACCACGGGTCGGACTGCCATCCACTTCGAAAAGGTTATGGGTACCATCGAGACCTCGAGGTGTACCGAGCAGGCCACCGAGGGTCTCGTCCATGTACTTCGACCAACCGCCTTGTGATACAGAGATCAAGTTGCCTCCCAGAACCACACCGAGTGTTGTGAGAAGACCGGCGAGATCAGCCGACATACCCCAGACCTTGCCAACTGCGGTGACATATTGAGTCCACTAAGTTGTGTTAATACTTGGTCAGACGTGGGAAACGCCCAACTCACAGTGGCTACTCCGTTACGCGGGAGATAGTTGTGGTTCGCCAGAGTATTCAGGCCTGGACACAGACCACGAATCTCCCCAGCTTCAAAGTTTGGATGCATAAACTCATGGTCTCCGTGGACTAAAATACGTTAGCAGGAACGAGACGTTATATCCTAGTTTCATGGTCGACGAACCGTCAACGAGTTGTTCCTCAGCATTGAAATCAACAGTTCTCTTCTCGAGAGGAGCGGGAGGGGCCTGAGACACGTATTTACGAATTGTCTCTGGGTCAATTCCCATGTGAGGGTCTAACCCACGCCTGCCACCACGGAAGTTGAAAGCGTTCAGCGGGATTCGGGCATGAGGGTCAATATGAGGGAGAGCAACCGCTTGCTTAGATAGCAGAACGAGGGAAAAGAACGCAAATGGCTTCATCTTGCTACTTCGCGAACCTCTAGTGCGAGGTGATGGTAAACGAATGTAAAGGTTTACTAATGTGGGCAATAAGCCTGAAATGAGTGACTGCGAATGAGAATGATTCTGTTGTCATCAAGTTGGGCAATGCCCTTCTTATACGCCAGCATCGCTCCCACGTCATTTTTAGCCTATCTAAGGTAGGCAAGAATCTACAGACCGCAAATTGCGTAGTGTCATCGCCAGACATAAACCGTACATTTGGAGCTGGTGCTGACGTCGTGGTAGAACATGCTGCCCCTATCTTCTCAAAGGCTTTCACCAACACTCCTCCGTGGTTTTATTGACAAATCATTACATGGGCGAGGCGAGAATACGTACCTGACCGCCCTACTATCGCAATACCTCGCGGCTGGGTTTTCAGTACTTCAGACATAAGCCCTATGGAGCTGATTCATTGTACTCGTCCGGATTGGGGTAGTTGGGTAGTAGCCATGTAACGCAACTAGTCCCGGCAGTTCCAGCCCCTTGCTTAATCCTGGCAACCTGGACAGCTCAACAAACGAAAACGTCGTTTCGACTTGCAAGGAGGAGAGATGTGGGCCCGTGTTTGCAACTCTTCCGTGTAATACATGCTAGCTTCCGGCATAACAGAAGTGGGTTATTTGTATTGTTTCAACTCTGATTGAGCGGAGCCATCACATCAAGGGTCCGCTGCTTTTTTACAAGGTCTACCGTTGCATTATGGTCACGACCCGTGTCTTTCAGAAGGATTGATCTGCACGGCACTCAGTATGGGATGAATCCTAATGTTACCTTCCCGTCCCACTGGGCATCTAGACTTCGAATCAAGAGGCCTACTCTGGCCCACCTGCATCATCATGCACTATTCAAAGGATGAGCCCCTAACTGCTGATAGTTCTACGTGACCGGTAGTGAAGTGAAGCGCACAATTTGCTAGATTGTGGAAGGCTGGACGGCAGATGAAGAACTGGAGCGCTATCCCGGGAAGTCCTGACAAGAACAACATATTGATCGGCATTGCAATCGTATCGCTCTTTCATGGCTTGTCGGGATATTCTTATAGTTTGTGATGTATACGTACTACGTGTACTAGGAGTACATTCATATAAAAAAGGAAATCCGGATTTTCCCCCGAGCTTGAGTTTGCAAAGCCGTCGTTGTTCTCCCGGTTTATCGAGATTTATTTGGTTTCTTGTGCCTGCTTTCTGCCAGCAGCTTTCAGGTCCTGCGGTTCGTCATGCGCGGCCTCTTGTCTATTTATTTCCTGGTTGGGGCCATTTGTGCCTTTGTCAAAGCTTCGAGCTTCGCTGATCTCGCTGCTGAGCTGCCAAGTTGCGGAGTAAGGAGTCAACGCCTTTATTCATCCCCGTGGCTAATTTGTGTTGCAGTTGCAATGTATAGAACAAGCTATTCCTCAATCACCATGCGATCTGAGCAACTCTACATGTCTATGTACAGATCAAACATTTGCAGGATTGACACAGGCATGTGTTGCCGTGAACTGCACAGTAAAAGAAGCCTTAAGTAAGATGCATGAGGACCCAGTATTGATTATGACTCCTGGCTAATATTCTTTTTAGCCCTGGAGAGAGTTGAGAGCCTTGCCTGCGGTGTTCCCGTCAAAAGCCAGCAGGTCAGATTCAAGATTCATGCTATCATCGCATGTGTCCTGGGAGAGATTTGCGTTATTCTCCGCATATATTCAAACGTGACAATAATCGGCCGGTTGAGACTGGATGACTATTTCATTTTGATAGCAGGAGTAAGTCTCAAGATCTTGTCACAATGATTGCGCGTTGACAAAAATTGCACAGATTGCTACAGTACCATATCTATACCTCCATTGCACACGTCAGTCTTGCTTTCTGCCGTCGAAATGACGAGATTGAATAATAACAATCCCTAGTATCGGATCTCGGTTTTGGCTTGAACATATGGGACATACAACCCTTCGATCATTTATATCACCTTCTAAAGCTCTTTTGGATTGACCAGATGATGTACAGTCTTCATCTGTATGCATCAAAGCTCTCCATTCTTTGCTTCTTGTCAAATATCTTCACAACACGCTCGTTCAGAACAACGGTTACGGTGATTGCAACATTCTCTGGGATCAGCTTTGTTGTAACAATCATCACTACAGCATTGCAATGTCTGCCAGTGTCTTATAATTGGACAAGTTGGGATGGTGAGCATGTTGGGCACTGCAACGATTTGAACTCTCAAACGTACGCCTTCGGGGCAATCAACATGTTCTGCGACATTGTCATCATTATTCTACCTTTACCAGAGCTGTACAAGTTACAGGTCAGCGGTCGCAAAAAGATCCAACTACTTGTTGTATTCTGCCTCGGGATCATGTGAGCATTCGAGCCATTTCTTGTAGACCTCTACAGTTAAGCTAACTAAGAATTCAGTGTTACCACCTTCAGCGTTATCCGATTACCATTCCTTGTCAGCCTCGGCAAGACGACGAATCCGACATGTAAGAAGTTTCCTAAACCTGAAGGACTAAGACTCACGACTATTCAGGGGACTACGTTGAGGTTACGATATGGTCGATTTGGGAAACGGAGCTTGGCATGATGTGCGCAAGTCTACCGGCCATTCGCCACCTGTTGAGAACCATCTGGCCAGATATTCTGCGAACTACCAAGTTAAGCTCGGCCAAGGCGACCCAAGACTCAGGCTACGATAAGAATAGCAGCTGGGCGGGCAGTCGGCGAGACCGCTCAAATGCCAACAAAGAGTACTACGAGCTGGATGAGCGATCTTTGATCGGCAATGGACAACAGACTACTCCGAACGCAAGCACGACTGTGATTGAGGCGTAGACTATCTGTTCTCCAAGCGTGAGGTAGGCAGCAGGGTGATGTGCTTCGTCAGTTTCTGTCGGCTTTGGACCGTTACTTCTCTTCGCATCTGACCAGTAGCTAGAGTGGACTGGCAGTACTGAGTTTGGATATGGGGTGTTAATACGCTTCTGATCTATTAGGGTAGAGTGACGATGCCACATACAGCAGTACATAATAGTCATGCAATAGGATTAAGACCGGGACAGATAGCTGTTCGTGCTCTCCCGCACCCATACTTACATTTTCGGGCATCTGAGTAATAGGAGTGACTCCCTGATGTGCAACCAAATTTCTGCAAGCGAGAAGATCAACGGGGAGTTTGCGCAGTAGGCTTGTGATTTGCCACGGATGCTGAACCATATGAAATCCCGGAATGCTCCCAGAGGGAGTGGCTCAATCCCTCCCTGACTGCCTTCCTCCGTGTCCATAATATGCCCCAGTAACTCAAAGTGGATGATTGAGCGTGGTATGCACACAGAACTTGTACCCGAACCACCGCTTGACCCTGTCAGGCTTGGGACATGTTCGAAATATTACCCGTGCGGCACGGGCCTCATGGATGGGGACGATAACGTCTTTCTGACATCCCGGTCGTTCAACGGTCTTGGCCAACGGGGGGGACAGGGATAGCACTCCTTACCCCGTCAAGCATGGCTTCGTTGGATACGGGTATGGATGGGGTAGAAACATACGCTAAGTCCTGTCCCGGGATCCCCGTACTCCCTACAATACTACCGAGACAGGGTGACGAACCTTGAATGGCCTATATTTGCTCTCTTATAATCCTGACGGTCATTTTTGAAATACACCCCAGCAATTTACTAACCACGGGATCCTGAACTGTCAAACGAACACTTCGGCCTGTTCTGTCCTAGCTCACAGAGTCCGTCTCTGTAATGAAACACACTACTGGTGAAGCATGAGCCAACGGTTTGTATACATTTCATATTTCCAAAATCAATATGGGAAATCCGTCTGTAGCAGCCCGCGAAATTCCCTTGGGTCTACAAATTTGAACGTTCACACTTTCGAGCTTTCTGGTTGAGAAGGGGGCGGGGCGGTCCAGTATCGTGCTGCAGCAACTGAGCAATCACATCTTCTACGAAACTATCCAACAAGAGAGAGCATTTCTCACCGCCTGACTGCGTACATCCCTGCTAATTCGGGGGTGCCTGTTGACCCGAGTCGCCCCCCCGGAAACCTTCTACGTATTAGGCGCCCTTCCCAGCCACTTAGTTGGAAGTGACACATCGGCATGACCGGGTCATTGTGGGCAGGCTATTGCAACCACACAGGGTCCTTCGCCATGCTACAGCCTGCGATGCAACCCAAAACCCTCTCGTGGTCAGGTTATGAGCTATTTCCAACTCCCCTAAATGACGACATACGCTACTCGGGATGTGAGGATTCTCAAACACATGCCTCAGATGTCTTCTTTCCTGTACTTCGTCCACGTCTTTGTAAAGAGTACTCCGTATCTTTATATTAATGAGAGCCAGTCGACAATTGGCGATACTTTCCTGCAATACAACCTGAGCTTCTGGAAGGCCTACTCCGTAAGGACATGGGTATGTTGAAAGGGGTATATGGGGTTGCCAGAAATACCGAGGAGGGCAGATTAGTGTACTTTGGGCCGTGATACCGTTGTTCAGGAGGTAGACGATCCAAATTTCCAACTCCACACGAACCTCCAGCAAACTACCAGCGATGATGGCAACCATCATGATGGCTGGTGATCCGATGAGCAAACACCTGATGTTTCTGCCCGCTTGGTTCAGTCGCTGCCGGCCCACAGCGTTCTTATCTTTCCATCTGGTGGGCTGATGGTCTTTCGGTGCCGTCTCTAAGCCCGCTAGCCTTCCTGCTATAAATTTACTGCCGTAGACAGGCTACTTCTCTCTCGTCATAGTGCCTGGTGCCGTCTTTCATTCTGCATCTCATCTTATGCATTGATCAGCGTTCGTCGTTCTCAACAGATTTACCGAGATGCCTCGCTCTGGAAAGGAAGTGTCCGCTCAAGAGACTGCAGCCCTCTCTTTCACTCGTTTGTTGAGGTTCTTTTCTTCGGAGTACCGCATCCTATTCACTCTTGTTTTCATCGCCAACTTCATTGGCGTGATAGCATTCTTATGGCATTGGTCTATTCACGGCCACCCGAACGGAAATGCCTGTGCGTTAGCCACGTCTGTCAATCTCACCGTTTCGATTGTTATCCGGGAAGAGCACGTTATCAATGCTCTCTATGATATTTTCACGGCACTTCCAAAGAGCTCTCCTCTTTGGCTTCGACACCGGATGGGTAAGATCTACCACCTTGGTGGCCTGCATAGTGGATGTGGTGTGGCGGCATGCTTCTGGTTCATTGTTCTTTCCATCGAAAAGGCCGCGTCCTTCGCCAACAAGGATGTTGTTGCGTGGGTTCAAATCATCGTCGTTTATATGCTGGACTGCCTCCTCATTGCGATAATCATTATGGCCTATCCGGAGATTCGTTCCAAGATGCACAACTCTTTTGAAGTCGTCCATCGACTGGCTGGCTGGTCGTGTCTGGGGCTACTTTGGTGTCTGGCTGTTTTAGATGCGTTGAGCGAAGCCCGGCCGGGACAGTCTCCTGCAGCTGCTGTCTTCAGCAATGTCAATTTCTGGCTTGTTTGTGTATCAACATGCAGTGTCGTTTCGACCTGGTTGAACTGTCGTAAGATCCCTGTTCATTCTCAGAGACTCTCGTCGCACGCCCTGCGAATGTATTTCAGTTACGCTACTCCCCAACCGGGAACGACTATTCGGCTCTCCTCGCGACCGCTGCTCGAATGGCATGCATTTGCCACAGTGAGGAGTCCAGAGGAGCTCGGTTTTTCCGTTATCATATCCAATGCTGGCGACTGGACCAAAAAGGTCATTAGCGAGCCCCCTCAACGAATATGGGCCAGACGGACACCTACATGCGGTGTGCTACGTATTGCCCCCATGTTCAACAGTCTCCTGTTGGTGGCTACGGGCTCAGGGATTGCCCCCTGTCTCCCAGTCATCATGGCGAAAAGATCTCACATTCATCTTTTCTGGTCTACTCGAGATCCCCTTGAGACTTACGGCCCTGAGATTGCGGCAGTCATCCTTGGATTGGGCAAGAATGCACACATCCACAACACGTCTACAATGGGAAGGCCGAATGTCCTCCCGACCATCATGGATCTATACAAACGGACGTGCAGTGAGGCTGTAATAGTAATATCCAATCCAAAGCTAACCATTAATCTGGTGTTGGACCTGGAGAGTCTCGGAGTGCCAGCATTTGGGCCCATCTGGGATTCCTAGCGGCGATATAGAATTGAGGGTGCGAGAGGCGAAAGCAAACAGCATCATTTGGGTACTACTGCCTGTACAGAGACACCAACTGAAACTTTCTAGGCTCTGCTATCACTGCCATGGCATTGCGAGTTGCATATTAAGCGAGCAATTGCGTTCTAGCATGCATCATGTCCTCAGCCAATGGTGATGAGCACTGTGCCAAGACGGAACCCCCATGGATTTATAGAAGTAGATTATTCAGATACACACTGCAAGAGACGTCTTAAAGCAACGTTTCAAGCGTACCTATGATGACGAGCGTGATCAACTACGAAGCATCCAGATACCCAGATTAGTCACTCACTTATATCCATTTCTTTGCACACAGGCTTCCCGTATTCCAAAAGCAGCCATGTCCCTAGCTAACTTTCGACTCGGTCTTATGGACTTTCAGCCGGTGATCTAGCTCTATCATAACTTTGTCACTCAAGGCATTTGAGGATTTCGCCTGGTCAGCCCACATTGTTCACTTCAGTCCCAGTCACTTAGTAAGGTAACGAGTTAGCTTGTTCTATATTGCGAAGGCTTACTTGCTTTGTAAGAAAGGACAGAACTCTTTATTTTTACTCTGCCCTTTTGGAAACCAGCCGCCAGTATAACTAAAATTTCTCATGTTGACTTATATTGTTCTTTCAAATCAACACAAACAGGATGCCTATTTTCAGCCAGCTTTATTTCAAAAAGATGTGGTAACATGAATGCGAGGTTACTGCGAACTACCTGCCTATCAATTTCATAGATGCTCATGTCAACTCCCTGCGGCCTTAAAATGATTCTCCCTCTTACAGGGCAACTATTAATCTCTGGAAATTCATGGTATTCGAAGTCAGAAGTTTTACGGAAGGAGCCAGGCTTAGAAGCGAGAAACTCCTGGACTTCAACCTTCACAGCTAAGGATCTCGAGACTTGTCAAAGGAAGTGAAGCTCGCATGGAGAAGGCGTGCAGTAACGGCGCCGCGACAACGGTCTCAACGGGGATCTGCGGAACTTACTGAGCGGGAGCTTCCGGCCGAGGACCCATTCTTTTCTCCGGCCACCTCGGGTGCCAAATTTCGGCACGAGCGGGGCGAAGTACTCTCTCCAGTTATGCATTCATAAAAAGTCGCGTATGTACAAAGTACTTGGTGGCTTGAATTGTGTAATTACCTGAATTCACCGTGGCCACCCACGAATGCTTACGGCTCACGTGGGTTAAGGAAGCCATTTGTAGGCTGCACGTTATTATGCACGGAATAGGTTGGTAGATCTTTGGGACATGCTACCTGAGATAAGAAAAGTTTTGCATTCCCAAAGGATCAGACTTTAGAACGCTCTAATTCACGCCGCTGCAATACATGACACAAGTATACTCAACTGATAGGTTGGATGATAGCTGTACGAGGAGTCGACTTCAAGAACTAATAATACATGCACACCCTTGACGTTTCTTTGCTTTGGCTTACTATTTGGTGCAGAGTATCAATTCGTAACATGAACTGTTTAAGGAGCTCGGAATTCTCCGAAATCTTCTACATTAGTCCAGCATCATCACCCATCGCATTCCAATTTTAGGATTGGCGAGGCCCGATTTCTAAGTCCTGAGGGTTCCATTTCTTCATTCCAGACCGCCTTAAGCTTCCTTCTAAGATTACGTCACACCCTAAAGACGTCGGCCTGTGCGCTGTACTCTGATTGATTAGAAGACGTGATAGACACATCCACTCAACCTCTTAACGGGCTGCATGTCTCACTTTCTTGGCCAAAGCTTCCGTGGCTTAGCCTTTCATTTCCTCAGTAGCATCCGTTGATCTTCTTGAACACTATAGCGGCTGGAGATCTGAACGGAAAGAGATCGACAGATTTTCCTTCAATGCGGCGAGCTGAACCGTGGGCCATGAAGCTATTGATGCAAGGTATCGGCATTCGCAGCTCACGGAGATTCATTGATGAGCCACAGCTACGTAACCCATGAATTCTCTTAACTTTGAGTATAAGTAGGCCGCTCCTTGCGTCCGTTCAGATCAGTGTTTAGCATTAATTTGTAGTCGTCCACATTGCGAAATCAACAGTACATCTCTTTTATTCCAGTCTTAGTCAAGATACAAATGTCAGTTGCCCTCGCGCTCAGCTTTGTTTATTCAATTAATAGTCTATTGACAAATAAGATGTCGATTTCCGCTTCAGGGATAGTCGTCAGGGCCACAGCCAACAACTTGATTGGCATTTTCGTCATTGATGATTTGCAATATACCTTTTCTTCGACGGCTGGTCCTGGTATGCCACCCTTTAATGCCGTCGAGGGCCAGATAAAATATGATGATCTTGATCAGTTGACTTCTTCACGGAGCTATGAGGGAACTCTGGAGGATGGACAGCTTTCTCTTCAACTGGATAATGGGCCTGTTATCACTTCGGTAGTAGAACCCCCTATCAGTGTGGGCTTTATCCAAGGTCAAGGGGTGTGGGAAGTGAACTAGACGCAGTATTGTATGGGCAACTACACGGACAAACAATTAATTCATGACTCTCCATAGTCCTCTAGCTTCCATGTGCGTGCAAATGATAGGAAGCCACTCAGCGGACCAGCCATCATGAAATATGCGGAAGCCATGAGTCACAGGATGAAAGATGCCTCGATTCAATCCTGCCATGAAAGAAAGCCAATGAGGCCCCATTTGTACCAACCACACATTTGAGGATTGTTTGACTTGCCAAGCATAGACAAATGAGCGGAAACAAACTGACCCTCAGGAAACGAATTACGAAGTCCAGAGTACTCCGTAAGACTAATCGAATCCCGGGAATGAAGTATTGCCGGAGGGTTTCCGAGCGTGTTATTTGTTTTTGTTTTTCATCAGTGTGGACGCGTCGCGTCTCAGCCCCCGCCCGCAGATCCTCCATCATCAGCATCTGGAGCTCCAACCGGGAATTTTCCGGTTGCGCCCATTCACAGTATTGCCCTCGATAACGAGGAGCTGGTTCTTCGGATTGGCGATGAGTAGACGACTAAGTAATGGTAATCTTCTAGCCGTGCAATGATTGCGTATCAATAACCGACGAGATGCAAGGAATGAGTCTGTTATCGTTGAATTTTGGATCAACACTCGTCATGTAAATGGATTATGAGAAATCACAAACCTCACAGCAAGCAGGTAGCAGGTTTATGCCAGGATCTATATAAGAAATCACCAAAACCTTTCAACCAAGCTCGCTCAATCAATAACAGCTTAAACACCTAAAATAACATGGAGTTTATGGTATAAACCTGCTTATATAGGGTAGGCACTTACTCGAACCGGGCTTGCTGACTGTTATATTACTAATTAAGTCAAAAGACTACCTAGTGCATTCGTAAGGCTGGGGCTAAATATTCGGCGCATAACCCGCCACACCATTCCTATGCACCGTGTGAACAATAATAATCCACTTGCTGAGACGATGTTTTCCGGCCGGACTAACTTTAATAGCCGTTGTTCCTTTCCACTTTGCAAGGAGATAATCGCCAGGCGCTAAGTACAATGTGGGTCTTAGAGATGATGGTACGTACATGTGCACCCGGAATACCCCTCCAAACGGAGAAAGGTGTCTCATTTCTCAGCTCAAGGATGATAGCATAACAAGGCTTCAGAGCCTGGACTCAACGGGTGATTGAGGGGTAAAGCAGCATAGATAGATAATGTGCGTCAAATCTCATCACGAATTGTGTTATAGAAAATTGAAAGACTTCAAATGCCGCTCACTCGATTTGCTTGGGCGGAAGATTCAGTTTCTCTGCATGGAGTTTAGCCGGCTGATTGACGGTCTTGACCAATAAAATGAGAACATACGTACTTAATCATACTCTCCTCAAATTTGAAGGCTTCATGGTAGTATAGACTATTAGATAAATGAGTATCGTATCGTTTAAATCCCCAAAATTACCGATAGCTTTTTAAGCACGATCGATCTCTTCCTTCAGATTAATAGAACATCCACTTCTTGCTTGTACAATGGCGGACAATGAATACTTAGCTAAACCCTCCGGCGAATGTTGCATGCGGGGCTGTCTTCACGAAGGAGAGCCTCGCGGGAGGATCGTCACGATAGCCGGCATCAAGTCATACATCACGCGGCCGTCAAAACCAAATGGGCAAATTGTTTTCTACTTCCCGGATATCTGGGGATTTCTTACGAATGCATACTTGGTAATGGATGGCTTTGCCGAAGCTGGTTTTACGGTTCTTGGTCTGGACTATTCTGAAGGTGTAAGTCTTGAATCTTGATGGGGTGCCCAGGCCGATCCTAATTATGTCGCTCGAAGGACCCTGTTTGGGTCCATAGAAAGACGGATGATGATGTGACTACCGAACCAGGCTTTAACTACGAAGCCTGGAAGATCAAACACCAAGCTTTTGCGTCTGCGCATCTATCTACGTGGGTAGATGCTGCAAAGCAGCAGTATGGAAAACTAGACACAAAATACGCATGTGTTTGGTAAGACAGGGAGGCGAATCAATTTAATAATCTCCTAGATATTAACGACTTTCAAGGTATTGCTTTGGCGCACCTTATGTGTGGGATGAACTTGCACGACAATCTGTTACAGCCGGAGCATTTGCTCATCCAGCATTCCTTAAGGAACACCACTTCTTGAATGTCAAAGGTAACGGTCAATTGCTAGATGTCCATGTAGGTAGACTAATTTGAGAAAATTAGGACCCCTCTTTATGTCATGCGCCGAAATCGACCATTCGTTCGGCGCTGAAAGTCGTAGAAAGGCGACCGATATATTGCAATCCAGAAGAAACCCTTACCAGGTGCAGCTGTTCTCAGGAGTTGTCCACGGATTTGCATTACGTGGAGATCCTTCAATTGGATACGAACGTGAGTAAAGCTGAGATGTCTCCATCCTTGACGAGGCCCTAAACGCTATTTAGGCTATACCCAAGAACAAAGTCTTCAAGGGATTGCGAAGTGGTTTCAGTTTTGGCTCTCTGGCGCAGGAAATCAGTAGGAAAACCAAGGCGAAGCATGAGACAACTGGGGCCTTGAAGATATTATCACTTGTATTTCACCGTAAGCTTGAAATCACATAATTAAATCCGGGTCCTCCCTACTCCACCACACTTTATCAGACCAAACTAGAATTAGTATCAAGAGACGGAGCACGAGTCTTGAGATTTAGTTGTTGATGCTCATCCAAAACATATTCATTAAATCTTTCACGAAAGGAGAATACTTGCGTTAGGCCGCCGTGGTATTCTAAATCTATCTGTCTGAACATTATTCCTGAAGTTATGTAGTAACGGCTTTTGGTTCTGCTCTAGATGTGTGCCACTGCTCGCTGAATGGGTAATCGATATACCCATCTGCGCTTTTCACCTTGTAAACAGTACCTCGGTCATAATGAGCAAGAGAAACCTCGTTCGCGATCCTGAAAGGGAGGTCTGGGTTTGAAACGAAGTGTCTTCCGAAGGCAATGGCTACAGCCTCATGCTTTAATGTGTTCTCCACCGTCTCAGCTGCTGATTTGGGCGTATATCCGCCAGCGAGAATTAGAGGCCCTGCCTTTTCCAGGCCCTGATTGCAAAATCCAAGCTCTCTCCATTGTATGTATTTTCAGTCTCTAGCAAAAGATTCGAAGGTATCCTCGGCTCGACAAGGCGTAGGTATGCAAGACCCAACTCGTTAAGTTGTGAGATGATGTCGGTGAATTGAGGCTCTGGTTCCTTCATTCGCATTCCCTGGAAGTCGCTGAATGGCGAGAGATGGACGCCAGTTCGATTGGATCCAATCGAGTTGCAAACAGCTTTGACAGCTTCGTGGCAGAATCGAGATCGATTCTCGAGACTCCCTCCCCATTGGTCTGCTCGTTGATTGCAAGTGTCTTGAAGAAATTGATCGATCAGATACCCATTAGCTCCGTGGACCTCCACTCCATCAAATCCAGCAGCAATAGCGTTCTTGGCGGCCGTGCCGAAAGATGCGATGCACTCCCAAATTTCCTCTTCTGTCATTGGCCTGGGTTTTGGGTGTTCTTCATCTATTGGTATGGCGCTGCTACTGACGGCTTCCAAGCCTTCAGCCTCGAGAGCGGCTTTTCGAGCAGCCCTACCAACATGCCACAATTGCATGAATATGAAACTTCCTTTTTGGTGCACAGCTTCGCAAACCCGAGCCCACTCTTTGACTTGATCGGCGCTGTAGATACCCGGGGCATTCAGATCCCTGCCTCGTGACTTAGGCGAGACGAAGCATGCCTCGGTGATGATAAGTGTGCCCGGGACTCTTGGTGTCGGTGCCGTGGGGCTATTGTGTGCTGCGGTGAGCCGGGCTTCCGGGGCAACGTCGATTGTCATTGCCGATATCATAGAAGACCGAGTGAACTTCGCCCTTCAAAACGGCTTTGCAGATGCTGGAGTTGTAGTTCCCATGGTTAGACCGCAAACTACAGACGAGAAAGTGGCTTATGCCCGTGGGGTAACAGAGACATTGGTGACAACCAAGGTCCATGATGAGGAAGTTGGGGAATTTTCCGTGGCTTACGAATGCACGGGCGTTGAATCATGCTTGCAGACATGCATCTACGTAAAGTCCCTGCAGCTCTTCGCCTCGGCATACCAGAGAACTAATTTCTTTAGGCATCGCAACCAGGGGGCAAGGTCGTGATGATTGGCCTCGGATCCCCCATTCAAACACTCCCAATTGCAGCAGCAGCACTACGTGAAGTTGATCTTATCGGAATTAATCGTTATGCGAATACATATCCGGAGGTAATTAGCATGCTTTTCGAGCGCAAGCAAACAATGCCTGACATAGGTAAGCTGGTCACGCAGCGATACAGGGGCTTGAATGAGATATCTCAAGCTTTCGGAATGGCCTCGAGGGGTAAGGATGAAAAGGGTGACCTGGTGCTGAAGGTTTTGGTTGAGATGTAGAAGCCGATTCTAATTGAGAAGACTATTGGCCTATCGTGACATCATGGTCAAGTCTTTTCGCAGTAGAAAATGCTTCGAAGTACAACACAAGTCAGGCAATCTTTCAATTGCCGTGCGTGTCAGCGACTCCCGAAATAGCCGAAGAAAGGATTCAAGTTTGGTCAAAATCAATGCTTGTGTTTCTATTAAGATGTATGGGGCTTATTCTCCGAAGGGAAACACTCAGTGAATTGGCCATACTCAACGGTAGCAGCACGTTTCTGAACTCGTCTCTGAGCTTTTTCTCTGGACCTCCAGGCAGCTTATATGCCCGGCAACTACACTGAAAAACCTCCAAAGTGATGCGGTATTAGTCTAGAGCCTTTTTATTCCTCTTCGCTGTATTTCTAGGCGAAGAGAAACCGAAGGATCATAGAAGCCAATTCATATTTTACCAAGTCTTTCGTTAGCGACCAGGTAGGCCTTGTGATAAGGCGTCCACAATTCAGCTTGGCCACCAACCTGGCAACGAAAAGTACATTTTTTTCCAGGATAAGAACAGCTTAAGTAGTTTGTGAGCACTCAGACATCCTTTTAGGTTTGGGGAGGCAACAACGCAATTCAGCTTTAATTATGCGGTATTCTAAGTGATAAGCTAAGAAGGTGACAGATATATATTTGCTTTGAAGGTCTTACTCAATTCATATCACCCTGCTATGTCTTTATAGTATATTGAAATCAGGCATCATCCAGAAACCAGAAAAGTCGATAGGATCCAGACCGGTATTGGGTAGGTAGGAGTTACCGGCCGCTTGGGACTGACTGTTCTGAGCAGTGGAAAACGCATGAGGACTAAGATCATGCAGTTGTGGTTGTCGTGTTTCCGATACGGTGTGCTCCTGCTGAAGGGTGGTAAGGTAACAGTTCCTAATAGATTCCCAACCTGCAAGAAATCCTCCGTACCAGTCCTTTAGCTTCTCAGATTGAGATATTTCGCCACACAGATCTTTGATGCGAAGAGAAATGCTTTCGATATAGGCATCAAGTTTGATGATAGAGTGCGCTGACTCAATATTCCAGCCAGTAGTTTGATCTGATAGTGATATAGTAGCCGCTAACAAAATTGCATATCCCAACAGACCCCACTGGATGGTCGGTAAGCTTGGAATAAAATCTGGTGGGATCTTCAAGAAGACATCAAGATAATTTCTGATGCTGACTAGACATTCGGCCATGATGTGAATACGAAATGTCGACACGTCGGGTTTTCTGGATAGGCCTGATATCCCCACTTCCCGGACGAAAGCTTCAAAGACATGTGGCCATATCTGGTGACACGCTGATAGTTTGTTAGCGGAAACAAAACATCGCCGAGAAACCTTGATGTGTCTATTACTAACGGTCATATGTAAACGAGGATGGAAGGCGCTGTCGCCAGTCCTGGACTTTTGTAGAAAAGGCGTTGAGGAAAATTTGAATCTGGGTCTCACTCATGCATTGATCTTCTTGTGCCTCAGTGTAGTTGAAGAAAGTGTAAACTTTATCAACCTCCCGTGTGACTTCCAATTGGAAGACGAGATCCGCATCTGTTAGGGCTTGACGGGCGGTACATAAAGATTGAGCACACGTATACAAATATTCGCTGTACGCCAAGGGGCTTATCTTCCGGGTCATAACGGAATACCTAAGGATTGTGAGCACCAGATATTCAGCGACGCCCACCAGCAGGCTGAGAGCTACTGACCAAGTAGCAATATAGTAGCACCCAAGATATATACGCCTTGCTTCTGGACTCCAGAACTCTGTATCCACAGCCTTGAGACCCTTGGGCAGTTCATTGACACTTTCAACGCTCAATCGCTGGTGTCTACCTTTGCCAGGTCGTCTCGTAATACCAAAGTCTATAGCCATGGAGGCTGCAATGGACATGAGCCGATAGGCTTGTTGGGTGTTTGGAGTTACATGCAAATGAAACCTAAAAAATTCCATTTGTTAGCTGGGTATAGTTTCTCATCTAGAGTTGACATCGACGAACCAATATAGATATAGCACCAGCCCCTGTAACAAATCTAAATCTCTCTCGCCCTGGACGATCAATTTGGAACTTAATGTGCTGAGAAATAGTTGGTTCAAGGACTCCTGCAGCGCCCGGTCCCTCCAGGATGCTGTCACGAGAATTGATAGAAGCACCATCGGGCTTGAGCTCTGCAGACTTCCAAATGTTGCCCCTTCTATCAAGACCACGTATGGGAAATTTTGAGCAAATTGGTCTCGATATTCTGTGAGATATATTTCTGCTTGCTGTGCTGAAATAGAGCCTTGAGTTACCGGGTCTGTAACATTAGGCGTTTCTGCCAATTGACTGGATGCTGCAGAGTGATCTGGGCCTTGAAAGGTGCCAACAGTAATAGGTGAGCCGGAGATAGGACTTGGCAACAGCGACATCATCCTTTCCACGTTCCGCTCAAGCTGCTCAATTCTTACTTCATATACTGCCAGACTATGTCAACATCCAATTGACGAGACACTCAAGGTGCTATGTACTTACCTTTCTTCCGCCGTTGTCGAGGACGTGAACTAGGAATGACGCATTTCTGCTTGTGTTGTGAGCATCTAATTATGGGGGTAAATTAGTTCCCATGGCAATGGGTATGAAATCGACGATTTCAAGTCGCGCTTTGCACACCGACCTTTGACATATCCACGGAGGGCCATCGCTCATGAGACACCGCAATTTTTTGGTCTTGCAAGCAGTGCATGCTCGAATGGCATGCGGCGCGGCGTTTTCTGTCATTTCAGGTAATGCAAAAAAGTACGTCGTGGGGCGATAGTATGCGATTTCTTCCCACGGCGATTTTCCAAATTTGCTACATAAAGAGCTTTCAAGAAAGTCCAAGAGCAAACAGCTTGAATATTGGCGTAGATATTTTCCGGGAAACGGTGCTTCGTTGTCAGAGCGGCATTTAGTTATCGCCGCGCTTCGGAGCCCCGGCCATTCGGAAGTTCCGAGACGACAACTCCGAATGTTCCGGTAGTGCCACTACTCGGGAGATCGTTGTATAATTATAAATATATTCGGATTTCTTTGATGTCAAATGTGTTTCATGGCCTTGTTGTTCCGGTCAGCGGCTCTTACAATTTTCAATCCTCATCAAGGTTTCAATGAGATATGCCAGTCCAATTGGCCCGTCTAGACTACTTATACACGCGAAAATGAAATAAAAGTACACAATGATGCGTAGGGCTCCGTAGTTTGAAGAATTTGCCCTGTGTCAGGTTGTTACGCCACTTCTTTTCTACCAAATTGACTCGACAAGCATAAAGTCCCAAACTTGTAAAGGGCCAAGATCTCATTGCCGATATAGTTGAACTGATCCTTAGAGCTCAACTAGATATAAGGGCAATCCATGTCGTTATTACTCTTCCGAGTAGGCAAACTTGGAATGCTTGCGAATTCTAGGCCCGTATTTATAAAAAACCACGGGTATGAAGCAGCAAGCGAGAGCAAGAAAGCCTAATAGTGTTGATGCCCATCGAGGGTTTAGGTTGTGATACCTGTTCACATTCAATAAGTAAGCAGTGACATCATGGAACAAGAACAAATACGCACATTTGCGTTGTGAACAGTACCGTTGAGCCTCCCCAGATTGATCTAATCAGAGTCTTCGCTGCAAGAGCCGAGGCCGCCGTGTGCTGGTATGCGTCGACAATGTAATTATTAAAAGAGTTATACAGAAACACAAACCCAATTCCAATAGGCAGACCAGCAAGGCATGGTCCTACCCACGTCAGACGATCATAGGAAGTCCACGCAAACTGATTAAGATGTTAACTCTGGTCCAGGAGAAGAGTGCGTAGGGTGGCGGATTTTGGTACTAGTTGTGACAACAACATGGCAAGATAGATAGGTGCAAACTCACGATAAAAACACCGAGAGGTATTAGCCAACAGCTCCAAATCATTGGGATTAGACGCAGTTCTGGAGGAGGGGTCCCGGAGTGCTTCGCCCGGAGCTTCAAATAGTGCCGGTTGACTAACGGCGCACCAAGAATGCCCACAACAATACCGCCGGAAATTGGAATGAACATAAGTCCGGAAATGCCGGGCGAGAAGCCTTTGCCTTCTTCAAAAACAATGGGATATCTGCATTTCTTTAGTTCTCGATTTGGACAAATAACCAGCGACAACATACGCTACAAAGAACATGTAGAGAAGCCCATAAACCATTGCTGCGTATAGTGAGAAGAGCGTAACGATAGGTTCTGTTAGTAGTAGTCTCATAGGCCTAGCGAGATATACTTGAGCAATATGCTTGAACGAGGTATGAGCAAGCTCATGTTCTGCCAAGTAACTTGGATCTCCGGTCTGTTTCCGTAGGTGCCTGGCTCGTCGTGCAAGAATGACAGGCGCATAGGTTTCAGGAACGAATAAGAGAATGCAGATGAAGAGAAAGCCACATAGTATGAGTTGCAGATAATACAACCAACGCCACCCTTTGTTCTCGAAGACAAATCCGCCAATCATGGGACCTTAGCTATGCATCAGTCAAGAACGGAGGTAAAGAAGGCCTGCGCCAGGTAATGATTGTGAGAGGCGTACCCATAATCGGCCCTAAGAAAGGTGCGGCACTAAACATTGCCATCGGAACACCTCTTTCTTCTGGGTGCCATAGATCTGCAAGCGTCCCGCCAATCTGTGTGTAAGATCTGTCAGCACCGATTACGGATGAGATTGTTCTTCCCAAGTCTACCCACATTTGCTACAGGCACACTGATTGCAATACCATCAATAGCCCTACAAACCAGTAGCGTGGTGATGTTTTTTGCGACCGCGCACGGGATAATAAATATGACCGCGAAGCCAAAGGTTGTGACATAAATAATCCATCGTCCGTAGAGCTCTGAGAGCGGGCTAAAGACGAGAGCTGTTTGCAAGTCAGCGATAACTCGAGTTGACATTTTGAGAATGAACTCACGACCAATGCCAAAGCCATACACGAAGAGGGTAACCGTCAACAAGGCAACCTCACTGGAGACATGAAAATGCTCGATAACACCAGAAATGCCTGGTGTAATTACAGCTGATGCAAATGCAACTGAGAAACATACCCAGCTCAAGGTCATTGTGATGACCCATCTCCGTAGTTTGGACCAATTTTTCGGGTTCCCGGGATCATCAGGATAAAAAGTGACAATCTTGACTGTCTTGGCGTGACCTCCGGCTGTAGTGATTTCCCTTAGCTCATAACCCTGTCGAGATTCAACGCGGCTTGCTGCCTCTAGCCCACTCTCATCAATGGCGACAACAGTGGGGAAGATAGGGACCTCGACATGATCTGGAGCGTTGGGCTTCTCTCGTGTTCTATCATCAAGGTCAGAAGACTTTTGAACGAGGAAAGCGACGACGTGAGTTACAACTCGTTCGGAAAGTCACCGGGGTCTTGCTCCGTACGAGAAGACGAGGAGTCTGTAGACACTCTGTCAGAGATAGCCATGTCTGGTGTAACAGGTGGTGAGATTATAGGAGAGATCATTGAGGTCCTACAAACCTCGGGGTGGCAGTTCTTATAGTCCAGCCATAGGTGTTTGTACCGGCATGATTTGATTCAATTTCTTCGATATCGGAGCAGCGAAGACGCCGTAGCTCCGTGAATGATGCGCGCAAGTATTTAGTCCTGCAACGTTTGAGAAGTCTTATTTTCTGTTAAGAGTATAGCGCTTTGGGTACAAATGTGGAGACCATCTTTCGGCGAACAGGCTCGGAACCTCCGAACAGCCTTCGTGCGGCCCTAAAACTCTCCGCCCTTCCCGGTAGACCATTATTGGCTGACATAGGCTAGATGTCGGGGACGCCAAACAGTAGAGGCTTAAGAAAGTATGGGACTATATTACAGGTTGGATGTGTTCAAGTTCACGAGCCTCACAAGATTATACGTATGACTTCTACAAACCTTAAAACATGCCGGTCATAACACAACCTGCTTACAAGACGCACAACCCAAATTATTTTATCATTCAATTTGCGAAGGGAAAAGAATCTGCTAATTCCGTGTAGCAATTTACAACCAAGTTCCGCCTGCCGACGGAAATAGTGCCAGCTCCAATCAAGGATACAACGCAAGCTTAGAGCAGTCCTGGACAGAGGGTCTAACTTTGGTTGGCGTAATGTTCATGGCGCATCCGTAAGGAATCCATCTAGTGTCGTGCTTGCAATGCAATTGAAATCATTGTTCGTATTCGTCCAACAGCAGCCAGTCATCATGCGATCAGACGAAGTACACATGACCGAAATACTTGCTGATATGGAAACTGGCAATATCTGGCGGACTCCAAGCCCCGAGCTCTTGATCTGGATACATGGACGGGCTGGTAATTGTGCGGAAAAAGTTCATTCTCCACTCAGTGCCGCTCGCACAGCCATTGTCGACATTGAACAACCCTAGAGGAATGCCAACGTGAGACGTCCAGGTCTTGCCGCTTTTGTCTAAAGTCGTAGATGCCGTGAAGCCGTCGGTAATAGGATCAGTGACGAAGAAGTGATCGAACGGTGCGCCATCGGCCCTATCCTTTGACGGGTTGTAAACGAACGCTTGGTATGTCACGTTATTCGGGTTGATCTCAAACTCGAGATATGTTTGCGGGTCCTCGGTGCCTTTATATATGAACGTCTCCATCACTTCATACTCCCAAATATCGTCGTTGATGCCCTGGCTGGAGTTGAAGTAGAAGTTGGTCTCGTTGTAGGCGGTGAAGGTCAGGGATATAGATGTTGCCGTATAACAAAGCTCAACCTCAGTGAGGGGGAAATCTGTCTGGTTTGGAACAGATTTCGAATACGAAATCGTGCCGACCTTGGGGCATGCTGGAACTTTTAGCGTAGGTACGCTAGTGCCCACAGCTAGGCCACTGATAGCGACGAGCGTAGCAACGAGGGGCTGGCGCATATTGCGGTCGATCGTTCTGTGTCTACCTGGAATGATGAAATCTGGAGAGCAGAAGCGGGGAAGTTGGGAGGCGTCTACAGCGCTCTTAAGGAACCGGATGCGCAGGAAAGGACCTATTTATGGATGTTTTGTTTCTGTGCTTCAGTGTAACATTGCGGATCCAAGAGGACCAATTCACGCCAATCCAACTGCAACGTAGCAACCAATTAAACCAATCAGCAGGGATCATTATTAAATGGATACACTGTGCTAGATGTTTCAGTAATATGAATCTTAAAAGTACAGTTGTCTTGGTGACTAAATTAATGCCTGTACATCGCAGGATAAGCACTACTTCTTGGCAGTGTTTTTCTTTTTTTTTTCTTCTTCTTCTTTTCTTCTTCTTTTTTTTTTAGCAATGACGCGATAAAATTCTAGCAGCTTGTCAAATAATCTTCTTGATCTCATCTCATTTTCTTTCCCTGAACTGTATAAACAAGTCGTATTCTCACATCATTGAATCGCTTGTACTCAATAACGAGACCCATCCACTATACTTGAAGTATCTTGGAGCTATTACTGTCCTGAAGTACAGAGTATTATTTGCCAATCGTGGGTCACAATTGTGCTATGCCAGCGTTTGGATTGCAGACTAAACATGAGGTTCATGGTATTACTCTTTTTTCGCTTCCTATTTGGAACGTAAAATCGGTTGCTATGCAACCAATTCGCCTTTGGATGCTTTCTCAATAAATTCGTTGACATTATTCATGGAATCAACAGCCATCTCGCGCATAAAGGGGCTGCTTAGGTCTCCAGACTGGATAGCCCTAACGAAAGCCTCAGTCAGATGGCAAGACTCCAGTGCGTATTTTGCAAAAACGAAGATTCGGCCGGCCTCAGCGTCCCTTGACGACACTGCGCTCCACAAGTCTCTCCAACGCGTGCAAGCACGCATCACTGGCTCCGACAGAATTTTACCTGCGCAGCAGGCCCTGGCAATCTTAATCGTGACGAACAGAGCTGTGTAGAGTCAGCAATGAAGCTACATATGAGTAGAATAAGAAGGCTTCACAGCAAATGATAGAAAACAATGTTTGCGAATCCATTGTTTTATATACTTCATCTTGAACTCTAAGCCATGAATCTTGCAGTAAATCTTCAATAGATCGGGCAAGAGACGGTGGCCGGACCGACAGAGTTGAACACGCAACCATCTGTTGAAATTCTGACGGTGTTCCAGCTTCGAAAATTCGATCAGGGCAGGGCATGTCGCCGTCCAACTCCGAGACCGTTAAAACGGGGTGGATATTGAAACAACATGCCATGAAGCTATTGTTCAGATGGGTCCAGTGGACCAGCCTATCTGCATTGTTAGAATCGGAGCGCAAGGTTTTCGGGACGTACAATGGTCAATTACCGAATGGCAAGCTCATACTCGATGAACTGGCCCCATTGAGATGCCGTGTATTCGCAAATTGGTTTTGGGTGTCTTGTGCCAATGATCCCTGATGTCTGGATAGCGCTATTGAGGATAGGATGTCGATGAACGCGAATGCGGCGTCGCGTTGAGGCGTTGTTGATACCAATTTGAACCAGGCGAATAATGGAAGCTGCTTGAAGGGCTTGCATCTCTAACTTTCCTACTTGTTTGCCGTGTCGTGGACGGGATAGTAAGTGCTGCATGGCCGAGTCGTTGAATATATACTCCTCAGCCGCATCGAAAAAAAGCCGGGCCGATGTAGCGTCGTCGAAAGGGGCACAAAATACCGATCCAATACAAGCAACGGATAGAAGAAGCGGCAGGGAGACAGTGTCGACATCAAAAGTAGGAGCATGTAGGATAGGGTGATATGGCTGCACGCGATTGAAAAAGACCCTGATAAAATGTTCAACGTTCTGGGTAGTGAACACAGATCGAGCGAGTTTGCTCTCGAACCTGATACTTTCAGTTCCATTCTGGAGATGAATGGCGCGATGAGCATCTGCAAGACCACCGATGAGGCTATCAACTTGAGACTGTGACATCCTTAGGTTCAAAATATGACTCTCTGCGTGGGGAAATATCTCATTCATGTTTGTTGAGTCCATATTGGGAACGTATTCCGGAAACCAAGGTATGGAAGACCAACCAGAAAAGTCGCATTCCTCATGGCTGTTAGGCAATGTCGGCAAAGGGGCTGTTTCGTTGTCCGAGCCTAATAAACTATCGCTAGACATGTGTTTTGACAGTGCTTCAGAAGTTCCGAAATTAGTTGGGTCCGTGAATCTCAGCAATAGTGGCGCTCCAGGCACCGATGAAATACGATTCTGGCTTGAAGCATTTCCCTCGGCTCTAGAACCGCCAGTACGGTTGTATGAACAAGGATAACCCGCAGAATGGCATCTGGAGCATGGGTTTCCTTGAGTACAGGAGACTTTGCTTCTGAAGCATCTGTCACAAGCGCGAGGCTTTCTTCCGCGTTTTGAGAGTGGAATGGCCACGTCTAAGTTTCCAGAACATTTCTGAAAATGTCGGCGAGCGACGTCTCTAAAAGAGACAGTCAGGAGGATCAATGAACCGCAGATATTATAGTACTGACACTCTATGAAAGCCTTTGGAGCATAACGGACATTGTTTCAAGGAAGACCGGCTGTCTGGAAGGTGTTAGATTGCTCACAGAACTGTAATGCTGGTTTCGTACGCTGTGTCTCGTGGCGTCGCAAGTGGGTATTGCTTGAGTATGTCTTTCCACAGATCGAACAAGCTAGACGCGACATCATAACAAGAGAGTCTCTAGGCCTCGGTTCTGATTTATTGGCCTACTCGGATATTTGATCGGTAAGCAGTGATTGATGAATTGAAGAGAGAGTGGGTTAAAGACCGAAACAAGAGGAAAGTGGGCTTTTATCCGATGCTGGAATGCCAGCCAGTGGGTTTTTTTCCGACAAATGGGCTTTTCACCGATGACATACTAGGCTCTGAAAGTAAAAGTGGAGGCCTACCTTCTTACATGATTGGACATGCAACTTCGATTAGCATCCTGGGGCATTGTCCTAACACTCGAAACCCTCTCTATTTGTCGACTCCTATTATATTTTCTTTCGGTTCTCTATCTCGTGTTTGATCCTCAAATTTTTGAAATCCTATATCAACTTTCTCGCGACGAAGCCCAAGTGCTTGTCGCAATCATGTGCCGATGTAAGTACTCTAACTGGTCATCGACGGAATCTAATAACGTAAGTGCATAGCGAGTGAACCAGCATAGCGAGTGAAACAGTTCTTATCGCTAGTAAAATCCAGTTTTTAAAAAAACCATTAAAAATCTAATTACAGATTAATTAAAAAGTCTTTTCTATTATAGATTAGCGATAAGAATAAAGTATTTTGTAGAATTTTTACTATATTCTCTCTTTATTCTAATATAGCTAAAATAAATATTCTTCTTATCAGAGCCCCACTTTTCTTATATCTCTAAAACTATGTAAGTAGAATTTTAAGGGAATTAATATATAACCTTTTATAATATAAATAAGCTATTTTAAAGTTTCTAGCTATTTTAATTAAAGTATAAGAATTTTATAATTTTTTAGAAAATCCGATTTTACTAGTGATAAGAACTGTTTCACTCGCTATGCTGGTTCACTCGCTATGCACTTACGTTAGTGGTTCTTCAGTTACGAGGACCACTCGATTTCTTCCTCCAACTCTGCGGTATCAGAGTGCGCACTTCTATACACCAGCATCATGGCAGACGACTCGCAGCCGATATTATAGTCAGTCGCAAGACCAGAGCAACAGTCTCGACTCGGGTACCGAAGGATTGGCGCTCTCCCGCGACTCAAAAAAGACCGGCGCTATGGCATACGTTGTGTATGTTGCCCATTTCGACCCTTGAAGTTCCATGCTGATTGTGAGCAAGCACAAAGACGGATCAAATCATCAATTGGGCCAGGCAGGGATCATTGTGGCCACTTTCCTTTGGCCTTGCTTGTTGTAGTGTTGAGATGATGCATGCCTCTACGCCACGATACGATCAAGACCGTCTTGGCATCATATTCCGAGCATCGCCAAGGCAGGCAGATGTGATGATTGTTGCGGGCACTCTCACCAATAAGATGGCTCCAGCACTCCGGCAGTGCTACGACCAGATGCCAGATCCCAAATGGGTGATCAGTATGGGTACATGTGCAAACGGAGGAGGGTACTATCATTATAGTTACAATGTGGTGCGCGGCGTGGACAGGGTTGTCCCTGTAGATGTTTACGTCCCTGGTTGCCCGCCGACCCCTGAAGCATTGCTGAACGGCGTCTTCCTGCTGCAACGGAAGATGAGAAAAACGAAAATTACCAGAATGTGGTATCGTCGATGAGTAGTATGGTAGACCGTAGGGGTAAAGGTTTGACTCAATGCAATTGCATTGATTGTCGCTGTAAGAATAGATATAACTGTTCCTATTCTCCGGAAGCTGGGACAGCTTTTAGTAAAGATTGTGTGCTATTATTCATTGCACTTATTAAAATGCAAACTTTGTCCAGAAGACTAGCCAATATCCAGATCGATATTTGAAAGTCTGAGCTGGATTATTGAAGCTAAAGGTGGATAGACGATAAACAATGCAAGGGGAAATCGCTGAAAATAATCCTTACTGAGATATATCCCTGAACTGGAAATAGTTGTAAGAAGTTCATGTCGGTGATGCCATAAATACTATGTTAAAGGGAGATGTTGGAGTTGCCAACAATAAACGCGTGTGCCTACAGGGTAGTTGACTCCGTGGTGTTGATTGTTAGCGCTCCAACACGTGCCTCAAAGGCTAAGCGCGTTACGTTGTGGCGCAGGCCCATATTCACATAGCGGATGCATGCATGCGCTTGTATGTATGCGATTATCGCGTGAGGCGTGCCGCTAAATGTGCTGGATTTGGGCACAGACTATTACTCATCCAAGCTGAGTCAGCGTCGGCACCTCTCAGCATCCGGGGTTCCTCCGGGTAGCTTCAGATGACGAAATGAATACGTGATTTTGGCGTCGCCGCATGTGTCTCACGTGTCTCCGCCGAAAGTCGAAAACCTTCTCCCGGGACCGAATTTACGGTGAGCCGGTAATTTTGATGCAGAGATTGCCTGGCGGGTGAGCCTCTCTCTAAACCCTGCAGGATGGCTTTTACATTACTTGACAAAACGTGATCGAAGCGGTTTATCGAGCAGATCTTAACGACATTACCTATTTGTGGACGAATGACGTCCCCTTTTCATGTCGCGACGGGATGGACCGATTCGGAAATGCCGGGAAATACGGAAATTTGGTTGGGGGCGTCAAGTCTAATAAGACCAGAATAGACTGGGAACTGTGAGCTTACGGAAAGAGATCTGGACCGTCAAATCCGGTCCCACATATATCATCATAAAAAGAGTTGGTTTTGGTGTAAATGCCCCCTTGCCGGAAAATACGGCAGAGGCGGGACAAAACTTTTGGTGAGAACAGAACTCAGAATCAGTATTGAATGAATGATATGATGTCAATCATTCGATTCTTCGTCGGTACACAGAAAGATATAAGACTTCCTCATGTAACTATGTAACCTGTGTCTAATTGGGATCACGCACGTCACACATTTTGTCAAACAATTTTTAGAATCATATACTTGGGTCTTTGTGAAAATGCAAGATCAGAAGTCAACAACCCCAAAGGTTGAAGGCTTGAAAGAACGTTACAGACTCCACGAAGACTATCGTGCCCGTCTCCCGGCGTATCTTTCCCGCTTCACCGGCTACAAGCCGCCGGACACGGCAGCGCCTTACGATCCTTTGCCATTTCCACCGTTCTCATGGCTGAAATATATTCCGCTGAAGCTTGAGGTCTGCATCTTCACGTGGATAGGCTCCTTTGGAGGCATTCTCCTCATAGAAGCCATCATGTCTACAAACACAGCTTTTCACGAGGTCTACCATGCTCCGATTATCATCACATCCTTCGGAGCCTCGGCGGTCCTCCTCTTTTGTGCCATTGAGTCTCCTCTTGCACAGCCCCGTAACTTTGTGCTGGGCCATTTCGTCTCGGCCTTAGCTGGGACATGTATTACCAGGCTCTTTGTGCTTAACCCGCACTATCATCCATATTTGAACGAGGGTGGTTTTCACGCCAACGTATTCGTCAACGGCGCTATTTCAATGGCCACGTCTGCCACTTGTCAGTTCCTTATTGGGGCAGTTCATCCACCGTATGTAGATTCAAACACCCTCAGAACGACCGCAGAGGACCAAATCTAACCTTTGAAACTAGGGCCGGTGCAACTGGGCTCAATGCTGCCGTGCAGACTGAAGTGGTGACCTTGTCGTGGAGATATTTGCCCGTCATTCTGGCTTCTTCACTCATCATGTTAGGGTGGGCCTTGATCATTAACAACTTGGGTCGACGTCGTTATCCCGTCTTTTGGTGGAAGCCAGGCAAGGTATTCGTGTCGGCAACGAAAGAGCAGAAGAGACAAGAGCGGGCACGTGAGCTTAGAGAAGTGGAAAGGGCATTGACAGTGGAAGAAGGAATGGGTAACGGGACAGATTGATCGGATTCGAACCGCTGGGACAGGATTTAATCGCTGATGGAGGATCCTTGAGACATTTGCATCCGCAGGATCCGTGGATTTCCCCCAACTGAAAAAAATAGAGGTAATCACGAACTTAACCTTGCCAAAGCCGACCCCTTACTACATTACAGATGGAGCATGCCAGCACTTTCGCCCGAAGTCTGAACACTCTCTGACATTGGAACGAGCAGTGTCTGGTTTTGCGCCCGAATTCAACTCAAAATACCCAAAGAGGGTCTACTACCTCGCATCTCGGTCTGTGAATCGAAGGTTTCTCAAACAGTATCGAGACTGGTCTAGGACATAGACCAAGGGTTAGCTAGAATTGCTGCATACGGAAGAAAGCAATATTAATTAGTCACTAATCGCACAGTGTATTCTGAGGCTTATATATGATCGAGGAGTTTCAAAGTCAGTCTAAATAGTTTAAACGACGCCCAGGACCATTGGTCGTTATCAAGCATGCGAAAATGGCGGAAATTGTTCCTTATTCAAGGCGAAGTCAGGGATAGATAGGGTCGTCTCGAAGCTAATTGAGTAGGATTATAATCATAAATAAAGTCTTTACCTTGCACAGACCTGTTACAGTATATTCCATGATACGATTTGCAAAGTTCAGTAGTCAAGACTGAATGAGACTTTCGCTTTAGAGCTCATTCTGGGTTGATATCTAGCATATGGCTTTTGTTTTCCTCTCGCGATTACAAGTTGTACAGCTCTTTCGGCGTTTGTAAAACTTCAATACACACCCTGGCAAGTTACTCTACAAAGGAACAAAAGACTGATTAGATATAGCATGGCATAGAAAACCACCAGAATTGAGGGGGAAATTAGAACTGGCTGGGGCTTCGACATTGCGTGATTTTATGTCTGATCTGATGTTGCACATGATCCTTTCCGCGGATTGGAGTGAATACCATTCCCCGTGAGATCTCGGCATTGGAAATTTGAGTTGATGATTATAAGCTCCGAAGACACCTATAGGTCTACTGTACTATCTGAGAACTGCTTGCGGATCTGGCGATCACTTGCTGGGCCTTCATCCAAAGACGAGCAGCCCAGCATGTCACAAGTAGGTCTAGGTCTTTGTCATTTAATACCTTCCTTAATCTCAGGTGAGGGGTTCCCAAAAGTCCAGTCTTAGCAGCCCAAATATACCCTTCTTCAATTGCAACAACATCTCCGTTCAAATCCTTCCATTTAACTTCAATTCGCCGACAGTTGGAAAGACTGGTCTGAGCCTTGAAGTGCCCAATTGCTGTACACGAAGCCCAACCAGTAATACCAGGAGATAACTTGACATTTTCATAATATCGCTTGTCGTTTCTCTTTCCAACAATGATGATCTTCTGTGGTTTCAGGATTCGCGATGAAACATCTCGCAGCACATACGTATCATCAAGTCGAATTCTACACCTGCCAACTCCGTCGAATCTCGACAATCGATATCTCACTCGCTTTACAGTCTTAACAGGACATGTGGTTTCATGCGGCGTTGCACTTAGTTCGTAGTATTTCAGGCATGGTTCGTTGGAAGAAAATATGTCGCGCCCAGCCCAAGCTAGAGAAAGAAGCTCTCCACTGGGCAGTTGGACTCGAGGCTCGTTTTCACTTGCAGCTTGATAGGACGGCGGCCCAAAATGCGGCATTGCAAATTTATCGTGTGCGAGTTTACCAAAGAATCGAAGTGAAGACTGCTGGTTGAGGCAATGCGGCTGGCGAAAACGTCTTCAAGAATCTTTCCCGTCCTATCATCATCTATCATTCCTACATCATGCCATCCTCTCTTTCATCACGAGTCTCATAACCCTCTATGCATGGATGCAACGGCGACCGGAAACTGGGGAACATAAATTGACCAGAATGTGCTGCGGAAAACTCGGGATCGGGACCAGCGGCAGTCCGGATAACCAGTACAAAAAGAAAAGCTGCCTTGAAAGTGTTATGGCCAATGTTGGAAAAGTGTAGCGCCGGCTGAACGGCCATCGGGCTATGAAATCGCTCTGCGTTGCATTGCTGTCACGAGGATGCCTGCCAGGTTCAGTGAGTGATACCGAGCCAGCGCCCTGTTTAATTGGTCAACCTATGGCTTCCTTGGATTGGACACTCGCTTATTTACTGTCGAAGATCACTAGTCCTGCTAGCTTCTTGCATCTAGAGTACGCCTACAAAGGCTAGTGCTAATTGTCGCATTCCCTATCGGTGGGCCTCGGGACCGGCACCGACGGAAGTATCCAAGGTCCTCTCACTGGCACGGTTATTTGTGCCGGTAATGGTGTGAACAAATTGGGGTAATCAGGTCTCGCAGACGGCATCGGCACCGACGGATCGATGGAACCCCAGGCTTTTCAGAGGTTGTCGTCATTGTGCCTGGAATCCCTTGTCGAGGGATTAATTTGACAATCTATAGAAGTTGATCATGCCACGTTAGGGACCTCGAAACCCAGACTTACTTCCTCAGTCACAGTCGTAGTTTCTTGGACTTATACAAGACGCCATATTCTGTAACCATGCTTTACCGTCGCAAAAATCATTCCGGAGCGGAGGATGACGTTGAGGCCAGTGGCTCTGGAGATCACCATTCGAGTAGTTCCGTCATTATTGACTCCCATGACCTTGGCGAATACCCTGCCCTGGATCGGTATATCAGCACTTATCGCGATGACCATCGCAAGCAAGACGAAGATGAAGCGGTCAATCGCAAGCGGCAGAAGCGATGGTGGCAGTTCTGGAAGAGCTCTGACGATCGCGATCAAGGTGATCGGGCGGCCAAATCTGATGTCCAATCCTCGTGGTTTGAAACGGATATACATCTTGGTATCCGTTTGTCCGATGTAGAGGAGCGTAGAAAGATCTCAGGATGGAACGAACTTGCCGCCGAAAAAGAGAACCTGGTTCTGAAATTCCTGGGTTTCTTCACTGGGCCTATTTTATACGGTTAGTCTTTCAACAACAGATATCCGTTCATGATTCATTTTGTCCTAACGAGCGAGAAGTGATGGAGATCGCGGCACTGCTGGCTGTCGGCCTTGGTGACTGGGTTGACTTCGGTGTCATCTTGGGGATCCTCTGCCTTAACGCCTTTGTCGGCTTCTATCAAGAGAAGCAAGCCGCCGACGTGGTGGCTAGTCTCAAAGGCGACATTGCTATGAGATGCACAGTTGTGCGAGAGAGCCGGCAACAGAACATCCTAGCAAGGGAACTGGTTCCAGGAGATGTGGTAAGAGCAATTCCATCACTTCTTTCAATTCGTTCTGCAGAGTGCTGAAGAACGACATTAGGTCATAATCCAGGAGGGCGATACCGTGCCAGCGGATGCACGTCTAGTATGTGGATTTGACCGCCCAGAGGACTTTGCGATCTATAAACAGCTCCGGGCCGAAGACAAGCTAGACCAAAGCGATGAGACGGACCCAGAAGAGAAGGGAGACGAGCATGAGGACCAAGATGACCATGACGACTCTAAATCACCCTTGATTGACCATCGCAGCCGTTCGTTAGTGGCCGTCGATCAATCAGCCATTACTGGGGAATCATTGGCAGTTGAGAAGTATCTCGGCGATCTTGTTTACTATACGACTGGCTGCAAACGAGGGAAGGCTTATGGGATTGTCACGGCGACAGCTAAAGACTCGTTCGTGGGTCGTACTGCCGACCTTGTCCAGGGTGCCAAGGATCAAGGCCACTTCAAAGCTGTCATGAACAATATTGGAACAGCCTTATTGATTCTTGTCATGTTCTGGATTCTGGCTGCTTGGATTGGAGGCTTCTATCACCACATCCATATTGCTAAGCCCGGGTCTCAGAATCTGTTGCATTATGCTCTGGTTCTCTTGATTATTGGCGTCCCCGTCGGTCTTCCAGTAGTTACGACGACAACCCTGGCTGTTGGAGCTGCATATCTTGCGAAACAGAAAGCCATTGTTCAGAAGCTGACAGCCATTGAGTCACTTGCTGTAAGTTAAATCTATCCATGAAGAGAAGCCATTTTCTCACTCACGAAAATTAGGGCGTTGATATTCTTTGTTCCGACAAAACGGGAACTTTGACAGCTAATAAGCTGAGCATTCGTGAACCATATGTGTCCGAAGGCCAGGACGTAAACTGGATGATGGCAGTAGCGGCGCTCGCTTCATCTCACAACCTGAAATCTCTGGACCCGATTGACAAAGTCACCATTCTCACCTTAAAACGATATCCCAAGGCACGAGAGATCCTCCAAAATGGATGGATAACTGAGAAGTTTACACCGTTTGACCCGGTGTCCAAAAGAATCACAGCTGTTTGCCGCCTGGGAGATGACCAATACACCTGCGCCAAGGGAGCTCCAAGAGCCATACTAAAGCTGTCCAACTGTTCCGAAGAGACTGCTAACCTGTACAAAGAAAAGGCACAAGAGCTGGCTCGCCGTGGCTTTCGATCTTTGGGAGTAGCATACAAGAAAAATGACGAAGAATGGGTCCTGCTCGGCCTGTTATCAATGTTCGACCCGCCTCGTGAAGATACAGCGCAGACAATTATGGAAGCTGCACATCTTGGTGTTCCAGTCAAAATGCTTACGGGAGATGCTATTGCTATTGCAAAGGAGACATGCAAAATGCTGTCACTGGGCACAAAGGTCTACAATTCTGAGAGGCTCATCCACGGCGGCCTCGCCGGAACTGTCCAGCATGACTTCGTGGAGCGTGCTGATGGGTTTGCGGAAGTGTTCCCTGAACATAAGTACACCGTTGTCGAGATGCTACAACAACGCGGTCACCTCACGGCGATGACTGGCGATGGAGTCAACGACGCACCATCGCTCAAGAAAGCAGATTGCGGCATAGCAGTCGAAGGCGCATCCGAAGCCGCTCAGGCGGCGGCGGACATCGTATTCCTGGCCCCAGGGCTGAGTACGATTGTCTTGGCCATCAAGACCTCGCGGCAGATCTTCCAGAGAATGAAGGCCTACATCCAATACCGTATTGCCCTCTGTCTGCACCTGGAGATCTACCTCACTCTTTCCATGATTATTATCAATGAGACCATCCGTGTGGACTTGATCGTCTTTCTCGCCCTGTTTGCGGACTTGGCCACGGTTGCGGTGGCTTATGACAATGCTCACTGGGAGCCACGGCCAGTGGAGTGGCAGCTGCAAAAGATATGGGTTGTAAGCGTTATTCTAGGAATCCTCCTCGCTATGGGCACATGGATCATCCGTGGAACTATGTACCTACCAAGTGGCGGTATAATCGAGAATTGGGGTTCAGTACAAGAAGTCCTATTTCTCGAAGTCGCTTTGACAGAGAACTGGCTGATCTTTGTCACGCGGGGAGGCCAAACTTGGCCTTCTTGGCAGCTTGTGGGGGCAATTCTTGGTGTCGATATTATTGCCACGATCTTTTGCTTGTTTGGTTGGCTCTCTGGTATTGGAGAAACCGATATACCAGTGGACCATTGGCACCAAAGTCGGAACGGTTGGACTGATATTGTGACGGTCGTGGTAATTTGGCTCTATTCCTTCGGGGTCACTGTCTTCATTGCCATCGTTTACTTCGTCTTGAACAAGATTGCGTGGCTAAATGATTTAGGCCGGAAAGATCGCCAGAGGAAGGACACGGTGGTCGAAAACGTTATAGGACACTTGCAAAAACTTGCCATCGAACATGAGCGAGATGAGAAAACAGACAGGAGTAGGTATATTCTAACCGAGAAAGCCACCGCGGTAGAAGAGGATCTATAGCAATGCTATGGAACGGGTAGTTGAAGGACCATTCGTTACATTCCTTGACAATATATGACGGACCGTAGAAATAATGAACTGGTTGAGTTTTAACCCGAGATCCCAAGAAATCTAGACGGAGTTCCTCCTTCATGACCTCAGTGCTCTTTGTGATGACTTAGAAATCCACGTTATGTAGCTGTAGACTAGGAAATCCTGAGATAGGTTCGCGTGGCTTCGTGGATTCGACACACTTTAGCACAAGCTTAGCGACGATTGTTGATTCCTGATCTATCTTTGTAGCCCTTGGAGTATTCTTGCTGAAATCGCATCTAAGAATTGAACCGAGTATCTGATATGTAGGCTCCGGGTCAACGTATTGAATTTGTCCAGAACCCAACTTTTGCGCTTCTCGGAACTGACGTGATATGCAACGATGAGTGGCAACTGTAAGAATAAGGCCCCGAGAGGCTCAGTTAGAACAGCATATTCGTAGCACATGCAAATGTCTCGTGCTCTGTCGGTGATTTGATGTCGCAAGACAGGATCGTACTCAAGATTATGCAAGCAGAGATCCGTAAGTAATAATGCCATCCATCGTACAGCATAGAACTTCGCAACGGCTTCCGACTGGAAGTGGTAGCAGATTGGGAATTCCGCGTCGTCGAATCGTGATGGAAGACTCTCACATTGCATTTCACTGGTTGCAGCTCCGGGAGCCGACGGTGAATAGCATGTGGCTTCTAAATTTCGCTTCAGATCCTGGCCAGCCGTCTTCATTACCCTTACTCCCGTAGTAGCATTGCTGGCCTTCCAATCCGCGACGCTTTTAACGAGTGATGGGATTTGGTAAATGACACTGAAGAGGGCTTGAAGACTGTTCGCACTGGATTTGCCGTGAAAGCCTTCAGTACAAACGTCTTGCCATTCCTTGTTGCGCAGGAAGCAATGTTCTCTTCGATAGAGTGCGTCAAAGACCTGGTTTCAGCATGACTTATAAGCGAGGTACTAGACAGGAATAGGACTGTAGACGGAAAGCCTTCCTGTTCGACATACGATTTGCCCTCTTTGGCTTTGTAAAAGCCCCTTCTCGAAGCCTGTCGGGGAGAAACGAGGGCCACGAAGGAGGATAAGTCTTAAGGCGCCTCCGGCATGTGCTATGTACTGAGAGCCGCGTTTCTCCGGGATCATCATCTATAAAACGTTACCCATCGACCTTTTTAGTAATTGAACTGGAATGAATTTATGAGTACTTCATAATGCACCATCAAGATGACTGCACAGAGAGTTTCCGAGGACGTTCCTAATATGGGGTCCGTAATGACGTTCTGGAGGATCCGAAGGGCTTGAATATACTCAGTATTTGGTCTCCAGCCTTTTTCGTTGTTGACCAGATAATCGTGAGCTTGAAGCAAACATTTTACGGCGATGTCTAGAGCAGGGTTGCGGCCGAGGCGACAGGGTATCTCTGACATATACTCCCCCAAATGCTGGAGTTGAAGCCCCTTCTGTTGAAGATGCAGCCTATAGGCTAACTCTGAACCTAAAATGTCTTCTTGCGATAAAGTCGGTTGAGAATTCAAGGTGAGTTCGGCATCTTTTTGCAATTGAGATCGTGTTGTGGAGCGATAACGAAGAAGCTGGAACTTGTACGTCATTCCATCTTTATCACCTTCTTTGTAAAGCAGGCTCAATTTCGTACTCAAAGTGCTGTCAATCAATCTGGATTCATTAACGGTGGCTTCGGGCGGAATTCCTGCGGGCGGCGAATTTGTTTGCACGAATTGGTATTGCGGCGGGTAGACGCATTGGTTACCGATTCGCAAGCAGCGACTGCATACTGGTCGAGTTTCGTCACACTAACATCGTGCGAAATTAGTGGTGAGGATCGACATTTAGTTAAACAGCGTTACCTTAATCTTGTGTCTCCGACACACTCCGCACCCCGTACTTCGTCTTGAACCACGAGGCATGCCCTTCGGTTCAGAAATATCTTTAGGTATTGAAGATTGCGCTTTTTTGTGTAAGATCAAAGAAACAAGAACACATTCTTGTGCGCTTGAGGTCTGTTATATGCATTGATATCGCTTACCATGTGCGCCTGGTGGCGGTGGAGAATGAGAGCAAGGCTTACATTCCAGATGATCCTTCGCACCCTTTTGAGTCAAAAAGCCGATCGCTGTCCTTGTCGCTGACTCATCTGCAGTTTCGGCAAAGATGGCAAGATGGTTAACCGGATAGAGGGACATAATTGGACAGAGCTTCGTATAACGAACGCTGCACTGTAATAATTCCCCACCAATCGTAGAGTCTCTCGGATTTTGACGTTGAGATTCGTGGTCTGATGGCTGATGATGAATGCGCATGAAGACACAGTTCGACAGAAGGAACGTGCCAATTGAAGCTGCGCATTGCTCAGCCAAGGATGCAAATCATTGAGACCTCCTTACTTGGAAAACAGTCCATCGTGGAAAACACTCCGCTCATACACAATTCCTCGCTGCGAAGGCAATGAGTGGTGGTCAAGACACGCTGTGGTCTGCTGAGACTGGAACTCCGCGAACTCCGCGAACACCGCGCGAGGGTTTCCTAGGACAACATCAAGTCAGCACCATACAGATTCTCACAGACATCATCTCTATGGAGGCAGAGGAGTGCAGCAGGGACGAGAAACATAATTTTCCTCGTTTTGCTAGCCGATGAGAGATTCAATGTTTTCATAGGTCAGTAAAGATGAATAATATGGCACGTGGAAATGAGATATCATGTATCCGATAGAACCATTGTTACGAGGTTCTGAGGAGATCAAATTTATCACTCACACGCACTATTAAAAAGAATGAAAAAAGAAGGAGATGAGGAAGAGGGAAGAGGAGAGAAAAAGATGCGCGCTGATTATGGAAGAACCGCGTTGAGAACAGGGTCTTATACTTTCTCTGCCTTCAGGCCTTTCCTAGCGCTCTTTGCTATAGAGCGACAGGGCAAAAGATTCGCAAAGGTATCAAACATGATTAACGAGGCAGCTAGAGTTCTTCAAGCCAAAATCAAGACAATCGCATTTATACACGATTTATGGAATAATTGATCAGCGATGGGACAAGACCCAATACTGAATTGCATAACATCACTTGACTTCGCGTAATGTGTCGAGAGAAAGCTCGTTTGTATAACATGTTTATGGGAGCTTCTTAGGTGTGGTACCAACTTATAGCTACTATTCATAAAGAGGTCTAAAGACAATCCCGTTAGCCTTAAGGTTTTTCAGATGCATAAATTCAGGTTTTGCAATGTTGACTTCGAAAGTCAAATCATTATCATTTACAGCCCTACTCCTTGAAGGGTATTTAATTGGTATCATTGAATATTTTTGCTTGATCGTGCCGGAATGTACATGGGTAATATGGGTTGAGATGTCTAAGCCCTTAAAGGTCAAAGACAGAGTAAAGCTATACAGTATATAATTCCCCTAGGGTGTTAACATAGTTAAACCAGGGACCCTTTCTTACTGTGCCAAGCAAGGTATTAAGTACCCATCTCCCTGGAGTAATACTCAGGACACTAAGGTACCGTAAAGTAATGTGTCGCAGGACCATGCTGGGATCGCGTGTACATGACCACCCTAAAGGGACTTGCTCCATCACCTTGCTCTCCAGTTGCGGCTGTTGATTGATCCTCTTCGGCTCGCTGAACCACCTCATGCCAGACCATCTCCTCGTTCATGATAGCATTTGATCCGTCACTATCCTCTTCCACAATTCTCGCCATGATGAGATGCCATTCCTTATAGGCTACCCCCTTGTAATTTTCGTCTATCCACAGCATGAGTCGTCTTGTTTGATCCACGTTCCATAAACCCTCTCTAGCGCCGAAACCACCATAGCCTTTGAGCCAGCCGACGATCCAATTTCGAATTCGTTCATCGAGACTCCATCGAAAGGCACCAACAACAGCAGGCATCATGCCATGGCCGTACGCATCGACCTGTTTACAGTTTGACGGATCCAGCCCGGCAGCAATACGGCAGATGTAGAGGATTGATGTCTCGGCATCATCTGGGGCGATGAGCTCCGAAGTAGAGCCATAGCGAGTTCTTGAACGCATTCGTGCACATAGGAAGTGAGCGTAGTTCACTGCTGCTGTGTGCGGGTCTGTTGAGTTAGGGAATGTTAGTGGTGTCAAGTAAATGCCATCGTCGACAGTGTAGCTAACGGGGGCTGCAATGCCAGTGTCAACTGGGAGCTCGGTGGGCGAAAGCTTCTGATACCATTCCAACAACTCGGCCTCGATATTCTCCATCTTGGAGACCCATTTTAAGCTTTTGTCTGGTCGTAAGCGATACTTGACCTCAACCTTTGAAACATCGCGTATGAGCGCTAGAAGTCTATCTCGAGGCGAAGTTGAATGCTCAAGCATGGACGCAATTTCGGCCGCAATACAAGGGTTCATCGTCCCTTGTCTAGTGACTGCAAAATCTTCGTTCTGAAGCTCAAGGAGCAGAGCCATGCGTGCAAAGGTGTGGATCAGAGCTCGGCCTTGTTTGGACTGGGAGATCCGGCTGTGCCATACGGAGATAACCCGTCCTACAACTCGTAAATGTGCTCGCCATGCGGCCAATGAACCTAGACGGAGGTCTATGTTTGACAAAAGGAGGCGAGTCATGAGCCAGCCAAGTAATTGCTCCAAAGTGACTTCCGAGAATACATCTGGGCCTGACATTGGGAAAGCCCGGGATAAAGACTTCAACGCCGTAGAGTAATGTTGAAGGGCATGCCTCTTTGCTACCGCTTTCGGGACGCCAGTCAGACAAAGAGAATCGGAAAGCGGTTCTGCAGTTGCGTTGATCAAAGATACGCTTAGAGCTGACACAGCAAGAGCAGCGCTGTATAAATAGGAAGATGCGAGACGATCGTCTGAGATGAGCTCAACCAAAGGCATGATAGTATTGAAGCCTTCAACAGAGCCGTTGCAGAGATAGCGATAATATTCGTGATCTGGTGAGAATTGGAAAGCAGCGAAGGCCGGATGTGAATAGTCAGAGAGGCATAGCGATAGTGCTGGGTTCATGAGATTATGGAAAGTCTCAAGATCCATCTCGGTAGTCTGGTCATCGCGATATGTCTGGGAAGTAGCTTGTTCGAGTTTGTTGTTAAAAAATGGCGATTCAGGCGATGGGATGCAGTTGTAATCGCTAATGTTCTCCACGGGCTCCGCGGAGTTACTTTTGAGCTCCCAATTCTGCCAGTCCAAAGCCCAATCCACGTTGTCAGAGTGGCTCAGAAGCGCAAAGTCGAGTCCCGCATCTGGCATACTCGGCGTTGGTGCATTAGCCAGCACGGGATCAGTCGAAGCTTGGCCTTGGTCTATATCGTGTGTGATTGAATCTAGCTGCGCAATGCAAGAAAGAGAAGAAAACCGCGGAGAACCCCTCGGGGATGGCTGCGAAGGTGATCCGTCCATCAATTGTGATCTTGCTTGCTTTCTTTTAGCTGCCTGGTCCCGCGCCTTCTGAACCGTGGCATTAGTCTGATCGCGAAAGCAAATAGGATTGACATATCCTTCGCATTTCCGATTGGTACGTGTACACTGAAAGTGACGTTAGGACAGCGCGTCGTCACGGTAAAGGCTGGCTTTCTCCTACATTCAAACATTCAGGTTTAGTTTTATCACAGCGTAGCCGCCTTGATCGACAAGAAATGCACCCTAATCGATCCCGGGAAACAACATTTCTTTTTCGCTTTGGCTGGTCTGATCCTGCCATTGTTTATCTGAACGATGGCGGTCTCGTAGTTGGAGTCGTGTGAACCGGACTGCGTTGCAGGTAAGGAAAAGACAATGCCCAGAACCCTCGGCTGATATGGAACGACCAGTCCAGGTGCAGAATTACAGGATCATACGATGTGACGGGAGGTTACAGGGGTTGGCACACTGCTGGCAATTAGACACAGCGCAGTGGAATAGCTCTTTGAGCGTTGTTATCAGAGGGGGTTCCTCAGCTTTATACTGGTTCACTCCTTCAACTACGCTAAAATCGGTGATCCACCCTTATCTTTGCTTCCCCCGGCCTGTTTCTTGGGCCACCCACATCTTCCAGAAGTGACCTTCTCCGGAATTAATCAATGTCTTCGGGTTCCCTCTTTCTACCAGTTGGCCCGTCTCCATCACTAGGACCTCGTCAAAGTCGAGGATCGTATCCAGTCTGTGTGCGATTGCGATCAAAGTCTTATGCGGGAAACGCTCTCGCAACAGATGCTGTATCCTTTGGTCGCTTTCGGGATCAAGGCTTGCAGTAGCCTCGTCGATGATGACTATTCGGGCGTCATTTGCTAGTGCTCGAGCCATAGCAACGAGCTGCCTCTCGCCTTGCGAAAGATTGCCACCGTTCATGGCTATCGGCTGATCCAGCGACCAGGCCTTGTGAACACCGCTGCCGCCGACGACCTGAGTGAGAATTTCCTCCAAGTCTTCGTCCGCAACTGTTCTGGTGAAATCGAGGTTGAATCTCAGCGTATCCTCGAATAATTTAGGATCTTGAGGAATGAAACTGACGGCCTGCCGAAGTTTAACAACATCTACATCTTCGACATCCATCCCATCAATAACAATGCTGCCCCGATATTTGACTGCAAGTCGAAGTATACTTGCTACAAGTGTTGATTTCCCACCGCCTGATCGGCCGACGATGGCTATTCTCTTACCTGGCTCGGCAGAGAACGAGATTCCCTCAATTACAGGTTCGCCATCAAGACAATATCCAGCTGTGAGATTGGAAACTTGGAGACGGCCTTGCTCGGGCCAACAAGGTCGAGGCGGCTGAACTTTGGAATCCATGACCTCTTCTTGAGGGATTCCCGTTATATACTCTCTAGCTCTCTGGAAAGAGTTCATTTCCACTTCAAGAACACTTGAAAGATAGACGGCATCTGTCACTTAGTCAGCCAAGATTCCAGAAAGCATCTGCCACCCGCTCTTGTACTCACAAAGCAAAGCAGTACACAATGCACTTGAGCTAGTCATACTGAAGCCCACAGTAGCTGGGTTGTCATTCGCGAGGACCATTGACAATATTGCCGCTGACAGCGATATCATTCCAGCGAAAAGATCCATGCGCACGGCCAGCCATCTCTGGGTTGCACTAATCGCCTCCCACCCCCGAAGATAAATCTCAAGAGCCTCGTCAAATCGAGATCTGAAGTCTTCTTGGACACCGTAGGGTCTGATGACTTCAATACCGGAAATAGCTTCTGTGACAGATGAGAGTATCGGCGATAGCCCAGCTGCGTAGAGTCGCTTCGACGCTGTAGAGCCGTACATGTACAGATGCCCTGTGATGACACCCATCCCAAGGAACAACGAGGCGGGGACGAGAAAAACAGGTAAGACGGAGGACACCGCAGCTATCCGAAGGACAATGGATAAGTAATTTTCGAGGACTTGTTTGATCAACTCCGGCAAGGTATTATCCAGGGAAAACATGTCCGAGGAAAATCGGTTCATGATCTGACCAGCTGGCGTGTTGGTCACAAAACCAAAAGTTGATCCGAGAACTGAAGCGAGCATTCTTGAATGCAACACTTTCCCGGCTTTGATAGCGCCAAAGAAGAGAAGAAGGGTCCCTGATGTAGACGTGATGATCCAGCCAAGTCCAATGCCGGCATAAATAGAAACGTAAAATGATGCTGATTTTACGAATGTGGAACTGTTTGAGGACCAAATAGTGAGCCAGAACGAAGAAGCAACATCGAGCCATTGTGCTGTAAGCAGGACGGCGCAAAGAAGGATGAGAATAGGCCTGCTCCCGTAAAGACCAAGATATCTAAGAAAGGTCAGGCGGCCGATGAGGCCAGTGAGGATGGCCTCGGACTTTAATTTTGTATTCTGGTCCCCATTCTGTCGAGCTTCAATATCTGCTGCCAGCGATGTACTTGAACTCGTTGGGGCCAATTCGAGTACAGTCATTGAGGATGAGCTAAGTACTTCATACTCAGAAATTGTAACCTCTGGCGATTTGGACTCATTTGTTGCGGCGGCATTCCGTTTTTGTCTTTGGATTGATTTGACGCTACCATGGTCTAGTTCAATTATTTGGTCCGCCATGGCTCTGCATAAATCGCTCTGGGACACCATTATGACTGTTCGATTCTTCAACAATGGTCCACATAGAGCATTTTCGAAGACGAATGCGGAAGTATTTGCGTCCAGTGCCGCCAAAACATCATCAAGAACGACTATTTTGTTGGAAGAGTAGATTGCTCTCGCAAGACCAATTCTGGACTTCTGCCCGCCGGACAGCGATGATCCAGCCTCCCCTACATCTGAGAGATCACCACCGGCGATGGTCGCTAAGTCAAGATCCAGGGCAGTAACCCGAAGAACTTCATCATATCGAGCCTGACAAAAAGGTGACGAGAGAAGGATATTGTCTCGAATCGTGCCACGCTGCAGCCATGGATTTTGAGGGGCGTACGCAAGAGTTTCGGACGGATGGGAGCGTAGATTCGCGATCCCAGATGAAAGGCGAAGTTCGGAAATAAGAGCCTTGATGAGTGTCGACTTTCCCGATCTGGAGGGTAGGAGTTAGGCAATGTGAGAAGCGAAAGAGGGAGAAAAAGGATTGACTTGCCCTGTCTTCCCAATTACGAGATTCAATCCTCCTCGAATAAATTCAAGATCTGAAATCGCCAAAACTTCGATCTCCTTGCCTTCAGGGCTTTGCGCCAGTATTACGGCGTCCTTGCATCCAAATATCCCCTCGGGTTCTGATGCAGTGATTGAAGTTGACGTGGCATCTTGTGAGGTAGTATCATCGGAATTTGCGTCAAGAAAATTGGAAAGACGGTTCAATGACACCATGGCCTGAGCGTAGCAGTTCGCGCCGATTACAGTCAGGCCAAGCATTTTCTGTAAGGTGTTGAATACAGACAGAACAGTGAAGACCACTGAAGGTTCAAGAGGCTTCTTCTTCACCAGCGTGTACATTGTCAGCGAAACGACCAAAGGTATAAAGACGAACAAATTGGAGACGCCGTCGGACAATGCAACAATTTTCCACTTTTGCCACAGAGCACAAAGCTCGGGACTCCTCTTCTCGTCGATCCACGCCACAAAGGAAGCACCATGACCAAGCATTTTGATAGTCTGTAGTCCTCTGACGGTGTCCCCAACTCGTCGGACCCTGGAGTCGATGGCCGTCATGACGCGTTGTTGTGCAGTACCCAGAAGACTACTGAAGTACCACGCGATAGGAGCTCTTGTGAAAAGCAAGATCCCAATCCCAGGAAGACAGGCCCATCCCAATGTCTGATAAAGGAGCAAGCTAGCTACTATCACTTCCACAGGAACCATGAACGCGGCCATGATGTAGTATCGGAATGTTGCTATCTTGTCTATATCTGCAGAAATCAAGTTAATGGTTTGTCCCGCGTCGGGAGGAGCGCCTGGCCTGGAGGAGAATATCTTCCGATAGGACATGGAAATAACTGTCCCTTTGAGATGACAGATTGCTTCTGTAGAGAAGAACTCAAATGTCTGCATAAAAATCCCCCGAATTACAGGTGAGGCACCAAATAACAGAGCTGAAAACCATGGGGTGAATAATGGCTTTGAAGGCTGACTTTCGAGATGAAGTAAGAGATTCCGGAGTCCAAGTGCACCGAGAAACTCAGAGAGGCCACAACATATCATGAAAAATGCCATGGTCGCCATTCGAGGACAGAATAGTCGAACCAATGCCTGTAAGGTATTCGAGCACTGTAAGCGCAATGACACGAACCTCTCGATCCAAAGAGCAGGATGAGAATGTGGCGTCAAAGGCGGCAAATCTTCCATAGTTAGGTTGGACCTGCGCGAATACGCCTTGGTGATGAAGCTTGTCACCCAGGAGTATGTCCACCACCTCGTGATTGGAGATGTTAATGCCCTGGGATGAGGCACCTGTGCGTCTCGAGGAAGGTGTGAGCAATATGGCGACATGATTGGAAGGATAACCGCGGTCGTAATAACAAACCCGAGATGGCATATCGAAGTATGATCTTGGTACGGGGTATTGTATTGAAAGAAGATATGTGGAAAGAGGTCATTTGGGACAGTGGTCGAAAAGAAAATAGAAAGGGCAAGAAGATCGGCGGTCGATCGCAAAAGATGATGATGCCAGGGTAGGAGAAAGGCCAGTACCCCACCAGCAGCAATCACGAACTGCATCTCAGTTTAGAGTCTCTCAGAAAGATAGACGTAAGGGGAACCTACCCATAGAAGTATGATAGACATACTAAGGATATCTTCTGGCCAAGTCTTACTAGAGTAAGCAAGGGTACTCAGAATTGCGCACACCATTGCCCCTAGAGTTTTTGAAGCATTGAATACCGCATGTGGGTAAGCAGAACACAAGCCCGTATCATGTACCCTCTTGCGCGATGCTCCAAATATGAAGGAAATTGTTGCTAATAAAGAAATTGAAAGAAGCGCTATTTGGAGGTTGAAGGATACTGAAGCTGTTGAGCTCGTCCAGTACAATGAACCGAATTCCGGGTCCAAAACCGCCGGTCCCAGCTGTACCAGGTACTCCATGGTAGCCATTTCAGCTTCTGAGATGAATTGATGAGGTTTGGAATCCCTGGAGCGTCAACACATAGTTTGGACCTGAGACTTCAAGACAGAGGCAATGGTTTTAATGTAGATGAAGCGCCCGTGCCCATCCCGCATAAAAAAAATGTAGATGAAATAACAGGTGCCGGTATGTCTATGTGATTAGGAACTAGATAACGTTTTTTTTTTTAAGATGGGCGGCGTTTTGCGCGAGCCCTCTATTACTTCGTATTTTGCTCCGAGCGCACTCCGCTCTTGCGTTCCATAGCACAGAAGCTATCGTTGAGCCTGGCTACCTAATCAGTCACTCGTCTATAGATCCTTGATTGAGGAATTTACTGGAGTGACATCAATTCACTGGATGAACCATAAACTCAAACACCCTAGCTTAGTGTAATCAAAAGGCATGTTCTTGGTTATCTCGTACAAAATTACCTAATTAGGCAGGAGAGGGGCACGTTGGACTGCGGGGAAAGGATTCTTCGCATCGTCACTGATGCCCTCAACAATCCAGGAATCACCATGCGACTAATTTACTACGTTCATGTATTAATCAACCAGCAGTCAAAGGTTTGAGCTGGAAAGGCTACGTTCACGCCGTTTGGACTCGTGTTCTTTTTTTCTGAAGATGGCGGGGCTCATCAAGACTCTGGTTGCTTTAGCTACCCTGGCTTCACTGACAACAGCGTCCATTTTACAATATCCTATTTCAGGGTATGATGTTGATGCAAATACCAATTCGGAAAGTTATGTCAGGTATGACATACCGAGCCATCCCAAACACTCTATCCGAATCAAGCAGCAAACGGATAGGCTGTGCAATGCAGGGTCGAAGCAGTTCACTGGATGGTTTGACATCGACGGAAAGCACTTGTTCTTCTGTAAGACCTGCCCAAGGCTTTTGCTATCCTATTTACTTCCAGTACGGTCTAATGATACTTACCTTAGGGTATTTTGAGAGTCTCAACAATCCCCAGGAAGATCCTCTCAACCTATGGATGACGGGAGGACCTGGATGTAGTGGTCTTATTGGTATGAAAAGCACTGTCACTTCTCATACACGAGCGGCCACACTTACTAGTTGTCGTAGGTATGATGCTCGAGCTTGGTCCATGCCTGATTGACGAAGATGGCATGGGTACCCGGAGGAACCCATACTCCTGGACTAGAAACGCATCTATGATCTTCATCGACCAACCAGCCGGGACGGGGTTCTCTTACGTGGACGATGGAGTAGATCTACCAACAGACTCCTTCATTGCTGCATCTGACATGCATGTCTTCCTGCAAATATTCTACTCAGCCTTCCCGTCCCTGAAGCAGGTACCTTTCCATATTAGCGGGGAGTCATACGGAGGTCATTACGTTCCCACTCTAGCAGCTGAGATCATCCGGTACAACACGCAACGCGTCACGCCTGAATTTCGCATTCCTCTCAAGACCATCATGATTGGAGACGGGTTCGTATCCCCAATGGATACTACGTGGGGTTACTACGAGACTCTGTGCAAACCGCGTCCTGGACTCTCACAGCCAATCTTTAACGAAACTCGATGCAATCTCATTGCGGAAGCACTTCCGCGTTGTATGTATGTCCACGAAGCGTGCTATGACTACCCAGATCCTTTAGTCTGCCAGGCCGCAGATTCATTTTGCATGGCACAGATCCGAGACCTTTACGACAATGAAACTGGGGAGGGCGGACGAGACCCCTTTGACGTGACCAGAACCTGTGAGGTCGACCAGTTTTGCTATCTGGGCGTGCTGGGAATCGAGAAATACATGAATAATCCAACGACCTGGGCAACGATAGCCCCGCCCAAAACAGTGGCTAATTACTCCATCATGAGCTTCGATATCCATTCCGCCTTTCTTGCAGGTGTAGACATGTATGTCAATACGGCAAAGGAGATTCACTACGTCTTGGAGGAAGGTGGTGTGGATGTGTTGATTTACAACGGAAACCTGGACCTGGCGTGCAACAGCCCTGGAAATCTGAGATGGATGGAGAGGCTCAGCTGGAAGGGACAGGCAGAGTTCGTTTCTCAACCTATGGTGGAATGGCTAAGCCCTAGAGATGGGAAGATGGTTGTTGCAGGTACAATGAAGGAGGCGTCAGCCTCGGTCGTTGGCGGCGATGGTGAAGCTAGACTAAGTTTCATCACCATCGATGCCGCCGGCCACATGGTTCCACTGGATCAGCCCGAGATCTCGCTGTATCTGATTCAAACCTGGATGAGTGGGGGATTATTTCAGCAAGTATAACAGGTGTGGTGCTTGTAGTAGAAGCCACAAACTTGAACAAGACTGGCACTAAGAGAGGGTTGAACACATAAAGTGAAGGCTTAATTCCTCCAAGTTTAACAGTAACTCCATAAAAAGAACGAACCTGCTTAAAACGGCATTGTTCTAGCTATTTCATGCGTAAACTACTTAGGTTCCAATCTGAAAACACTGGAGGCTGGAACAGAAGTAGAGAGACAAGGGTCAAAATTGCTGGCTAATGTAAAGGCTGGTTGGATTTACGATTCAAAATAATTACGCAATTCAATTCCTTTTTTCCAGAAGAGTCATTGGAACTCTTCAGACCCAGTTATTTACAGCAGAAAGCTTTCCCTAGAATGGAAAGTAAGTACGCTGGTGAAAATGAGTGCAACAGTAGCATATTATATGTCAGGTCGCGCTGCTGCGGTGGGTCTCCGTCATGGGAAACAGAAAGTTAGAACCCACATCAACACAAACTACACAACTTACAAATATGTCTGTGGTAGGGGAGAGTTTGTGTTTACCATCCATCGCACTGATTGGACAAGTGCCGCTGTCTTTGGATTCTCGTCTCAAAGAGCTCGGAACGCGATTCAAGTTCGTCTCCTATACGCCAAGAGATACTGAGTCGTTCGTACAAGATATCCAGAACCCAGAATCTCCGATTTATTGTGCCTCGGCAATCCTTCGCTTGGGAAGCCTGAAAACTACCAATATACAACACGACTGGGCACATGCAGTCTGCGGCTCTCCAATACTTCCGCCGAATCTCAAACTCATAATCAACAACGCTCATGGCTTAGACACGCAACCAGTAGCGGCGCTAGCAGCACGGGGAATTGAAATTCGAGGTTCTGGGGGCGGTACGAATGCCACCGCAACTGCCGCACTATATCTTACAATAGGCGCATTCCGATTGTTCTCACGCGCAGAAAAAGCTGCTAGGGCCCAGGATAAACTCAAGTTCTTTGAGGCTATGGGGAAAGCATACGAGAGTCGTGATCCTGCAAACAAGTCTGTTGGAATCGTTGGTTATGGGAGAATTGGCAAACGCGTTGGAGAGTTGCTACACAGCTTGGGAATGGACGTTCACTGTTTCAGAAGAGCCCATGGACAGCTTGCCACACGGGTTGAGAGTAAAATTACGGTGCACACTGACTTGGATGAGATGTTGAGCTCCATGGACTGTCTCGTTTTATGCTGTCCGTATTCGACCGAGACTCACCATATCTTGAATTGGTCGAGAATACAGAAGCTCAAACATGGTGTTAGAATCGTCAATGTTGCGAGAGGTAAATGTGTAGATGAGCAAGCTTTGGTCAGAGGCTTGGAGGAAGGAATAATAGGTGGTGTTGGGCTAGACGTTTATGAGAATGAGTAAGTGTCCCATTAACGTTGCTTACGCTTGCAATCGATTACTCTGGCTGACCTTAAGACAGACCCGAAGTAACTCCAAAACTGCTCGACTTTGATAACGTTAGTATGTTGCCCCATGTTGGAGGCCAATCTGTAGAATCCATCGAGGTGAGCAAGCCCTCTTAAATACGTACCTCGAAACATGGACCTGACTCCCTTAGGATCATGTCCACGATGGCTTGAATATTCTCGATGAGTTCTTTTATCCTACTAAGTTGACGACAAGAGACAGCGATCTATGAAAACAATAGTTTCTGATAATCTTATCTCCACGCTATGCCCCTCAAGGCATGTCATGCATAAAGGTACACGTTAGGTTTTATATATAAATTTGAAATACCTCCCTTACTAGGGAACTGAGCCATCATTTGATCAGATCTAAAGGACCGTGGACAGTATCGCCTTGATTTCATCGTCGTCTATGTGCATTGCAACTTCTGCATTCAATATTCTCCACTTCATAAAACGATACAACAATTAACAAGATGTTCTCTTCATTCAAACCCAGGTGGTTGGTCCGAACCTCTGCCCCTCCGCAACAGTATCCAAAGGCGTACCAAGCCCGTCCGCAGTTGTATAAGCAATGCTATTACCCCACCAGTTCAGCGTAACGCCAGGATACGTTAAACAAAAGAAAACAAGAAATGTGGTGATAGCAAGCCCTGAGTCCAGAGACGCAGAGAGCAAGTAATTATACTTGCTCCACCAATCGCGGTAGCGTCGCTTGATAATGAAGTTGAATGTCAAGCCGATAGCGCCCCAAGCCATGTAGTTCGCCGCAGTTGCGGGAGGGATAGAGGATGTCGAGGCAAATATAGCGGGCGTATGAATCTCGAAAAAAGTTAGGCTGCTTCAGTTCCCGGTTACATGTAAGTCCTCAATACATACCTTTTGAAGGATAACATTGTTGGGCATCTTCTTATGCGCGAGATAGACAATAACGGGAAGTAGAGCGCCAATAAGAAGAAACCATAACATCGAGTTGTACATAGAACCGGACCTGAAAAGCTTGGTAGGACCTATCAAACCCCAGAAGACGGCATTGGTAGCATATCCATCGGCAAGCGGACAGTAGAACTTGAACTGTCAGTTATTAAGATTGTAAATCTTTGAAGAGGTAACTCACATCGTTGACCGCATTTGCAGTGCATATTCCCTTCACGTTGCCCATTGCCCAAAGGTTCACACCTGACTGCACAACCCAACTTATGAGAATGCTTGTCACCTGCGCTGCAAACGTGACTCTAGGAGGGATTTTCATATAATGCCCGATTTTCATGGCATTAATATACCCGAGTCCTTGAAAAGTGCATACCAAGGTGAAAACCTTGAAAATGACATTGTTCATCATGTGTCCGGGCCAGATAAACCCAGCAATGAGAGCCGCGATGACTCCTGTGTTGATTGTGATATTGCATGTTGCTTGCATAAGACCAATGGGTAACAGAAGAACAAGATTGATGAGGATGGAAACAATAAGACCCCACCAGGGTAAACCCGTGTTTTCCACATAAATGAACGCCATTGAGACGCCAAGAATGCAGCAGAATACTATGCCATACCACCATTCGGGCACAGCTTTGTATTTGCGCATTAGTCTGCCGTGAATATCTTCCTGTGAGTCGACGTGCTGGCTCTTCAGTGCTGCTCTGATCCCTTGAACGAGAGTAGATCTGTGATATAGGTACGTATGGACGAGAATAGAGGTGATCGAAGCAAACCCGAGACCATAAGACAGGACAGAGGTGGTAGAAAGAAATACTGGTGAGTATTCTGCATAGGCTGCATCATTGAGAGTGTAATCGGGATTCATAACGCGTGAAGTGTTGTATGATAAGCCTGTATTGTCAAATGTAGAGGACGAGGAGAAGGCGAAGTAGCGGCCAAACCAGACATTTTTCCAGTGCAAAGCAGGAGCTATTATCCAGAGAAAGAAGATGCTTCCGCCGAGAACGTTGAAAATAGCCCATGAAGGGACCACGAGCGGAGACATCAAATAACCGGAAACTTGGTTCCAGTCGAGTGTGAGTGGAAGAAGATCCATGCCAGTCGTAGCACCAAATACTTGATTTAAGGTCACATCTCCAGGTCGAATCCAGGTTATCCAAGCCAGAGTCGTCAGACCCGTAAATAGGAAGCTCGGGACGACCTGCCAGGCGCCTGCGACTAGTAAGGCGAGCCAGAAGAACTTCATTCGATGCACCTTCCAACCATTGGCGACGTTGTTTTGAAAGTTGGCGTCATGGAAACCATAAATCATGGAACAAATCGGAAGCGTCCCAGGGAAGATACAGAAGGCTGGTCGAATCAGAAACCGGTGAAACATGCCAGCAAGCCCAAATGATAGGGCCTGCGTAGAAAGAAGAAACATGAATCTGAACCCAACAGACACAGGGATGTTTAGGAACTTATCAAATGCCACGTAGACATCTGAAGCTAACGACCCATTGTCGAAGGACGCCACAAGGGTAGTCATGATTGCGGTGATGGTGTGCTCTTTGTGGTTGAATGGGCCAGGATTCATCGTAAAAGACATGCCGAACGGCAGGGAGATCACTTGCTTGGGAAGAACCTTCGCCATGAAATATCCCAACGGCAGGGTAAAGATTATAACAAGATTTGCCGCCAGGAAGACTGAACGGTATAAAGATTAATAATTTCTCCTCCAGAAAGGTTAATCTTGAAATTTCCGAAGGGTACTCACTAGGCGGAGAGTGGAGTTGAAAGAATTGAAGAAGGCCAGAAAAGATTATGGTCGAGACAACGCCCAGGAACCATGCTCTGAAAGTGCTCACGTACAGTTCCGAGTCGTCGACGGGAGGCACAACAGCGCGTACTTCAGAAAACGGCCTGCGAGATGAAGGTTTGTTAATAGACTACCAGACTCTACGCACATGAAGTAAGTTACAAATGGAAGAAACTCACGAGTCTTCAACTTCGCCTCTCTCAATTTCGCCATCTCCAATGCGAATACTTTTCTTTTCATCTCTAATACCTCCTCCGTTACCGCTCTGGTCACTGAGACTAGTATCAATGGCGTGCATTGCGGCAGGGTCACTCTCTTCGCTCATAATGAAGACTTTCCCCAACTTTGCCAATATTTAAAATATCAGTTGACTGCAGGGCTTTCTGTCACCATTAACCCAACACTGAATCGTGAGGGATTGTCGAACCTTCGTCAGTAATAAGGGATCAATCAAGGCACGCAGAAGGACTTTGAAATCAAAGATGTCAGCCGGGCATGTTCGTAATCGCGACCCAACCTTCAAAGACGGCGATCTACGCCTTGAAGAGATGTGAACCGACACATTCTACGACACTGAGTGCGTTCCTGATTTCCAATTTGGTGATTGATGCTTATCGAGTTTATTGGCAATTACCCTGCAGAAAACCGATAAGGGAGATAACGCTTGAACGAAATTGGCCTTGGACAAGTGGAATGATAACGCTGGGGCCAATTAATGACACGAGAACGGTCCAGGATCAGATCTGACAAATGATTGATCTATGACCATTTCATCTTAGCTCCCTCCCTCGTTCCCTTCTACCAGACGTGGACTAGCTCGACATGCAAAAAGGGAAGATAGGGTAGGTAGTAGGCGAGGCGTCAACCCTACCAAGATGTGGCAATTCCTATCCGGGTAACGATTCAAAGAGACTTGCAGATGTGATGGCAGCGGGTAGATAAAGGAAGTTCCGGGAGAAAAGCCTTTGAAGGATTTCAATTGTCATGCCGAAGTCGTCACGTGCATGGCAGTTTCTTACACCAGAAATCCTAACCGTGCCGGCATGTCTCCAAATTCAGAATTAGCGGTCATTCCAGGTACACGAGTAACTTCGGTACCGAAGAAGCTTGAGGCATCACGACTGGTTACTAATCTAATAGATCCTTTATTCGAAAGGCCTGTTCCATCACCAGATGATCCGATCCGGAGAACTCAGAGCTGCACTACAAGTCACATGCTAGTAGTCGATTGGTCTAGGGAGGAAGGATGGGAGGCCCCAAGGATACAGCCTTATGGAAACTTCAGTGTGCCGCCAACAGCAAGTGTTCTACATTACGGAACAGAGTGTTTCGTATGTCAGACTTCTTCCGGTGTCGCATCATGCTCCTTACTTCTCACACGCATCCTAGGAAGGCCTTAAAGCTTACCGTGGCCAAGATGGGATAGTACGGCTTTTCCGCTCATTATTGAATTGTGAAAGACTGCGAAAATCGGCACTGAAGGGCGGTCTTCCTGATTTCGACTCTAGCGAGTTAGCCAAACTTATCGAGGCATTTGTCAAAGTTGATGCCATGAAATGGCTCCCAGATGCAGGGACATTTCTATATATTCGACCCACGATCGTGGGCACGCAGGCCGCCCTAGGGGTTGGAAAGCCGAAGAAGGCTATGCTATTCGTCATAGCTGTTCTTTTTCCTCAATTCGGGCAACTCGGTCCGGGTTTGAAATTACTATGCAGCGATGGGCAAGTGAGAGCCTGGCCTGGAGGGTTCGGGAATGCGAAAGTATGTCAAACCATTTCCAATGAGAACCACCCATACACTGAAACAGATTTGCGCGCCTAACAGCTCGGTGCAAACTACGCCCCAACTCTCGAATCACAAGAAGAGGCGAATAAGAAGGGCTTCATACAAATTTTGTGGTTATTTGGCCTCGAAGATTTTGTGACCGAAGCAGGCGCAAGTAATTTCTTCGTAATCATGAAGGCCAAGAAAACTGGGAAACTTGAGCTCGTAACGCCGCCTCTAGGAGATATTATTCTAGACGGCATAACGCGGAGGAGCGTTTTACAACTTTCAGAGGAGCGATTGAAAGATGAGATGGAAATCTCAGAAAGGCAGTTGAAAATGAATGAGCTCGTAGAAGCGAGTAAGGAAGGGAGACTTTTGGAAGCATTTGTCACCGGCACCGCAGTGAGTACTCAAGATATAACCCAACACCACGAGGGTCCTTTAGACATGCTAATTCCGAGGTATATCCAGTTTTTCATCGCTCCTGTAGGTTTGATCAGATACAAAGACCTTGACATTAAGATCGGCAAGACAGATGAGAATAGCGTGTTACAGGCACCAAAAACACACCAGATACGGAAATGGCTGAGCGATATCATGTATGGCAATGAGGCTCATGAATGGGCACATGTCATTGAAAATGTGTGAAAATATTTGGCCAAAGATATATTAAGCGTTTTGAACACATTGGAATGAGGCTACTCGGCTCAACTGATCTATGTCGGGTGACGCCGTCGGTGGAGGGGTTACAGCTTCATTCAATCCCCAGTCTGTTTGTTCTATTATTCTAAGTCTCTATGATCAATCGTGTAGACAGATGAAGTAATAGTTATTTTTAGGCCTTTGCACCGTCATTTCGACTGCTGAATTTGATCCAACACTCGTGATCCTGAGAAACGGATGTTAGATAGGTTTCCGGCTGACACAAGGAGATTCGACTAACCCTGACTCTCTTACAATTCTCGTCATAGAACACTTCAAACCGGCTTGTAATTCCAGGGCTCTGTTCCAGCTGATACTCGTATAAACTCGTACTGTGTCGTTTATAGAGGGCTGCAAGAAGGGTGGTCATCTCTGCCATTGCAAGGCTAGATCCTTGTTAGTAGATGCGACGTTCCTTGACGAGGTGGGCCTTACTGCACTCCAATGCACATCCGCCCTCCGCTTGAGAATGCCCAGAACCATTTTTTCATCTCTGTCACATTACCACATTCACCGAGCCAGCGTTCTGGCTTGAAGACCAGAGGATCAGGGAACACATTTGGGTTCCGATGTAGGGTGTATGGGGACATACTTATCACCGTACCAGCGGGGATTAAATATCCGTCAATAGTTCTGTCAGCCGTAAACTGGCGCGGCTCTGATGCCGGTAAGGGTGCGTAAAGTCGAAGTGTCTCCTTTATAACCGCGTCGAGATATGTCAATCTGCCTGCAGCCTCCGCTGTCGGGTTGCCGTCGTCGTTAAGGTCTTCCCTCGGAATTCGATCAAGCTCGTCTAACAGCCGTTCTTGGTACTTTTTGTTCTCCGGCCGCGACAAAGCCCAGATTGTGAACATTGCTGTGTCGCTAGTCGTGTCGATGCCAGCAAGGAAGTGATCCGCCAGTTCGGATGCAATGGCTAGGCCGTCAAGTTGTGGTTCTTTGCCACCCTCTTTATGTATCCACAGCTTGTCCATTATTGACAAATCCTCACACGAGTTTGTATTAGCCATAGATGACTCAAATCCGGTCCATGCTCGAAGAGCGTGAGCTCGAATGCCAGTATATGTTGCAGGCTTTGTCATGGGGAGCATCCCCGCCTTTGTGATAATGGTCTCCATCAAACCGGTTCTGGTATATAGCCATTTTGTGTACTTGCTTAGATGTACGGCAAACCAGCTCAGCCTTCTGCGATTGGGGTCGATAATGTCATCGAGAAGCTTGCGGTCTGCTTTGTTTCCCTGGAGCGCATGAGTTCCGCCATGTTCGTTTCCATAGAGAAACCCGGTAATACTATCGAGGCTGAACCAATGCAAACTTTGGAAAATCTCTTCCGCACTAGTTTTGTGATGCTCTAGAAGGTCTAGGTAGTGCTTCACATTATTTTCTATAAGCGGCTTGGCAATTGCGTTCGGTGACAAGATAGCGCTTTTAGAGTACGCGTGGGCAAGCAACTTTTTTCTCTCGGCATGTTGTTTGGCACTGGCAAAGGTGAAGAGATTTTGGCGGCCATACACATCGAACATCCGGTAGAACTCCGTTCTTTCGGAGCCGGATCCTGCCCCGTATATTGTCCTTAGTGCTGAAAGCGACGAGAATGACACTTCCCGAGGCCCAACCCGGACGGCGGTCCCGTACTCCCCATGCAGGGAATGAATGGTTCGTGTCCGGGCTCCATGGTAATCTTCATAAGCCAGCCGCCATTTGCTCAGTGCAAAGGACTTAGGGCCGGGAACTTTGCGTAAAGGTGATGCATAAAGCGTAAAAACGATATGATAAAGGATATTTGCTAGGACAGCCACGATTGCCAGATACGCAATGTTGTTACTTAGAACCTCGGTTCCTAAAAGCTGAAGGTCAGGCCATTGGTTCTAAATGAAATCAACCTTGCATACCTCTGTGTAATAAGCTGCTTGCCATGTTTGATGCCTCGATGCTACCTCCCGTTGGACTCAGCTGATGGTGGCGAGGCTAAAACTACATAACTACCCCTCCATACCACAATTCAAGATTAGTAAGAATTAACGGCCTGTCCGCTATTGGGTTCCACTGTCGGAGGGTCCGAGCAGCAAGTTTATGTGGTTGAACACTATCAATCCGAATCCTTCAAGAACTGGATTATCTTGCAGCGCGGATGAAATACAATCGGCTTTCGGAAAGTTAGGACATGCGTTGTTGAGACGGTCCGGGAAATTCTACTCCTTATTACGTACTTTTATTCAAGATCCTATATTCTTTGAATTCATACCCAACTGAGAAACCACCCCGTCATTTCTTTTCACGATTCATCCCGCTTGTTCAACTCCATTCACAAATTACCAGGAATAACTCGCTATGGCGCCCTCAGCAACGTCAATCGTCCCGCCGCAGGTGTCTGGCAAAGTCGGCGATACGGACAAGCCCGTAGACGCAATGGCAGCCATGGCACACAATGGCAAAGCTTTACCCGGAATCCCCAAATTCTCTAGTCACGCCGAGAAACGCAAATGGCAGCTTGAACATATGGCAGGAGCCTTTCGGGTATTTGCTCGCGAGGGCTACGCTGAGGGTATCTCCGGCCATATCAGTGTTCGAGACCCCGAGTTCGAAGATCGCTTCTGGATCAACCCATTAGGTGTACATTTTGGGATGCTCAAAGCAAGTGATATGATCTGTGTGAATGTGGATGGTGAAGTAATAGGAGGCAATACAGCGGCATCAATCAATGCCGCCGGCTTTCAGATACACAGCGCAGTGCACAAATCACGAAAAGATGTACATGCCATATGTCACACGCACTCTGTTCACGGGAGGGCATGGTCTGCCTTTGCAAAGCCGCTGGAGATGATCAACCAGGATGTATGCTACTTCTACAAAGCGCACTCGGTATATGCTGATTACGGCGGTATTGCCAACGAACAATCCGAAGGCAAAAGAATTGCAAAGAGCCTGGGCAACGGGAAAGCCGTGATTTTGATGAACCACGGGCTCCTTACTGTTGGGGAGACGGTGGATGAGGCTGCCTTCTTGTTTTGCCTCATGGAACGGAGCTGCAAAGTCCAACTGCTAGCAAATGGACCTGGATTCGAGAAGAACATCGTGAGCGACGAAGAAGCCGAGTATAATTTCCGAATGGCTAGCACTCCTGTAAGTTGAAGTGGAAGATCACGCTTATACCCTGAGTACAAATTACTGATCGAGGATATAAATGTATAGGAGACGCTCTTCACCGAGTTTCAACCACATTACGAATATGAGGACTTTTTGTCCGGCGGGCACTTCAAGAACTGAGAGTAAAGTCTACATAAGTTGTGATTGCTTGCGGCGTGCATCATCATTACGGCGCCGACGATTTCTCACACATGAATCAATAAACAATAGTTTTCTTTTCTTTTATTCCATGACTGCCCTTCAAAGGTTGTTCTCCTCACAATGTTGCGTTTCCCTGTCCATGAATGGTATTCCTGAGGCCTATAATATCTCGGGAGGGTCGATGCTTCAATGCGTCGGAGGTGCCGACTCATAATAATTTACGTATCGAGATAAGCGGTGAATCTCAACGCTGATACGCTGGTCAGCATTTCGGGCGCTAGTCCGACGCTGAAGCGATCCATGAACTTCAGCGCAGCCCGACTTATCTCCCAACGCGTTGTTCTTATCTGAAAGAACTGTTCGCTTGGGCTTATAATCTCTTCTCAGGACAACGATAAGACGGTTCCGATTCGAAAGGATCGCCAAGGATTCCTTCCAACAGCGGAGTTCGCAGGCAAGATGCCAGGGTGGTCTGCCAGTAGAAATTGCCTATCAGAAGCACAGGCCAATAACACAAGGCCGTGGGTTTTCTTTAAAACACCCCGTCCAGAGTCTGCTGCCGCATGTGAATTCTTTGCCCCCTGTGCTGAGTTGAGCAAATCAAGATGTTGTCTACAAGTGAAAAAGAGCCGTCGATACCCGCCGCGGACACGGACGGAAATCCCAGTGCTGGTGATGATGCTAACATTGGGACCGTCGCTGGAATCAGCGCGGGTTCGCAGCATTTGCATCGTAAACTTCGTGGAAAGGAGGTACAACTATTTGCCATCGGTGGAGCGATCGGAACATGTAAGTTGACATCGGAGGCTGTGTTTTGCAGTCCCGTTCATTACTTTGGTTGAAGCCAATTGCTCTCTAGCATCCACTGATACTATTATTCAGCACTTTATGTCCAGATGGGCTCTGCACTTCCCAAGGGAGGGCCTGCAGGCCTATTCATTGCCTTTATTATCTGGGGAACTGTGATGTGGACCGTCAATGAGTGTTTTGCAGAGATGGTAACATACCTTCCGGTGCCTTCACCTTTCATACGCTTCGGCAGCGAGTGGGTAGACAGCGCTCTTGGTTTTGCTATGGCGTGGAACTTCTTCCTTAATATGGCGTTCCTTGTCCCTTTTGAGATTGTGGCAATGAATATTATGATCACGTTCTGGACCGACAAAGTCCCTGTCGAGGCAATCATTGTCGCCATGATTGTGCTCTACGCCGTTCTCAATGTTGCTACTGTCCGATATTTCGGCATCTCTGAGTTTTATCTTTCTATCTTGAAGGTATTCCTGATGCTTGGGCTCTTCTGCTTTACCTTCATTACCATGGTTGGGGGGAATCCTTTACATGACGTTTATGGCTTCAGGTACTGGAAACACCCCGGGCCATTCGTCGAACATCTTGTGTCAGGCGGCACTGGACGTTTCCTTGGGATTATATCGTGCATGTATCAAGCTAGCTTCTCGTGCGTTTTCTTCTACCCTGTTTCGGTTTCTAAACAATGAGAACTTACTAGGTCTTAGTATTTGCGGACCCGAGTACATATCGATGGTCGCTGCTGAATCCGAGAATCCCCGCAAGATCTTACCCCCAGCGTATCGATCCTTCGTTTGGCGTATTCTATTATTCTTCGTGGGTTCGGCTCTTTGCATGGGTATCGTCGTACCGTCAAATGATCCCACTCTTCTAGCAATTCTAGGAGGCGAGATATCTGGATCAGGAACTGGCGCTGCATCGTAAGTTTCATTTAAAAAGATCTACCCATCACTATACAACGTCTTACCAAATTTAAACAGGCCATATATCATTGCTATGGAACGACTTAAAATCCACGGGCTCCCTCACCTTGTCAACGCGCTCATTATGACATCCATCTTGAGCGCCGGCAACGGGCTTCTCTTCTCGGCGACTCGTACTTTGCATGGAATGTCGCTCGAGGGACATGCGCCTCGAATTTTCTCTTGGTGTACGAAAGGCGGCGTGCCTCTCTGGGCACTGCTTTTCTCCCTGTCGTTCTGCCTTCTCGCATTCCTTCAAGTCAACAGTTCTTCAGCAGAAGTGATGAATTACCTTGTTGATCTGGTTACATGTTGTCAGCTGATCAACTACGGCTTTACGGCTTTGACATATCGACACTTCTTCTCGGCACTAAAGAAGCAAGGCATTTCGCGCGACACTCTCCCGTATAAGGGCAGATTTCAGCCCTACACTTCATATGTTGCCATGGGAGGCACTACCTTCATGTTTCTTGCCAGCGGATATGATTTGTTCCTTAGCGGTGGGTGGGATGTCATGTGGTTTTTCCTGGATTACGGAATGATCCTGTTCTTTATCATAGCCTTCCTTGGTTGGAAGCTGATATTCAAGTCCAAATACGTGAGACCAGGAACTGCTGATTTGAGTCTGGGAGGCCTAAGAGAGGAGATTGATAATTACGAAGCGATATACGTTGGGCGAGAAGTCGGCAAGGTCGAAAAGGTTTTCAACAGGCTGTTCGAATGAGAGAAACTGATTTATAGTTCACCTTTTTACTCTGAAACGTGAGGACAAGCCTGGAGACCTACGTTAATTATTCTTTTCATTACGACAGAACGTCGAAATCACATGAGAATTCAAGCAAGCTTCTATACCAGACAGAACCACATTGAAACTTGGGCAAAAGCGCATAGCCATTGTCTTGACTGCAACGCCATCGGCCGCAACCACAGGAGTGGCTCACGAATCCTACTTAACCAATGCAAAAAGTATCAACACAGGAGACAAATTTATCATCTCAGTCCTGATTTGATTGTCGGCGATCTTCTGTCGGGTACCAGGCGCGTTGCGGTAGAGCGGTAGAGGCTCGTTCTAGCCCTGGTCGCTGCATTTTCCCTTGAATAAACCTGCTGAATCACTTCCGTGGAAAAGCTGGGGCGCTATCCCGTGGAGGGATGGTGATTCGGCCATCTCGCCAAATGCGGCAGGTAGTATTATTCAACTGATAACGGCTTGAATACGAGAAGTCATTGATAGGTTCATAGTGGCATTTCCAGAAGGAAAAGGTTCCTTTAATAAACAAGTCCAGTCCCCAAAAACGTCTAGCGGTGATGCGTGTATATTAAGTCACCTCCAGCATTCAGCGCCGTCCACCAGCCGGAGCACAACTCTCGGAACGCCAACACCCTTGGAACGGCCCACCACGAGGAACTTTTGCACCAGTCACGGCCTGCTTCACCCAGCACCTCTCTATAGGCTTGATGGCGAGAGACCGTATCACCTATACGGGCGTTGAGTGACTAAGTTCAAAAGGGTAATGAAAGGGGACTTGTGTTGGCGCCGGAGACAACTTTCGCGCGACCATGCAACAAGTCTTGTCCAGATGACGTGAAAGCCGAAGAACCTTTGTTCATGCATCTCCAAGGGTGATTGAAGGAAAGGATACAACATATGTAGGAATTCACGCTCCTACGGCAGATGAAAGTGGTGTTCCTGCGCGGGTCCGGCACAGTTTTTAGGCTACTTCCGAGGCTCTGAGCCCTGAACGAGACTAGGCTATAAGGGAGCTACTATGCCGTTCCAGTAAGCACGTACGTATTGGATCGATCGGAATGGCTGTTATAAGATCGTGGGGGAGTAATAAAACTACCGGATCGACATTTTAAACCCGTCCGCTCGTGCTTCATTGCACGGGATAAGGTTATCGCCCAGTGTGACGCAGGGAGATAACCGCTCATCCTTAACAATACGTACCTCACATAAGAGCAGATCTTAGGTGATAGCCTGTAGTTGATCAACCCATCTACGTACCCACGCGAGTCGCCGGGCGGTGATTAGACTGGATGATCGTCTTCTCTTCTGGGTCGCCATCAGTAGATTACCAAGCCGTATCATATATGCCTAATATGAGCTAATCGCCAAACTAAACCATCGGCCGGGTTGCCCCTCATAATGAACCGTATCTAGCTTCTGCTTTGATCCATTGTCCGTGAAGACAGCACATAAACAAAAGTGCCTCTCTAATATATCGTGCGACTCAACTAGCAACAGCCCATCAGACTCCGATGTAGATGTTGTGCACCTTCCACTCCCAACTCTCGTCCGGCTGGCTGAACTTGATGTAGCGTCAGGTGGGGGCCATACTTGCATGTCTCTCGGACAATCATGTGCCAGCTACATAGGATGAGCTGCCCAATGTAGTAGTGAGTCTCCTCCGATTCGCTGAGGGGAGAGGGGCCGTCCGGCAGCATCTATCCGACCCCTGCAAACTATCCTTCAACCCATATACTGTCTCTATCTCGAAGCTAAGCAAGTCATATAAGAGTGCGGACAACATAAATAGAGCCTCAATTCCTTACTCTGAGTTGACTTTACTTCAACCACCCTCTACCAACTTGTCTGTTACCTTTTTACCTTAGTCTTCGCTTTCACAATGTTGTTCGCTGTCTCTCTGACACTTGCTGCCGCTGCCGCCGTCTCGGCCTCGCCTGTCGAGCCCAGGGCCAAGACGGCTATTTTGCCCCTGAAGCACGTCTCCAACGTGACTTCGGTGAAGAATCTGGTTGCAAAGGGCCAAGCTCGCGTCCAGAAGATCAACGGCGTCCAGTCCGCTAAGGGAAACGTTGATGTCAGCACCGGCTCCATCACCAATGCCGATGTCAGCTACTTGGCACCCGTGGTGATCGGTGGCAAGACTTGGGAGCTCATTGTTGACACTGGCTGTATGTTTAAACTTTCATCGATGTCGTTTTTCTTTAAAGAATAAAGAAGTATTATGGGCTTACTGACATTATACTGCAACAGCTTCAAACACCTGGTGCGGTGCTCAGAGCTCTTGCGAGCCAAGCTCGACTGGAAAATCCACGGGTGGCACTGTTTCTGTTTCTTACGGCTCCGGCTCATTTTCAGGCAAGGAGTACACCGACACAGTCAGCTTCGGCGGCCTCAGTGTCTCCGGGCAGTCGGTTGGCGCAGCCACTAGCTCATCGGGCTTTGATGGCGTCGACGGAATCATCGGTTTTGGTCCCGTGGATCTCACTGAGGACACTGTTTCCAACGCGAATACGGTGCCAACATTTATGGATAACTTGTACAGCCAAGGATCTATCTCGAGCGAGGTGCTCGGTGTCTACTTCCAGCCCGAGTCTGGCAGTGACACCGACGACACCAACGGCGAGCTGACCCTTGGTGGCACTGACAGCTCCAAGTATTCGGGCTCTCTCACCTACTTCTCAACCCTCAAGAGTGGCACTGCTTCTGCATACTGGGGCATCTCCATTGCCAGCTTCACTTATGGCTCGACTACGCTGGCTTCGTCCGCTACTGGCATCGTCGACACTGGCACCACCCTGATCTACATCCCCACCTCCGCCTACAACAAGTTCTTGTCCGCTGCCGGCGGCAAGACTGACAGCTCTTCTGGACTTGCTGTCTTTACCACCAAGCCCACGTCTAACTTCGGCATCAAGTTTGGATCTACCACCTACACTCTCACTCCCTCTCAGTACTTGATTCCTACTGCTCAATACAGCTACTATGGCTTGTCTAGCGGCAAGTACTACGCCTGGATCAACGACGGTGGCAGCTCCGGCGTCAACACCATCATTGGCCAGAAGTTCCTTGAGAACTACTACTCCGTCTTTGACACCACCAACTCTCGCATCGGGTTCGCTACCGCTGCTTGAGCTGGCCCATAAGCCATCGATACATTACTAGCCTAGGGCCTGATATGGGCGAGTTCTTGCTGCATATCCTGTATATAGCCTGCCAAGGTAGAGAATGATGGAGCGGACTGGAGGTGGAGGTTCTGATACGAGTGTCAACGTGATTTATGAAAATATACATACATTTGTGGAGTCCCATTTGCACAATTTTTTCAAAATGCCCCCGATTGAATTGTCATTACCCTGTCAATTTCCCTAGTAGAAGAATATTCATGAGACGGTTCGACAATCCATTCAACAACCGACAGTTCAAATCGACTCCAGGGAATATTCAAAGACCCTCTTCCGTGACTGTAAAAGACCTCCACAAGTTGATTCATCGTATAAGAATTTGAGAATACAACAAATGGACATTTTGGTCATCTTTGAATTCTAAATTTGACATACTTGGAGGGCTGGTGATGCTTGAAATGGTTTCTACTTTGACCTCACCAATGTCACTTTTTCATAAATACGTGCCGCTCAAGTAACATTAATATGTATAGTGTCAGTAAGCTTGCTCCCAAGATTGAAATTATTTGGACCAGTCAAACCTATCATCATTTTCTGCATTCTTTTAGCCTTGCAGCTGGATCAGCTTGCTGACTCAGGTCCTGATTCAGTTCTTTTTCTCAAGAAATGCGTCGAGGCCATCTGAAAAGGGGCCACGTGACTGCATAAAGGAGCCCATGGCTCTCTTTCAGGCCTAGTTACGAAACATTGTCGATGTCCACCAAACTCGGATCTGTGTAGGGTAGGCAAGAGTCTTTCCCAAGGCTGATGAAACTCTAGCTTCAACACTGATGAGAAAGGATTGATTTGCAATACAGTCACTGATTTTGATTTGAACTTTGGAGTCTTTTCTGGTGACATAATGTTGTTCATTCTTTATTTATAGTTGACTGTAACCTTATTGGCAGCTCTGGACAGAGAGAAATATAACATGATTACTTGCCGCAACAGAAGTAACTTTATAGAAATATCATTTGTAGGTAGCTTTAATAATGATGCACTTATTGGACGGTTTATTGAGTGCACGATTTCAAAATGAAATTACTTGTTCAATATTTAGAGGATCAACGCAAATAGTTTCCCAGACTTCCAGATCAAGTCTCAGTAATCCTAGTATCTGGGGCTGTGATCAGGTCCATTGATTAATGTTGAATATGCCTGGAAAAGCTAGCAGCTCATCTTCGCTGACTGAAGGTAGTTGAACATCATTCTCTCCTATATTATACAAGTGCTGCTGTGCATTGAACGGCAACTCAAATCCAGATGGAGGTGTCGTATCTAGAGCATGAGCTCGAGTCGCAAGCAACGTTCGGGGTGGTAGAGCTGTCGGTTGTGTCGGGGCGTTCGCACCCCCAACACGCGGAAAATCTTCATTGATCATTTCCTCAATCATTCGGAGAATCGCCGTATGAACCACTAGGGCGCGCAGTTGTGCAAGGTTCTGCCTGATGGATTCGACCGAACTTTGCGAAATGCGTGTCGGCGGACGAGTCGGTCGATCGATCAACGGTACCTCACGCGCAAGAAGCTCAAAGACGTCTCGGAGACATTCAGCCCTCGGCCATCTATCAGCCATCAGGGCTAGAATGTTAGAACAGGCTCGGAGAGCATCGGGGACGTCGGGGGAGTCGTAGTTATCAGTACGAAACTCGGGTGGTGTTGCCCAGAAACAATATAGCAACGTGACTCCTGACTGAAATTGAACAAGAACCTGTGAGAATATGAGATGAGCTCTTAAAGTTGGGGGAGGCAGGTAGAATTACTCCCATCCATGACGGGGCAGTCTCGCGGTCCATTTGACACTTTCGGAATATCAAACAAGCCTGTGTACTTGCTTGAATTGACCAGTCACCAGCCGGACCCAGAACACTGTCTTTCGTCGGTCGGTATAGCATTAGTAGCGAATAATGGTAAATCATAGCAAGCCACCGCTGTGAAGTAGGTCCTTTGGACCGAGGGTCTGAGAAGCTCTGGGCTCGACTTTTGTAGTTCTCAAGCTCTGCGAGGATGCGAACTCTCCAGTCCAGGGAGTCTCTATGCTGGGTAGGGTATTCCCGACTCAGAGTGTATTGCGAGATTTCTGATTGAATACGTCTGCACTGCAGGATATGTAATGAAGATGAAACACACGTGTAGTGCAGAGAATCCGGAAGTTCCGAATCGAATGAACTTTCCTCCACGGCTGCTAATAAGTCTTCGTCATCGATGTTGGCGTAGAGTTTGACCGTGATCATCGAGTCTGGAATACATTGAGGGATTCCAAAAGAGGCCATGACGGTTCGGTCCATGCCATATGCTGACCAGAAACACCTTCGACGTAATTGAATGTCGAGACGCGAAGCAGGTGAAAGCGCCTTCGGCTCGTCTTCCGCAAGGTGAAACATATTCTGCACGCAATACCGCATGGCAGACGAGGTAAGTGAGAGCAGACGTTGCGTGGAGCTTCCGTGCAGAGCGTGAAGACCAAGGAGAAGCCGGGCCTGTGCTCCGAGAATGGGGTCTTCCTCATCAAGAACGCACTTGAAAAGTCGGAGGGCATTCTCGTAGAAGACAGGGGCATCCAGAGCCCCAATTCTCGGCCAGGACAGAAGCAAGAGGGCCGTTGCATAGACGAGATTAACGAAGAAACCTTGCCATGGATGCTGAGCAGGCTCTGATGCGGAACTGGCTTTCCACTCAGCCTGCCAGGATGAGAACGTAGGCCAATGTAAAAAAGGGTATCGCGCTTGAGCTAGCTGTTGGTATGTTTTCAATAAAAGCGCCTCAATTTCTAGGGGAAGGTGTGTTCTGGCGAAAGATTGAGAACACTGGGATAAATTGCCAGGAGAGTTGTCAGCCAGCAGTGAGGCTTCAGGACCCAGACCGTTGGGGTTATCATTGTGAGCTGAAGATGTAGGTTCAAGCCCGAAAAGAATATACTCGGCTGCGCTCTGTGGTTCTCTTTCATTCACCATTTCGGATGAAAGAGGATGAGAAGTGTGATGAGCACGAGTTAGCTGACGTGCTGATCCGATGGGTGTCCCGATTGGCGCTGGAGTTGTGTGATCCGGCATTTCATCGGTTGGAAGATTGTAATTCGCACGAGTAGATGCATCCACACTGACTGAAGAGTCATTTCGCCACCGTTGAGTATCTATGGCCGCATTGTTGGCTGACCTAATGAGCTCTCTGGAGTTGGGGCTGATGTCGAGAACTCCAGTGCTAGCGACTATTGTCGAACGACGACGGCGTGTGGAAGTCATTGATGGAGGAGAAGGAGGTCCAGGTTGAACAACTCCAGACTCGAGCTCGGCAATCCTGTCTTCAAGAGCCTTGACATACTCTGGCACGGCGTACTCAGGAATAACATGAGAGCGAGAAGCTGGCTCAGTTGGAATACATTCCTCTCCGGATCTCTGGCAATTTGAGCATGGCCGCTCCTCTTCGCATTTCTGTTTCCGGTGTCTACACCGACTGCAATCCATTCCCCATTAGCAAACTCAATGACCATAATCCTGGTGTTGCGCTTACCGGCATGCTAAAACTCTCTGCCGTTTCGGCTGAGGCTCGTCACTGGACGGAGAAGGGCCTTCGTGCATAATGAGACTCGACGCTTTCAGCGACGGCCGCTCTCATCCCATGACGGGCTGTGGGTGTGGAAGTCTCGGCGGCGCCTGTGCAGCCACGGTGTGAAATGCCAATGATACCGGTAAAGGAATGGCCGTGAGGGAACGGCGATCGGACAGTCCAGGAAGCGAAAACGGTCTGATAAGGGAGCAGGAAGAAATGCGGGGAAGAAGATGATCACGTGCCTAACTACAGGGTACTTGATAACGCCCTGAAGGAGGTCTACTAATGAGTAAAGGAAACAATCTAGAGCTGACGATTGTATAGATGTTGAGCCCGTGGAACTGGAGCACCTTTTTTTATTTCCTTTTTTTCACACGCACCGGACCATTAACAGGGCCCTGACCTTGATCATATAGCAAAAGGATCATCACAACGTTCAAATTACATTAGCTGAACAGTGGGCTCGTCTCTGTAGTTGGCGGGGCCGCATACTAGCTATCCCTTGATATAACCCACGTCAATGTCGTAACCCATGTTTTCTTAATGGAACTTGAAGAGCTCGTCTTAACCATGACTATCAATGTCTTTTAAAGTCAGGTGCCGCCCCTCTCTCCACGATCTCCTCCCCAGCAATTGCTTCGAAGGTTGCGTCGGCGAAGTAGCCACCGCACCAGCTCAATTTCTCGAACCCATCTGTCATGGGCTTGGCTGCCAGAGCCGCCGTCTGCACATCTCTAATGTACCCCGCGATACCCTCCTCAGCCCACATCTTCGCGAACTTCTCCGTCACGTAGTGCACTCCCTGCAACGACCAGATAGGCTGGACCTGCCACACCACGCCCATCTTGGCCAGGTCTAAATGCAGTGTTTTTACCTGCTCCTCGGAGAAGCCAGCTTTAGAATAGTTATAATCTCCTGTATATCCAAATGCAAAGAGCCGTTCTGGGTATACCTTGCGAATGGCTGTATGGAACTCGACTATATCGTTCCAGACAGGCGCATCCATTCGCGCCCAAGTCACGTCGCCGAGAGGTGCTGCGGCTAATGCCCGCTCAATGACGGCTTTAACGCTTGATTTGAAGAGGTACTGGCCCATAGATGAACGTGGCAACTCCCAGTCGAAGAAGACCTCCTTCTTGACTGTGCGAGCTGCAATATCCCGCCGGGCTGCCAGGGATTGAAATTGTTTATGAGATAGCTCTAGCGTGTACGCAGCATACTCATCATCTGTGGCAACAGCCTTTACCGCTTCGTCAAAAGTCTTCAGCCCAGCCTTGGATTTCCACTCTTCTCGGGCTGCCTTGAGATCCGATCCTTCGCCTTGTGCAGCGCGAAGATAGTCTTTCAGAGGAGACACCTTTTCTGTCGCTCCAATGACGTACTCGTGATCTCGTTCGTCAATGACACTGGTGATAAACTCAGAATGGTCTGTATCGCAGCGGCAAAGAAGCAGTGTTTCCGCTCCAAGAATATCGAACTGCATGCGAGCTGCGGTCAGACGGTCAAGATACTCACTTGTCGGTACTACCGTTCGACCTTGCCCGACTGTGAACTTTTTCATGCCAATTGCCAAGTCATCAATATGAATCATTGCGACTCCTGCGTCCACAAACTCCTTGGCCATTTTCGAGGTTGTAGTCAGACTGCCGAAGCCCATATCTCCATCTGCTACAATGGGCGCCATATAATCCCAGTTTTCCAAGGCAGCACGTTGGTCCTTAGGATGGCGAAGTCGGTACTGGCGCTGCCTCTGGTCGTGCCAAAGCTGAGACTTGAAGATTTTGGATACAACTTTGGGGACTGTGTCCCAGGGGTAATCCGCGTGATCCATACCGGGAATTGCGACCTCAGAGAAACCGCAAAGAGCGCCGGATACATAGACTGTCTGTTGGTGACGCGCCATTTGGGACACGATGGTGGGATCTGTCGTTCCGAAGGTAAGCTCTGCAGTACCAGCTTCACGGTGAGCGTGCAGGAGATTCCAGAGCTTAATGGCCTGTACTGAAGAGGCCGACGATGTAGCAGGAACCAGATTTCTCATGGCTGCAATCGTTCGTGCGCTGTATGGTCTTTCGGCTGGGGATTAGAGCTTTGAAGCCTGTCTAATGATTTTTGTGCCCATACCGCTTCAAATGAGCCTGTCTCGGAGAACTCCATTGCTTCTCGATAGCCGCAACAGCCTCTTCTAGGAGATTCTGCTCTTCGTCTAGAGAGATATTGAGCTTGGGCATTTTGGTGTCGGATGGACGCTGTGCTATGGTCCTGAAAAGTACCTAAACCTGAATGGGACGATTCTTTTGAGAATAATAACACGATCTTGCTGGTTTCCCAACTCACGGTTCCTTTTGGACTCGTCTCGTACACTATAAAGTGGTCACCAGGATGACCCCGGGCTGCTATCTCCGGCTAGGTGATGAAACTCCGTCAAGTGGATCAAGGTGATAGCTGTCGGACTTGACAATCCGCATATGTCGCACTTCGAGTCCGAAGCCTAGGCAGGCAGTTCGTTCCGTCAATTATTTGTGCGGGGTAGTGTTTGATGATCCCTGACACTTGAGCAATGCCGTCCAAAACCCGAGCACCTCTGGGGTATTGCTGCTAAATCCTGACTACCCCGTACTATATACCTACCGAAGCTGGACTTCGTTAGGTGGTTATTAGGCGGAATATCGCTAGAGATGCGGGATGTCTTCCAGCATGCTATAGCGGGAACTCGATGCAAAAGTAACTAAAGAGCTTCTCAGGCGCTGTGTGTGGTCAGCGGACAACACTCTCAATTCAGCCCCTATCAGTTGACTTGAAATAGCATAACGAAAATTGAGAGTTGTATTTAGTGACACTGACTCTACCAACAGACACATGTTTCCATAGTCCTGCTGGTTACGCCAAATTCTCTCACAAGGCTCTACCTTGACTGACATATACATCTCGTTCATAACTTTCCAGAGGAGAGAAAGGAAAAAGAAAAAGAAAAGGTCTAGACCCTGGTGTGATAAAACGGGTTGACTACTCAATAGACATCCAACTATCAGATCTCGTTTACTTCACCTGATGAAAGTATCGCCGACAGTGCGTCTTCAAATTGATGAACAGGATCCTACGATAGGTTCGCCCCGATGTTGGCTGATATACTGCAAACACTTCACTCTTTCCAGTCGATTACAATGCTAATTTATTAAGTCTGTCGTGTTATACATGATATAAACGGGAATTTCAACAGGCTTTCGATCCTGGACTTGCCGTTCTTAAAATAAATACATTATTCTATTGAAGCATGTTTCTATCATGTACTAACCCAGATCGTCGTCAATCCTACGCACGCGATGCTATCAGAGGGGGAGTAAATTGACAGACAGGCGAATCTGCACCGTTCTACTCGGGTATCGCTTAAGTACACATCAATTCTAAGAGGCCGGGGGCGTAATCAGGCCAGATGTCCTATCAGGCGACACATTGGGCTCTAGCAAAAACTTGACCACAACTTCTGCTGCCTCTAAAGAGTTGTCACCAGCATCAATAGCCTCGAGATAGGACTGCAACAAGGCCGGATCCCACTTTGCTCCAAACACCTTGATTGTCTCACTGTTGATGAAACGATCGAATTCGAAATGGCCTTGGTATGTCAATACCCGGCCAGGATGATAGACTCCCTGCACAGAGCATTGCTTCGAGCTTCCAACCTTAACCCAACCAACTGGGAGACCCTCTGGGGGTAATACGACAGAGTCCGCATGCACAAACTGCAGCATCAACTGTTCAGGTATTGGTTTATCCAATAGACCCCATGATACACTGTCTTCTCCGTCACCACTTGGTGTCAATGGTGCTTGAAACGGAGACGACGCCCCGGCCGATGTGAAGCCTCCAAGTCTTTGTCGGAAGTTGGGGTCAATGGTAACTTTGTGTACGCCAATCTCCCAGCCGCTGGGGTCCTTTTGGACCTTCACTCCATGCTCTCTAAGGAGGCTCTGGCAAATCATTTGATGGCCATAGCAACTCCCGAAGATTTTGATATTAGGGTACTCCCGATACACCATCTGGACGTAAGCATCGAGAGTCTTTCCCCATGACACATCATCGTAGGATGAAGAGGCCGAGCCTGTGATAAGGAGCGCATCGAATGTGGCAGGATTGTCAGGATATTTGCCTGCAACGATGTCGAAGTCCTGAGAGCTGATTGTAACAGTCGGTGCAATGCGCGAGGCCGCGGCTGATAGCAGGTGTTGAAAAACCGCACCGTACGTCGGGTACTTGTCTCGAACCACCGGCACGGGCGTGTCGGCATTGAGCATCGCTATCCGGATTGTGCACGGCATGACTGATAGTGGCAGGGATACGAGAACAGGCCACCAACTCTTTAGCCGCTCCTGTCCAAGGAAACAGTTGTTGATGTACGGAGTACCGCGGCGGGGGACTGACTCGGCTGACAACGCTAGCAGGATCAGACCAAGTAGGAGTCGCAGAAGCAAGCCCGAAAACGAAGCTAGCTATAGGACAACGTGTCCGAAGAGTCTGGTTCCGCTGGATCAAACTCCACCTTGACAGCGCTCCTTTCTTATCTGAACGCGGCCTACACAGATAAGGCGGACGACTAGGCGCGGCCTTTCGCCGACGTCCCCAGTACTCTATACTCGATAACGATTTACCTGGTCGAGACTATCCCATGCAGATCAATGCTTGACATCCTAGTCAGGTTCGGATGATCGGCTTGTCACGTTTCGATTGGGATGCAACCAGCCGGTGAAAACATAAAACGATCCAGTTGGTCTCTGCAATCCCGCTGATCACATCTGAGCGTTGTTGCCTCGGTGTTTGTGGAACAAACCAAGTCCTTTACAACTCTACCAAAGACTCAAGTTACCAAGTCTCTGTTGCAGTCCCTCTATCTCAGAGGCTTACCTCAAAGATGTCTGCTCCGGACTCTAAAACAGCCATCCAACCCCAGGCAGAAGACCACCTGTCAATTCAACATGGCAAAGTAGATCCTGCTGAAGCGGCAGGCGAGGATGTAGCAGCGCGGTATGCCAACTACTTTGTTGGCGAAGAGACCTATGATTCCAAAGAATGGTGGCGTCTCCGATGGAAGCTTGACCTGCGCCTGGTACCCCTTTTGTGGTTCAACGTGACCCTGGGCGCAATGGACAAAGTCACGACATCCACTGCGGCTTTGTATAACTTCCGCGAGGATACAGATTTGACCGGTGATCGATATAGTTGGGTTGGGTCAGCTTTCTATGTAAGTCTTCAATGCTGTGAAGAATTTCGTCTCGACTAACGGTAAAATAGTTCGGCTATTTATTCTGGTGTCTGCCCTCTGGCTCATTGCTCCAAAGATTCCCCATCGCCAAGCTGATGTGTGTTGCTCAGCTGCTCTGGGGCTGCATTCTCATTGCGACAGGGTTCGCCAACAACTTTGCCTCGCTCATTGCCCTCCGCGTGCTCCTCGGCGTTCTCGAGGCCCCAATCGTTCCAGGAAACTTTCTTATACTTGGCATGTGGTATACTCGACGGGAGCAGCCGATTCGTACTGGGCTTATGATAACTGGTCTCTCGGTGTGCTTCACCGGCCCAATTGGTTGGGGAATTGGTTTTCTCTCCGGAGATCATCAATGGAGAGCCATGTTTTGGATTACTGGAGCCATGACAGTGGTCTGGGCCGCCGTGATTGGCATCTTCCTTCCCGACTCCCCTCCTAAAGCCAAATTCATCAATGAGCGCCAGAAAGCTATCGTCATCGATCGCCTCCGCGAGGACAGGACCGGGGTCGAGAACAAAAACTTCAAGAAGGATCAACTTATCGAGTGCTTGCTTGACCCCAAGACGTGGCTGATGTTCACCTTCCACCTCATGATATCTATTCCGAACGGCGGTCTGACCAATTTTGCTCCCCTTGTCATCAAAGGGCTAGGATACACGTCCCAGCGGTCTACATTGCTCACTATGCCCACTGGGATTCTTCAGACAATTTCTTCATATCTTTGCAACGGCGGAGTATTCCTCTGTGCGAAGTATTTCCCCACAAAGCAGTGCCGTACGGGTTGGATTCTCTTCGGGATCATCGTTGGCATGATCTCAGCAATCTTCCTTTATACGCTCCCGCTGGATAACTACCACGGTCGATTGGGTGCTCTCTATGCGTCTTACTTCTATCTCGGACCCTACATCGTGTCTCTTGGCATGAACACTGCGAACACGGCTGGACACACCAAGAAGGTTACGACAAATGCCCTGATCTTCATTGCATACTGTGTATCCAACATCGTCGCCCCTCAGTTCTTTCTGAGTAGCCAATCTCCCACATACCCCTTGGGAATTGCTGCTATTCTAGGAAGCTACGTCCTCGCTATGGTCTCAATCATTCTTTATGCTACATATTGTTGGTATGAGAACAGACGTCGCGATAGTGTTGATGCTTCCGCTGGCCAGCATGTGCAGGACAACGATTTCAAGGATTTAACCGATAAAGAGAATATCCACTTCCGTTACGTCTGGTAATGTCTCGGAGTTTTTGATGGCCTCGGACCCCCTCTAGCAACATAGCTATTCAGTTTAGTCCACTTGGAAATATATCTTGTGACCACGTAGAGGCGGTCAGATATTTGTGTTCAGTAAATTTACGCTTATCTAGGGAATATCCGAATAATTAATTACTTGATCGGTTGATCGGTTGCCTGGCTTAGGTAATAGAGCAATGTAGAAATGCAATTCCCCATCTGTGCTTGCTGCCTGCGAAGCCGGAATAAATACCCTAGACGAGTTGACCAAGAACATCTAAAACTACTTGTTTAGTTCTTTCTACAATCATTTCAATATCAGACCGGGAAATGGTGTATGGCGGCGAAATGATGATGTGATCACCGTCCATGCCATCTGCCGTTCCGTTTCCTGGTATCAGGGAGATGCAGTGCTTTGCTTCAACCCCTGCAGCATGTAGACGCCATGCCAATTGCAAGCCCGAGGGAAATGGCTTCTTATTGTGCTTATCTTGGACCAACTCGATCTGAGTTAAGCAGTCAGCCCAGCGTCTCTGGAAATTGATAACACTTTTTAACGATAGTTAGTACTTACCCCCCAGAAAAACCCTCTTCCTCGAATATCGCCAACGTTGGGGTGGTCACCCAACTCCTGCTTCAGAAGCTGACCCAAGTAGGGGCCAAGCTCGTGTACTCGATCGACAAGGTTTTGCTTCTTGATGACAGACTGAACTGCGCATGCTGCGGCACATGCAAGAGGGTGGCCTTGATAGGTTTGGCTGTGTGAGAACACCTTAGAACCCGAGTCAAGAACCTCCACAATACGCTTGTTAATTAGAAGGGCCCCAATCGGCGCATAACCCCCGCCAAGCCCCTTGGCTACTGTTTGAAGGTCCGGAACGACTCCCTCTTGCTCCCACGCATGAAAGCTCCCTGTACGGCCTATACCAGACATAACCTCATCGAGGATTAACAAAGCGCCGTATCGATCGCATACGGCTTTCATAGCTTTGAAGTACCCTGCAACCGGGGTGACACAACCGAGTGTCTATAAAACCGATGAGTAATGTGAGTTTAAGGACGGTGAAAGATCACTTACACCCCCTGACACCGTCTCCGCAACGAATGCGCAAACCGTTTCCGGACCAACTCGACGAAACTCTTCATCTAACTCATCCGCAAGCCGTGCAACATAGCTCTCTTCCGTCTCAGACTCTCTCATCCCTCGATATGGATAACACGGGGATACGTGGGAGACGTTTTGGCTCAGCATATCCTTATACATTGCTTTTCGAGCTACATGGGACCCAACAGCGAGTGCTCCCATAGTATTGCCATGATAAGACTGCTCTCTGGCTATGAAGCGAATGCGCTTGGGTTGGGGAGTGGGCAACTCTAAGAAGTACTGACGAGCCATCTTCAGAGCGGCCTCAACAGACTCCGTGCCTACAAAGTGTTAGATGCGGAGACCTGACTAGGAAGTAATGTTGCAATACCTGAGCTCACCACAAAAACCCTAGTCATCTGACCGCCCGTTGATTCTGTGAGTAACTTGGCTAGAGCTTCGGTCGGAGGTGTCGTAAAGAATTGGGGGTAACAGTAAGAAATACTGTCCAACTGCTTCATCATTGCTTCTTTCACGTAAGGGTTATTGTGCCCAACTGATGCAACTGCAGCACCGCCAGTTGCATCCAAGATTTGACGTCCATCACTAGTGTAGAGCCAATGACCATCACTACCGACAATCACGGGAGGCTTCTGCCCAAGAGATCGATAGAGAACTGAGCTGGCGGCGGGGTTCTCGTCGCTGGAGTAAAAGGGGTTGCCTTCGCCCTCGAAAACTGCTGAAGGTGCCATGGTAGACTTGGTATGCATAAAAGTACGATGCTGATTACTCTCGAGAAGACAACTCAGCAAGTTGTCCAGAGATGCCACCTTTTAAGGTTTGCACAACCCTGTGACAGAGTATGCTGATAACGTCTATTGTGGCTCGTAAGGTCCGTACAAGATCCTATGGTTACAAGATAAGGTGCCGTGATAGGGCGTGGCCATGGTCTAATCTAGAAATGGAAGGTTGGCGGAGAATACCAGATGATAAGGCTGATACTGTACCCTCTAGGATACTGAAACCTCTTCTGGAATTTGATAGTAGAATTTGAGATATGATTTGGTCCTCAAGGGGATTTATCGGCTTCTCCACCGGCATTGTGAGACAAGAGGCCATGAATCGACTTAATGCAATTCTACATCTCCGCGTTGTAACTCTCGATGGAAGTTCGAAGGAGAATCGCTTGTAACCCTGTGCTTTGCACTATACGTCTGGATATAGGTCAAGAATCTTTCAATTTCTGTTTCCATCTCTCATTCATGGAAGCTGGAAGGAGAAGGGCCTCTTTCTTGCATTCGCCGGGCTTGCGTCTTTCACAATCCTCAAGGGTTGCACGCAACACGCTTTCCATCGGCAAAGTTACCCTAGCTATAAGTACGTCCTCCGGTATCGGCAAGACCATACGTAGCGGAACGCTGCCAGGCCAATGCTGGAGGCTGAATGCGACACGTTGACACCATGAAGTGAGACATCCAGCACTGGAATGCACCAAGGAAATTATCGACATTGTCGAAATCAAGATCGCTCGGCTTGATACCGCTCCGCCGACTGTCAGCCATTCATCCCGATCTGTCCCAATGAGCCCGCGATAAATTGACGTCCTTATCAAGAATTGGATCTTGGCTCATGGTTAGTAAGCCCTTAAACGCGCATCCAGAAGATAGATTATCAGGTTCCTATTGCAATCCAATTGCTCTTACTAGTTACAATAAAGCATTTGGGTTCTTGAAGCTTTATCTCACGCCCTTTGGATAATCTTATGGATATCATTAATTTTCGACGTTCACGGCCGAAACTATTGCCAAGTCGAGGCATATCACAACCGAGGACTCGAGCAGATGTTCGAATTGATCTTGTTCTGCAATAGCAGTATTAAGATGGTTATTTTTTGAGCTTAAACATCAAATGTCTCTTCCTTCTCTCTCGATTCTATTATGTATGTCCTGTCGACTTGCGTCTTACTGTTGCTATCAAAAGCCCAACAAAACTGATCGTCATGGATAACCCCGCCCAAATCTGTGCGTAAAGATATTTGCCCTCATCCATGCGAATAATTGCTCCACCGGTTGGAGGGCCAGTTAAGGCTCCGAACGATACAACGGTGCATAGAATACCGACACGAATACCTGCCGTATCCTTATCCTTTGCAAAAGAAGAGGAAGCTGCGAGAAAGAGAGTCTGGATTGCTCCAGCAACGACGCCAAAGAAACTTGTAATTAAGTACATGCTCTTCGTGTCATTGACATGGATCCATGCCAGATATACGGCAATGCCTAGACAGAGGGCTGCAAGGTGAACAGTCATAGGACTAGTATAACAATCCGCAATGATACCGAGAGCAATTCGGGCGGGGATTCCAGCGGCGTTCAGGAGAACCACTAGGTTAAAACTCTCCTTATAACCCATTCTAATATTGTCCTTAGCATAGGAAGACATCTATGCACCATCAACAGGTAAGTAGAAAGCCCTTGCTTGGTATGGACTGATAAGAGCACGGGGATGTTGTTACTCACGTAGTAGTATCCAAAGTATAACGCCCAGAAACAGAAGAAGCTGGAGACGGCAAAAGCTGCGTAATGAAAATGCCCTAGCGATGCCAACTTCCAGGAAACATTCTTCTTCTTCTGTTCGCTCTTTGGGCGCAAGAATATGGCCGCAGTGCCCAAGAGTGTAGCCATTATACACCCAGCTATTCTTATTGCCCAGGGTAGCCCCAATCTTGGGATCAACTCCTTTGCCAATACCGGGAAGAGAGTACCTCCCGTTGCTCCCCCGCAAGTAGCCACTGTTATTGCAATTGAACGGCGCTGACGAAAATGGTAATTCAAGATGGCGAGCGTGGGGGAAAACATAAGGCCGCTTCCGAGGCCGACACAAACTCCATGAGACAGGAAGATTTGCCAGAATGATTTCGCAAAGCTTGCAGCGAAGATTCCAGTGAGCTGCACAACAAAGCCTGTCAGAAAGACTGCGTAAAAGAAACCTCTATCGCTTGCCCATCCAGCAAATGAGCCTAAGAAGAAGACCAAAAAAACCTGCATTGATCCAATCCAGGAAATGGTCGATGGACTAATTGGATCGAGTTGAATGGCATAGTAAGTCTGATAAACGCCGAAGCTGTTGAAGTATCCCTGGGTTGAGAAGACAACGAGAAATGCCAAGAAACTCTGGGCCCAGGCAACACAGCCGTCAACAACGTGCAATGAAGTCGGCATTGATTCGCTCATGATGGAATGATATGAGCAGCAGTCAATAATCTACGCCGCTTTTTTTTCTTCTTTTTTCTCTTTTTGGGGAAATCCGCGGCTGATGTAGCGATCAATGTTTGCATAGGACTTCACTCCCACCTTCAATGGACAGCACTGTACATACTGGCTGGTGTGGAGCTATTACAGGGGTTTCAGAACTGAGCGATAAGTCAGCTCTGTATAGCCTTCCGAAAATGGAAACTCTTCGGAGACATCCCAAGAAACGCGATGTGGTTGGCTTCCACCATTATCACTGAGAAGTTCGAGATAAGAAACAGCAGGCCAAGCTTCAAGTATAGAGATAGAGATATCCATATGTCCGTAATTGTGCCTGCGATAAGCTCTATGATTATTATAAAACGTCTCTATGAATCCAACAACTGGGCTTGAACAGAAGATTTCTGCTCTCAGCATCCTTCTTCATTACCTAAACACAAATCAACCTTCGAAAATGGCAGATGATGACGAGAAAAACCCACCCTTGTCCCCTGGGCGTGACTTCGGCATTAGTGGCTCGTCAAACGTGGCAGTCCTCAACATCGACCCAGAATCTGGGGTCAAGAGAGGGTTGCAAACCCGCCACGTGAGCATGATGGCGCTGGCTGGAATCATCGGCCCTGGACTTCTGATTGGATCCGGTGGAGCTCTAGCATCAGGTGGTCCGGCTTCACTCCTGATCTGTTTTTTGATCATTGGAGTTGTGGCCATTAGCGTGATGCAGTCTGTTGGCGAGTTGGCAACACTGTACCCGAGCGGAGGCGCGTTCATCTCCCTAGGAGACCGAATGGTCGAAAGGGCCTTTGGAGCTGCACTGGGATGGAACTACTTCATCATCTGGGCCACTGTTCTCGCGAACGAGTATAATGTCACCACGGCGGTACTCTCATCATGGACAGGGTCTGTGCCTACATGGGGCTGGTTCCTAATTCTCTGGGTCCTTTTCGCATCATTCCAGATGTTGGGTGTTTCTGCTTACGGAGAGGCCGAGTTCTGGCTAGCACTGCTGAAAATTGTCGGTCTTTGTGCTTTTTTCATCTTCGCCATTGTTTATGCAGCCGGAGGGGTAGTGGGACGACCAGCGGCTCTGGGCTTTCATTATTGGCACGACCCAGGAGCATTTCACAATGGATTCTCGGGGCTTGCGACGGTCTTCGTCTTCTGCTCTACCTTCTATGCGGGGACTGAGTCAGTAGCAGTGGCAGCGACGGAGTCAGTCAACCCAACTATTGCAGTCCCAAAGGCCGTGAGACAGGTGGTCTGGAGGATCCTTGTCATCTACCTGGGCTCTGCCCTGTTCTTTGGCATGACATGCCCTGCAAATGCAATCGGTCTTTCTCATGGATCCGGAGCACTCAAATCTCCCATGACCATTGCGCTCCAAAATGCTGGATGGGACAGTGCATCGAATCTTATCAATGCCTTCATCCTCGTTACGTGCTTGTCCGCCATCAACTCCTCCATCTACATCGGCTCCAGAACCATACTCTTCATGGCTCAAAATGGCAATCTCCCCAAGCTTTTGGGTAGAACCAATGACAGAGGAGTTCCAGTCGCAGCAATCCTATTGACCAATGCTTTTGGTGCTCTTTCCATGATGAACGTTAATGCCGGATCTGCTAAAGCGTACGATTATATTGTTAATCTCTCTGGAGTCTCGACTTTCCTTGTTTGGGGTTCTATCTCCTTCGTGCATCTTCGTTTCCGACAGGCTTGGAAATTCCAGGGGAAGGCTGAGGCCGAGCTTCCCTACCGGTCATTCCTCTACCCATACAACGCCTACTTCGGGTTATTTTCTAATCTTTTCTTGGCGTTGATTCAAGGATGGTCTAGTTTTGCACCTTTCAAGAAGGTGGCCTTTGTTGACGCGTACATTTTGCTGGTTGTGTTCCCTTTGATCTACCTGGGGTACAAATACTTTACCAAAAGCAAATTTCAACGTGTCAGCGATATTGATCTCCACGGTGGACAGCGTGTTTTCTAGGGTCAATCTTTCCAGATCACTGTGGGACCTTGACAATTATCCAGATAGAATCATAGAATAAGACTCTTCCATTCCTTCATGACGCCGATAATTTACATAATGAACGTTTGGGTTGGTCCACCAAGAAGGCTTGTCCACCTAATCCCGTTCGGCGCTCTCCACATGTCTTTGACTTGCTGGATACCTTTCAGAATATTCTCGCACCCAGTCAGGCGATATAAGGCTGAAAGTCGGTCCACCCAAAAGTTTCGATGCTCTTCTGAGACGCTCTCCGCTGCCAGAACGAAGTACGACCACCCTAAGAGGTAGTGACCCATGATGCCTGTATACCCATCCATCTCCTCGGTTATCCTCTTGCAACGCTCTACAAGCTTAGCCGTATCGGCTGCTTCGGGAAAGCCCACAGCTCTCTCCACGAAGATACGGCATGCGAGAAGGATAAGCTCGTGCAGGTATGACAAGAACTCCTCATATTCAGGATGCAGTCGTAGGCAGTATTCCAAAAATTCTAGACAATCATCATTATGACTCAACAGGAACTGAGCACCAGAAGTAGGATGCAAGACAGTTTCTGCGAATAGACGAAATCTGATCAATCTAAGGTCAACAGGGAATGATACGCCTCAGGACCTACCACTAACCTGAATATCTGGGCCCGGATAAACTGGTCGAGCTGGGACTGTCGGTCTTGCGAATGTGTTCCATATCCATTTGCGTTTAATAACTCTCTTAGTGAACCATAGATCAGCCCAAAATCGTCACTTCCCGCGATTATCTCACGAAGATGCAGAAGAAGTAAAACGATGATGCTAGACTGATCTTGAGGGGAGGAAGCCTCTTTTGATCTGGCCACCAGGTCTTGTATCAAAGAGCCAAATGTTTCCAAATGCATAACCGCGCTTGCGCGCAGTCTCGACGCCAGATGCCGACTTGAAACAACCAGCACGGCTTTGCGCACAAGGGAATTTGTCTCGGCCAGGGGCAGAATCAAGTCGCGGTAGCCGTTGAAGCCGCGGTCGATGACTGACATTGTAGGAGCCACGTGTTGAGAGACTGTGAAGCCTAGAATCAGCCCAATATTCGGCACTAAATGACGGGTACTTACAGTAGTATAGATAGAACCTAGTCTCTCCATCGATATGATCGATGGCATGTTCGATTCGCATAATATTCGAGTCCTCTTGAGCTTCTTGCTCTTCGTCCTCGTTTGGTGGGCATTCCGGCTGGCATGAGCTCGGGTGCTGTTCTTTCGGTGCCTCTGGTGATTCTTTCACGTAGGAGAGCACGCCTGTTGGGACCTGCTTCCCTGCTAGCTTTCCCCGAGATGCTATGCCATCACTAAATCGGTATCTAATACCTAATCCGCTACACTTCAGCCCACGCTTGGAGCATTTCTGACACGCGGGAGTGGTGCGGTCGCAATCAATTCGACGACGGGAGCACTCAAAACAGCCTGTAAAGGAAAAAGTCAGTTTTCAACGAGGCACATCCGCCTGGACTTGCAGAGTTGTCCTTGCCTTTGATCTTATGCTTGTAAGTGTTCTTAGAGGCGAGACGGGGTCCCGGGGTCATCCTCAGTCAGCCCTAGGGCGGCTTGAAAATCTTTGCCACTAGAAGAGAAAGCAGCGCGGTTAGTGATGGACTGACTTAAATAAATGTCAATGGCTGGCTCCGATTGTCGCCTGTATGGAGTTGTCTCTATCAAGCTTCCACTTGCAGTTAGTGTCATATTGCCTTATCCCGTTTATTGCCATGATGCTGTGCCCATTTCGGCAAAGCGAGGCGAGACAAATGCATTTTCTGGGCCGAGTTCTATTGGGCCTTGCTTTATTACCGGCAAGATTTCTAGGTACGGTCACGAGTAATACCGGTAAATTCCACGGTCTAGAGCCGATATTTTCGCTCTATACCAATATTCCTCTACCCAAAACGTATTCCCTCTTACATACTCGCTTTCCCGTATTATTCTTTCAGTTTTCCCAAGCTGCCTGCTAATCCATCTTTGTCGCTCGTCCAACAAATGGTCCTTTGGCCGTGTGTTGTTGTGTCACTCAATCTGTGATATGATCCAGTATGACGTGGCATAGCGATATATTGTGGCATGTCAAGCAAAAGCTTAACAATGCGTTCCGAATATGGTGGTAGTCATTCGTCCGGCCATTTCAAGGAGCTTAAGATATTTGCCGTTTCTAACCATGTTAGCGAACCTATACGATGCTAACACTCATTCACCTTCACCCACCATCTGTTGCTTCCCAGTGCAATCCTGTGGGTGCAATGGGGGCCGAAAATCCTTGATCGTTCGACGTCATCCAGTCCGACATTGGACCAGCATCAAATGACGGGAATTGGAAGTCATAGTTGGTTGGGCTACCTATTGTTTCACTTAGTGTCACCTCAAGTGCACATATTGTTGCAGGAAAATGAAAACTCACTTTGGCAGTAGCTGTTGGTGTTGCAATGGTTGATTGGGATTGATGTATCCAAGGACGCGTTAGTGTCAATTCCAGAATCTGTCCCATCGTGACTTGCGTTGCCGATAATGACGGCCAAGGCATGGGCAGCTCTCCTTGCCTCCTTAGAATCTGCGCTGGATTCAAGCCAAACATCGTATGACTCTCGAAGAGAAGCCAGGACGGTCTCTTCAGTCGGCAATTCTGTTTGCAAAGAAACCTTCTCTCGAAGATGCTGCAGATAGGAGCAAAGAATACTGGCGGCGAGAAGAAAGTCATGGTTGATCAACGAGGATACCCGCCATCTTTCCTGGTATAACTGGCAGAAGGGCCGTGTCTCCTCCTGAAGCATGTGCTGATAGTCCAAAAGTTTGAGTGCCGATTCCAAACAAATACGTCTCGAGTCGCCGTACTTCGATGGCGAAGAAAACACGTACTTGCGATGCAACACGATCTTGGCTCGGTAAAAGATAATTTCCAGCAACACCTTTTGCATTATCACCTGAGGGGTATCCGTGATACAATGAGCAATGGACTTCCACTTAAGACAGTCCGGGATAGAATAACGCGCCTCGTCGAGCCTGGTGTCCATTGCCTTTACTTCAGCATATGAATACAGCCTGATATCAGCAGCAAAGTCCCAGATATATCCAATAGTTGTCATCAACCTGGCTTTGACAAGGCGATAAAGAATGGGAGTGAGGTCTGTTTCTGGTCGTGACTGTGGCAATTCCGTGGATTGCTCGTCGAAGTCATGATCCTGGAGATTTAAGGGCTCCTTCGTGTCTGTTTGCCATTGTTTTATAAGTCGAGGGAGGCCCATTTGGGAAGAGATTCCGAGATCCATCTCTACAATTGTTGCCCAAACTCGTCGGCGCATCTCAGCGGCAAACAGAGTCATTCCTTCGAAATTCTGCGGATCTCTGTGGTATCCCATATGCATGGCGAGCTGGACAGTGGTGCCCATTAAAATCCAAACACCGATCTCCGCATCGTGGCTGAGGAAAAGCTCAACAGCAATGTATAGCACGAGCGTCTCCAGAACGTATGGGCCTCCCTTAGCGTAATTGCCGAGGATGAGGCATTGTGAGATCCTCAGCCGAAAAGTTTCCATCATTTTCTGTAGGTCTTGCTCCATGGACATAGCCACCGGTTCCTGGAGGCCTGGATCTAGTCGAAATTTCTGAAACTTAGTCGCCAGACACAATATCGTAAATAATAGACCCAGCCATCCTGGTGGTGTAGCCGTTGGGTTTTCCCAAAATTTCTCATACTATATCTATTTCAGTCTTTTTCTTTGCTAAGCTTCAGAGAGATAGCCGGCCTCACTTCTCTTAAAAATTGGACTTTGTGTAGAACAGCTGTACTGCAACGATGAGCCTTGTTACGTTTCGCGTTTTTTCGTGTAAGAAACTGACCGGGAGACATTTCGAAGGTGTTGAAATAGCGGGACACCAAGCGGTTCACAACGGGGCGTGCAGGAATTGACGCAAGTATCTCTTCCTTCGTAGCGAGCTTGGGAGATCCATATACAAGTTGAGGGCCACTTGAGCCAGGATAGAGCGAGATACCTGTCTGACGATCAGGTTGTATCGCTTCTTCACTGTCGAAGAGGTCCTTAAGCTCAGCTATTCCGTCAAGGATAGCCGCCCAGTGAGCGCTGCTAACATAGGTCGTCCCTTGTCCAGTCAAATGCATGCTGCCACAGTCGCAAGGCATTAGATTAGGGCCAGGGATCCCAATACCCGTAGAGGCCATCAACGCGGAGTCACAAGACTGCCCTGGACTTGGGGGTTCCGTGGCATTTCCAGCCCTCAACGCGGGCTTAATTCCTGGAGATTGCTGCATCAGGTCAACCACTAGGTTCTCGAGATGCCGGATCCGCTCTTGCGTCGTAGCCCGAGGTTGGCTCGATCCATTGTGAATTCTCTCCGGCATATAGGTGCAAGACGGGCCAAGCTCTCGATGAATGCAACTACCGCAGGGGCGCTGACGGTCGCATCGAAGCCTGTTGCAAAACGAGTCAACTCTGGGCTTCACATAGGTGCAAACTGTAAAAAGCATGGCAGATAATGAGGCACGTACTTCCTTCTCCTGCATAGATTGCATGACAGCTGTGGTTTCTCACGTGGCCTGCTCGAAGGTAGACGGGCTCTCCCTTGAGGTGTTTTGCCCGCACCCCATTCAGGAAGAGGAACTTCCTGGTCCGACATGCCTGAGTAAAGCGTGCCAGACGACTAGCAAGATCCGGTGCTTGATGGCGTCTAAGGGAGTCTGAGGAAGCTGGAGTTCTCTTCTGTCACGTCGTTGTGGAAGAGAAAATGACATGATCGGGGAGATCATTAATAAGTGGGTGGGCTTACGCGCGCATGAAACAGAGTAGGCCATCGTTTGTGGTCTAGATGATGCTAAGCCCACTTCTGTTCCGATCCTCCGTCCCGATCCTCCGCTCCGATCCCCCATGTTGCCCAGCAAAGACTGGTAGGTACACATGAGACATCACTCGGGGTTAATGGCCCCGGGAAATTTTAAAGAAGTATATAATCTCCTGTCTTTCCGGGTTAAGTGTTCTCAATACTACATTTCAAAGTCGGCAATGTCATAGCGAATGTGAGTAATTCTCCTACATTGCAAGCGCGATCTCCTGGCGGCAGTTCAAGCACCCAAGATTTACAGTTGAGTGTCTCTGGAATTAGGGACGGTTGATGATTTTTCTTCCATTTCTTATGTATCTTACGCGGTATTGTATCATTGAGCAAGAAGCTTACTCCACGGATAGGTCAACAAGACAAAAGTCAAGAACTCCCTAATGTCTGCTCCAACCCTCCGGCCCCAGCAGTTGGGGGACGAAGACGGACGTACCACTGCCGATTTAAATACCAGAGAGTTTGCGAAGCTCTCATCTTCAGCCGGGACCATGGTCGACCAGCCGATTATCGATGCTCACATTGTAGACTGGAATGGGCCGGATGATCCTGCGAACCCCCTTAATTGGACAAGTGCCAAAAAGAACACACATATAGCTATCGTGAGCCTCTTCACGCTTGCTGCGTAAGCCCTCTCATGGATTCCGGTTCTCGCCATAGAATTTACCAGTATCTCTAAACCTTCATTAGGAATCTTGCTGCAACCATGTTTGCACCAGGAGCAGCAGAGCTGGCTGTGGAGTTTCACATCACGAATTCCACGGTGGAGGCCATGACAGTCAGCCTCTATGTTTTAGGCTTTGCCCTAGGTCCTCTTGTCCTTGCTCCGCTCTCTGAGGCTTACGGCCGTCTGATTATCTACATTTGCTGCAACTTTGTTTACATCGCCTTTACCATCGGTTGTGCCTTTAGCACCGATGTAGCCATGTTCCTAGTCTTTCGCATCATCTGTGGATGTGCCGCCTCGGGCCCGATGAGTATTGGAGGCGGTACAATTGCCGATCTGTTCCCTCAAGAAAAACGCGGAAAGGCCATGGCATTATTTGCTGTAGGGCCACTACTGGGGCCGGTTTGTACTAATCTCCTCCAGAAAACTATCGTTGCTGACGGATAGGATAGGTTGTCGGGCCCATTGTCGGTGGCTTTGTATCTGAAAATGTCGGTTGGCGATGGACATTCCGCATCATTCTGATTTTTGTGAGTAACATTGTCCAACGTCAATAGTCCAATCATTACTGATGGCTCCCAGTCTGGACTGATCGGTATCGCCACTGTCGCCTTCACCCATGAAACAAGCCATGCCATTCTCTTACAATGGAAAGCACAGCAGTTGCGCAAGCAGACTGGAAACGAGAAGCTTGTACCAAAACTAGGCAGGGAAGAGACGGCCCAACGAATGCTTGCCCGTGCTATTGTCCGCCCTATCAAGCTGCTGTTGTTTTCACCAATCGTCCTTTTCGTGTCGCTATATACAGGCATTCTCTTTGGCCTGATCTTTTTGCTATTCACTACCTTTCCCTCAGTTTTTGAGGGTGTGTATGGCTTTGATCCGGGTGTGGCTGGATTGGCTTACCTAGGTCTTGGAATCGGCATGGTACTTGGCTTAGTACTGTTTTCCGTCCTCAGTGACAGGCTAGTGGAACAAAAAGAACATGATTCAACGGCAGCCGCCAGGCCAGAGGACCGGCTTATTCTCATGAAATGGTTTGGCCCAATCACTCCTCTCGGTCTGTTCATCTACGGCTGGACAGCAAAGTACAGCACTCATTGGATTTTTCCCATACTGGGAACTTTTATTGTCGGTTTGGGCTCCCTATTCGTTGTTATCCCGGGGCAGATATACCTAGTCGATTCATATGGCGCCGAAGCGGCAGCCAGCGCCATGGCGGCAAACCTATTGGTGCGGTCTCCCTTTGGAGCTTTCTTGGATCTTGTTGCATCCCCTCTATATGAGAAACTCGGACTAGGGTGGGGCAATAGCGTGTTGGGTTTCATCTGCCTTGCGTTTACGCCGATGCCCTGGTTGTTCTATACATACGGTGAAAGACTGCGAACTCGATTTCAAGTTGACCTATAAACGCTTACAGGTCAGCAACCAGGCAGCCAGTAATTGTGGCTGAGGATATCTGGGAAATGTTGCTAGGATGCGGATCTTGCTTGTGGTAATTCGATGGCACACATGCTCTTAATCTTCCTTTTCGTTCACGAATCATAACAGCCATTCACATAGTTCATTAAGATAGGGGCTTTTCATACAATAGAATCATTGATCATCTAGATATTGTCGAAGAAGCCTTTATCTCAGAGGCTTTTGCTATAACTATATTTAGTCGGCACCTGACGCCGAAATTTTCCTAATAATCAGAGCTTAATTAAGTAAGAGTAATAGGCTTAATCTTATAGCTAAACAGCTTTTTTCCCCTTATAATATGTCCGGGCTGGAAGGGGGTCACATGGGCTGCACCTTATTATATAATTAGTTATCGAATTTATACAGCTATTGTCAGAGACGGCGGCTATTGAGGAGTGAACGGGCTGTCTTGTGGTTCGCAACGACTTCGCCTTGAGGTCGTAGCTAGGTATTATATAAAGACTGTATTGATCTCTAGCCCTCTATCCTTAGCTGGAGGGCCACCTCTCCCTATATACCTAATTCTTTGAAATGATATATGTATAAGCCTGTGTCTTCGCGGCCCCTTCGCAGGGGCCTCCCCGTCATAACGCTTTGGGTCATGACAGCTATAGTATAGCTCTTACAGAGCTCTCAGAAAGAATTAATCTTTATTCCTAATAAGATTTTATATTTTTAGCCTGAATTAGGCATTATATTTACTAATTCCCTAATTAAACTGAATTATAGCTCAGATTTAAGTCTTTTATATTTATATATTTTATTTAAAGTTGTAGTATGTTAGGAACTGGGGCGGCAATAGGGGAGTGAAGGAGGTGTCCGAGAGGTCGCAGTGTACTTGTAGCTTAATCACTGAGTTATTGCACTTAGGGGTCACTAATTGACTGCATTAATTTCTGACCTTCCGCAAATCTAGGGATCTTATCGATATATATATATAGACTGCTGGGAACTTGAATATATATCGCCGTAGCTTCGTAGCATCTTTATAGCGTTATTGCGTCATGACGTGTTAGGTTATAATATAGTATTTAGAGTATTTATGTTATTTTATTCAGGAGCCTTCTCTATAAGATAGCTAATTATTGCTATAGTTATATATATATGTATAATCCTCAGACCCTAATATAATAATATAATATCAAATTAATTTTCTTAATTTATTTTAGCTTAAGAAATTAATAATGTTTTATATTAAATCTTATTAGAAAAACTATAAGGGTTAATCCTAACCTGAATACTAATCCCACTCCTAATCTGAATCTGAATTCTAATCCTAATCCTAATTATACTCCTAATCCTACTCCTAACCCTAATCCTACTCCTGATCCTGCTCCTAACCCTAATCCTAATCCTTTACGCACTCCGCCAGAAGAATGCAGGATAAATTATTAACAGGAGAAAAACCAAACACTCGGCCGTCTCTATTGCCAACCGCCGACGTTCTGGATACATTGGGAGAGCCTTCATCACACTTAATTGGCCATATCGCTTTCTCGCCAGCGATAGGCTGGCACCACTGACTTCGGCCGCATGCGCCTCAGAGACTGGGCATTGATCGAAATCCAGCCTGAAAAACATTTAGCTCCAATACAGGAGTTAAAGAACGGCGTTATCCTAATCGAGGACGACACGGGCGCCCTGAGTGACACAATCGACGACGAAACCCATGCCCGTGACAGGCCCGCAAGAGGCTTGACGCTGAAAAAGAATCTGTCAGCTGGTATTCTCACATTGAAAGGGACTATTCCGGAGCAAGAACTCCAAAGGCCGCCGTTGGAATCAAAACTGCTCGACGAACCGGCAATTATAGTTGCCATGCGTGGAGGGGTCAGTGAGTTCAAGATTGGCATCGCAAACAAAGTGTTATCAGTCATACGCATGCCTTTCTTTACTGATTTCGAGTCAGAAGAGTGGTGCATCCTCGGACGTAAAACAGCAAGTAAGGCTCGGGAGCATTTTTCTACGGAAGGAGACTCGGGGTCATGCATGTTCGATATCCAGGGGCGTATTCGCGGCATAATGTCCGCAGGCGCTGAAAGTGCGTCGACCAGTCGTGATACAGGCAACCTGGACACGACATACGCCGCTCCTATCGAATGGCTACTAGCAGATATAAGGGCGAATGGATTCAATTTAGAGTTACTGTAGAGTTATAGAGTTGTTTTCTTGGTTTCTTCAATTGTTCGTTACCAATTTGTAAGGTAACCCTGAAGCAGTGATACCTGGCCCGGTAAACATGTCCACATGCAGCAATTAGACATTGTAACCGACGAATACCACTCTACCACCTGCCTTTGTTTCTTTACCCCTACCCAACATGACCCTCTGAGCATTCAATAGGAGGACCGGCGGTAAATAGCCGGCCAAAGTCATGAATATGATAGTAAGAGGGCATTACGAGAAAAAGCCCAGAGTTTGGGGACTTAGGCATAAATCTGATCGAGCATTAGGCTGCTAAACTACCAAGTGGTGAGCAGGATCTAGAGGATAGAGCAAGGTGGTGAATAGCTGGGCTGAAGTTAAGCCTGAGATTGAAGATGTTCAAAACTGAGTCATCCATACAGCATGATGCTACGTCCCTTGAGTTCCGTGTCAAGGCAATGTTTTACATCATTAGCAAACTGACCACGACTGAATGGCCCCATCCTTCACACAATTCCGGCCTATGTACTGTGCGTGTATTGTTATGCTTGTTATGTAGAGCTGTTGAAGCTAACGAATATAATTCTCGCTGCTGCCCTATGATGTGATTTCTTGGGTTGCTCGTGAACGTACAAAGAGAAGTATTGTGTTGTCTCGCGGTTGTGGTTATCAATCGTCGCCTGCAGTCGCTAATCTAGCTTGTCTCAGTGGCTCGGGTTAAGAATTGGCAAATCCGAGAAATGCGAGGCAGACTCAGGAGCGATTTCTCGGGTAGCTCGTGTTTTATCATTCTGGCGGGGCATACTCCGTATGAAACTTTTACATGGTAAAGGAAGCGCCACATTAATTACATGTCCCGACCGGATCGCGCACCGTGATGCTGTGTTTAGTCTCCGGCTAATGGTTGACAGTGACTAACCGATCACCGTTGTAGCAATGCCATCTGAGACATCCCCACTCTATCCAGGGAGCAACCGCGCAGGACAATAAGTACAGGCAAAGTCGAGTTCAACTTTTCTTCATCCTACACTCATTTTATTTACCCCTTCTATTCCGTTCCGTCTTGGACTGGACACTGAACTTGCAATTTTACCCTGCAAGACAGCTTGTTGTGGTCATCTGTTTCTCGTCTTGGGTTATTTTTATTTCGGACCGATCCTTTCCTCCGTCATTATCGAAGACTATGGCGTCCTCATCCTCCGACGACAGCTCAACTGGGACTTTTGTTCTCTATCATTATACTCCTAGCAAGGGATCGGCCTCGGCTTTCTTTGCACTATTCATGCTCTGCATCATCGCCCATTTGTACAAATTGGTTCGACATCGAACTTGGTACTTCATACCATTCTTCATTGGCGTGATCCGTGAGTTGGCTTGTCATAATGTTTAAAATGGCTTTTTATTGATATTTACTTTGTAGTGGAGGCGGCAGGCTACTGTGGGCGCAATATCTCGGCTTCACAATCACCTAACTGGACGACAGGGCCGTATATTCTGCAGAGCCTTACACTGTTACTAGGGCCAACTTTCTTTGCCGCGTCTATCTACATGATCCTGGGGCGCTTGATCCGAATGTTAGACGCTGATTCATATTCTTTTATACGGACTAGATGGCTTACCAAAGTATTTGTCTTTGGGGATGTCATTTCCTTCTTGACCCAGTCCGGAGGTACGTTAGGCATCGTCGCCAAGATTTGAAACGGAGTTCGCTCGATTCATAAGCATCATGACGCTGACAAAACTAGGAGGTGGCATGTTAGCACAGGCTAAATCACAGTCTTCGGTCACCCTCGGGGAGAACATTATCACCGGCGGTCTTATCATTCAGGTTCTCTTCTTCGGCTTTTTCATGGTCGTGACCTACCTGTTTCACCGACGAATTTCAGCTGCACCTACAACCACGGCGCTGACGATAGATGTCCCTTGGCACCGCCAACTCTACATCTTATATGCGGCTAGCATCCTCATCATGGTTCGATCAGTCTTTCGTGTGATTGAGTATGCAGACGGATACTCCGGCGCTCTGCAATCGACCGAGGTTTACCTCTATATCTTTGACGCAACTCTGATGTTTATGGTCGCTGCAATGTTTATTATCTGGCATCCGAGCAGCATCTTAGAGACTCGCACCAAAAAGGGTGCGATGCCATTGACTGACAGTGACATTTATCTTGGAAGGTTTGGGCAAGGTGTGGAAGATAGGCAGTTATGAGGGGCATAAAGTGGACAAGGGCAAGTAGGAGGACGCAGGGGAATACGGAGGAAGGGCCGAAAAGTTGTGACTCAAGCCAGAATCTCATACAAGCATTCCAGCCAATAAGCTCATGTCTCCGCATATCCTGGTACGAGTACACCATCGTCCGGAGAGCCGTTATCACCCTGCTAGAACAATAGACGGTAACAGCGCCTTTCGGCTCGTAGCATGGTCCGATATGCGCTGAAGTAATCTTGTAGAGCTCCTGGATGAGAATGCTATAGTGGCTTGTCCACTGTAAGCTCTTGTACTCCGTATCTTGAGATGTTTGCAAGGATCAGGGGTTGAGAGCTCTTGACATCTTGAGACGGGGCTTTCTGGCCCTGCCTCAGGACGGAATAGTGAGTTCGTACATTTCCGGATACATCTCGCATACCTCGTATAGTTCGCATATCTCGCATTCATCTTTTCGCCAGCGCCGTATCTTTTCTCGCATTCTTTGCTCGACCACAAGACATCAGAGCCTCTTTTTTTCTTATCCTTTCGTGGAAAAACTACTAGCTAGGTATATTCTTACTCATGAGTGGATAATCTACGCGTTTGATGGGTCCCTCATGTTGATGAACATGGCTGCATTCGCGTACATGTATCCCACCAGGCAATGCGAAACGCGACGGAACCCGGATGAGGCTTATGTCATGGAATGAGAGTTGCCCAGACTAGAGGCCGTGCAATAGAGAAAAGTCGATTGCATCTACCTCCACTTTCTTCGGTAGTAACCAATTGTAGCCTTCATGAGATGCGTGCAGCCCAAGCTACTCCGCGACATTCTCTATAGACAGGTGAGGCAATATGCACCCTGGCCCGCCTGATCGGATTACCGGAACAAGATTTCTGTGCGCCATCGGCAGCCAGCATTCTCACTACTGAAGCCGTCCATTCCCGCATCATACGCGCCAAAATAAACAGGCCAAGTAAACGGTGCAATAGTTCCGTTCTGCGATCCAGTGAATCTAAACACCTAGTCTCACTTGATTCTCACATCCTTCGTTCTTATCCGTACAAGCCCCGTTGCGAGTTTCCGGGTTGACATTAACTTTGCCGGTGATGAGATTGCTGGCATTGGAGATTAAACCAGACATTCTCATAACATCGTCGACGGTGACAGTCTCGGTTCGCCTTTCCCAGCCCAAATTGGTAGGCAACCTCTCGTTCTCTGTAGAAAAACAGAATCAGTTTCAAGCAAGATAACCACAAGTCTAATATACGTGGTGTGTTCATGAGCCTCACCAAAGAAGTACACAACTAGGTCTCGCCGCACAGTTGCCGAATTTAGGTCCCCAAAAGCCACAATAGGGGCAGCTATCTCGCCTAGGCTGAAGGTTTCGATGCTATCTGTGAACGTATACTCAGGGTTAAAAGCACGAGATTGAATTTGCCGGGCAAGTTTAGCGTTTGTGAGCATCTCAACGTTGAGTGTCTCACTGGTCCAAAATGACTTGGTAACGGCAAATATGCTTGAACTGAACGCATTTGGATTGCCGAAGTAAGCATCCAGACGACTGGAAAGGGTAAGCGAACACCAAACTTCCAATTTTGTTGATCCCGTTTGTCCTTTACATACCTCAAGCTGGCGTCATGTTCGAGGACATTATGCTCATTCAAATGTGCCAGGGAGAAATCGGATGCCTCTGGATCCGGATTCGCAACGACGCCGTGGTCAAACATACGAGAAGCTAAGTACTCATCGAAGTTCAGGGCGTCTCTCAAAGCAGAAATGAGAGTCGTACGGTCGATGCCATTCCCATCGTGCGGGAGGTAATGATGATTTGCCAAGGTGTTCAGCATCGGGCAAGGACCTCGAGCTATTTAGTTGTCAGCCTTCCCTCAAGAATGCTGATATGACTTGATTTCCAATACCCCATTATCGGGGTTCTCGTAGGTTGTGATAGACTCGCCGTCATTTGGTCCTGCTGGGCTCCACGTCGGAGCGTGCATAAGAGAAGCTGAGACCAGGCTCAGAGCCATGGCACCAAGCATGATATCGAGTACAGTTTTCAGAGTGTAGAAACCAGGGGGCAGGGGACAAATTGGACGTTTGAATATGCACACTGGTGAATTGGCTGAAGGTTGATCGGTCATCCTGACGAAGCAATGTGCATGACGTTAACGCGCACTGCTACCACAAATAGTAATCTCGGACTCTGCCTGTTGGCTTCGGATAGAATACTCCGTACAAGCGGCGTTACCGGCAAGCTCCACTCGACAAGGATCAGCTGCGCGGCAAGTTCTCTCTCTAGCCAATCAACCCAGAGATGGATAAAAATGATGATTTCTAAGGACCGAGACCTGCTTAGCGAGTGAATCAACCTGCGGAAATCCTGGCTAGTTCAACCGTAGGTCTCCGCAGCAAATCCGAGATGGTGCGAGGAGCATTGATGTACCTACTATTAGAATGCAGCTTCTTACACAGTCTTACTCTTACCCCCAGGGGCAGCCAGCTTCTTACCTGCTCCTAGAAGCAGGAACAGTTGACGCTCCTAAGGCGGGCAAGCCTATATATTTATGTAGTTCCGTGGTAGTTTTGAATGTAACTTGCACATCCACGTTTCTTTGGAATTTTCTTTTCCGTCTTATTTGTTTTGTGCGAACCCCTTCTCTCGCATCATAGTATGGATAAGTATCGTGATTTGTGACAGACTATTCTAAACTATGCTTATGCTATCAGAGGTCTAGAGAATAAACGAAGCAGGGGAGGTCTATCTAATTCTACCATGTAGACTCTCGAGGGTGTTCCTCTTTTCTCCATGTTCTTTTCAAGGTGATATCGTATACTACATCGACGTCCTTGGGGCGAATCAAAGCGACCGCATGAAATTTATCCACCAACCTTCCATACTATTTCCAATCGAAAATATCCAGGTTTCTTGTCTGCCCCCAGCGTTCAATCATAGGCTGCGAAATGGTGGTAATGCCGTCGAATTTTGCCGTAGATGCATTTACCTGTTGTTGCTCGTTCATTCAAACGCAAGAGGGTGCTCGGAAAGATATTAATCCACTGCACGCTTCTCCTCCAACAACCAGAGGCGGTCATGCGACGCACAGCGCCACTCCCTCGCAACCTAGTACACCAAGAGGCAGCCTAGACCAAGGGGAAGGATGCAAGATGTTACGATCGCCGTCACTCTGAACCCCGGCGCCATTCTCATCCAATTGTGCCCGCCATTGTTCTTGACTGACAAGACGATCTGCAAGCCACTCAGGATGGCCGATTCACGTCTCTCAACTTCGATGTGAAATTGCAGAACTGCTCCCAGGTAACGCATGACGGGATGCGATTTAGGGTAGGATTTTGAGCGATGCGCAAGTCGGATTCGTACTTGGCGAGATAGTAGTATGTACGTAGGTAGCCCAGAGCCGTTCGCCGAACATGCCCAACTTTGTCATCGCCTTCCGCGCAAAGATAGTCCATCCAAAACGCGTACGACATGAAATATCGAAGTAAGGGCTTCATGAAGATACGATCGTGTATCCATACGAGGTGGAGCTTCGAGTCTTCTGTTACGATAATATTGCAATTTTTGACCAACAGCCGGTGGAGAGGTGAGACACTTCCGCTGTCCTGTTTTTCCATCCACCAGAGTCTGTGGGTGATTTGGTCCAGATCGCTTGAGCAAATTTTGCCGATCAGAAAGTCTCCGACCTATTCAACTCCTGCGTTAGCTGATACCCTAAAGGAAAGGGTGGTGTCAAAGCCATCGATATGCAACGACGCAAGCTCTATTCCTAACGCATATGGAGGCCTCGAAGGACTACGGAATGCGCTATGGCGGCCAATTGTTGCGAACACGTCCAGCAGTGGTCAGCCGCCGGCTCCTGTTAAGATGTTCCCTCCTGGATCCAAAACTCTGGTCAGGGGCAGGAGGCTTGTATGACACTATCAGACCGGGAATTCAATTCAGCTTCGGAGACTTCATGAAACGCAACGGGAATCTCTACATAGGTGGATATCGCCTCTGTGAGAATATTCAGGCCCGACGTTTTCTTTTTCGGAGAAGTAAAAAAGAGCATCGATATCTTCGGATAGAGGCGCACTGGGCACAGAGTATTTTAGCATGGAGACGACTGATCGGCACTCGAAGAGGACAAATTGGCCTTTCTGTCGCTTCTGCTAAAGAGGGCGGCATAATTGTGATATTCAAAGGGTGTGGCACTCCAACGATTGTTAGACCTCATGGTGAGAAGTGGAGTCTGGTTGGTGAGTGTTCCTTGCGTGGCATTATGAATGGTGAGATAATAAGCAGTATAGAGAGCGAGATAGCAAAGCTATGGAATGTTGATATATTTTAGCTAGATTGAACCGTTTTTCCCTCACTTGAGTTGATATAGGCACCGGGCCTCCTTATACTTTATAAGTTAGGGTTACTATATTAGAGATCAGGAACAAACACACATCACAAAAACAAAACACGGGGTAATTTTGCTGACAGCACGGTAAGACTCCGATATCTGAGTCCGCACTACCAGGGGCGAGACTCCAATCAGTTAACAGCTCAGTAAGTAAATATATAATCAGTGGAATAGCGTAAATACTCCCATCACACTTACTATAAATTCAAAGAGTTACAAGGAAGAATGCTGATATATTCCTACTTTTCAACTACCGGGCCATACTAGAAACAGAACAAGCCGCCAAGCGAAATCATAAGAACCTTCGACATTCTAGTTGTTCATCAATACTGTTATCATCAGGTAATGATATTTTAAAACCAGTTTACCAATAGGTGAGGCTGACCTAGCGACTTTGCTACGGACCCGACTCAATAGGTAAAAACCTTGTTTGTCCTCTCCTTTATATTGTTTGCAGAGCCATGGTAAGCCTTCAAATAAATCACAATAAAACACTTTCAAGCTCTTTTTCAGTCCAATCCCAAAGCATCCCAGCTTGCACATCATCATCGCCAGGACTGACAAGTGTGTCCCCCTTGCCAACAGGGTCATAGAACTTGCCGCTTTCGACGTTGTTGTTTGTGCCACACCATAGATGGTTCTTAACACCTTCCTCAAGACTCCCAACCACTTTAGGGGCCAATTCAGTCTGCAAATACCTCACACTGTCATCAGCAGCCTCCCGCTTGAAAAGCTCGGTGTCTACTTCACCGGGGTTAAGTGAGACGATGGTAATTTCGGGATGATGAAGTGCATATTGACGCGCGTAAAGCACGTTTGCAAGTTTACTCTGTGTATATCGCTGGACACCCTGGATAGGTGCATCGACAACCTTGAGCTGGTCAAAAGCAATCGTTGGGGGATTGCAGTATTTGTATCCAGAAGAGGCAACGCTGACCACGCGAGGCTTTTGGCCTGCCGCAGCTGTCTTCAGGAGAACAGGAGTGAGAAGTTTTAGAAGAACAGCATGGCCCACGTGGTTGGTACCCATTTGGATCTCGTATCCTTCCTTCGTAAGTGCGGCAGGAACACCCAAAACACCTGCATTGAGATATAAAATGTGCAGCGTGTCAGAAGTGGCTAGAAAGTCATTTGCTGCTTTCTTGATAGACTCGAAAGAGGTGAGATCCAACTCGATGAGGGAAACGGAGGTGTCGGCAGAAGCCACGCCACGAACTTCCTCGACAGCTGCGCTTCCCTTCTCAAGACTACGGCTAGTCATGAAAATGTGCTTAGGGCCATGCTTGGCAAGCTCTAGGGCCGCTTTCTTGCCAATACCAGAGTTGGCACCGGTAATGAGGATGACTTTGCCCTTCTGAGAGGGAACGTCGGTGGCAGCATTGAAGCTGAAAGTGGCCGGTGTTGCGCCTGGCTCCGGGGGTGAAACATTCAGGGTAGACATGAGGTGAGGCTTGGAAGCCCAGAGCTTCAAGATATGAGAAGAAAGTAAGATCGACCGGTATATGGATAATGAATTGAAAGGATCAAACAGTGCCAACTTATAACCCAAATTGCATTGACGGAAATTGTAATTCTTCTGAGGACAGACGTAAGATATAAGTAGTCACGACTGAGCATACTGTGACTCTTCAAACCCATCCGGACTTAAGATGATGAGCCCGTACGCTCCGAGATGTTGCATAACAAATAGATGTTCTGGAGATGAATACTCACTTCAACCAATGAGAAACTGTATCTGGCGAGCCAGCTAATCGGTATTAGCCTTTGAGAAGTGGCTCCAGTATTCAAGGTCCGGCGAACCCCAAAGGGAGTCCTCCCTTCAACCAATTAGAGATGAGATGGTGCGAGTCAGCCAATCAGGATATACACGCTGGCGGTCAATTGAGAAGCGCGGAATTCCCGCTGATTGATTGAGTCCTACTCGCTTTTGTCCATGTGAAGCATCGCCATGCCTGGATAAGGAATATTGTAACCCAGATCCCCACCAGGCGTTCATGCCATATGGCCACACGTAATCCGCACTGGATGACAAAAATCTTGTCGGTATTCACCCTTTTCAGTGAAAAGGCTACCCCTCAAGTCCTGGACCCCTATCTTCTCAGTGACTTGAACAAATTGTTAGTCTACGAAGCATTGATCCTATCAGAGCCAGTCTCAAACTTCGTGCTATTATGGTTATTCCTCCACCTGCCAAACCACCCGACTTCCACCTTGCTCCTCTGCTTGACAATGGTTCATGGTCACTATCTTGAATTTGAAAGGTCTCTTCGCCAATGGTCTCAATGATATTGCATGGATTGTCCGGTTCAGACCCTATTCCATTCTCCATCTCACAGACTTCTTCTTCGTGACGTGTTCTCTGCTTTCGATAAAGCCCATGCCTTCGATCTCAACGACCTTCTCGAATATTACACTCATAGTATTAGGGGCTTTGCCAAGTATGAACATAGCATATGTAACTGAAAGAATTCGTAATCTGGGCGCAAGCGATACTGGTGAAATTTTCCATGAGTTGTTCTGCTATAGTATACTTGTAGAGCCCTTAGGCGTAACTATAGTCATTTTCCAATTTGAATGTGTTTATCCACTGCATGATGCTCATTTAGTCATTCGGGTCGGTACTTTCCATATCGAAAGGATCTAATAAACCATTCTGTCTCCTGACTTTGATAGAACCTCGCCCGCGCATAACTACCACACTCTATATTAATAAAAATAGCACTGCTAGTGGTTTTGTTGGCTTCCCAAATCTCTCTTTTAATTTTACAGACAACGCAACACGTCGGTCTTGGTCGAAAGGCCCATGATGCCTCTCATTCCACTTGAATGCAAGAAACAGTCCAAGATGTTTGCAGGCTTTCTTCTCGAGTGTTGAAATCTCTCTCCATCGTCCAACACCGGGCAATGACTGACGACCGGTTGAGAGGCCGGCGTTCTTGATGATCCACCATTTACGGTACTTGCTGATTGCACGGTTTGTATACCGACCAAACTGTTTCCCAAACTGGTCGAGATAATGTTGTGTTATTGGCGAATATATAAACATGCTTCTTTGGAAGAGACGTAAATTAAAATTGGATTACAATTGTGCTCTCGATTGGGACTCGCTTTGTGATAATCATTTCGTTCCCCGTCACCCTCTAACTTAACCTAACAATAGCCTCTATGAATTGCGTAGAGTTTTCCACTGGCTATCACGATTGTTGACATGGATCGTACCTGCGTACAAGTCTCTCGTCCGAAGGTTGGGTCGTGACCCTGCGTTAGGATCCATGTCAAGTTATGACATTATGTACGACATTTATTGGGTGTTATGATTGATTTCTTTATGGGTGAAGCTCTTTCAGTCACATTTTATACCAATACTTAGCTGTACCGACACTGTTAGCACTAAAAGGTGTCTGGTATAATTTTCTGACTCGGACGGAGAGTGTCTCGCGAAACACGTCCCAAACGGGAAGTAATAAGTCTTGGCGGAGGAACTACTTTAGACCGACTCTGACAAATCAAGCCTGATCTCCGCCATTTCTATCCTCGAGCCATGTCAGGGACCTCACGAGCTTCAGCAACCATGTCTTATCCTACCTCTTCAAGACTCATCTACGGCTCCGTGTTAATAATTAAATATGCGGAATCAATTTCGGTTCATACCCGTTTCGAATCCGACGGAACGTACTTCCTCCGAGTCACGCGCCATTGCTCAGTCGCATGCCCTTAAGCTAGCACATGCCAAAGCAAGGCGAGCGAGAACAGAGAGATACCAAAAGAAACTATATCAAAGCCAAGCTTATAGTACAGTAGCTATCACTAGTAAAGACGGTCCAGGTTATCCCAGTCTGCTGTCTAATGAAGGAATGCTTTCTTCCTCCGGCCTGGCCGAAACGCTGTGTCCCCAGGAGCGCTTCTTGCTTGATTATTGTAAGTGTCCATATCACCCTCGCTTGTATGTTTTCATTGATCTTCCATATGTCTGGGCTATTGGTTGCCTGCTCATTTTCCTATTTTGCTAACTCGGTTGTAGATGTACGCTCTGTTGTGCCACATTACGCGATCCATTGCCCCTTGTTTGACTACGAAGGGAATCATCGCGACCAAATCCTGCAAGACTGGGTCGCTCTGGCTGTTACTAACAGAGACCTATTAAGTGCCGCCATCCTCCTGGCCGCATGCCGACATATCTTGGGCCACCAACCTGACAGCCCAGCCTATACACTATTGGCTCTTCGATATAAGTACAAAGGTCTCCAATCGCTCAGGGAGAAGGTTCTTTCTGCGTCATCGTCAGTTAGCATCTTGACTGTCGCTAAGGCCCTGGCGCTTGCCTTTGACGAGGTGAGGCGGAAAATGTAGTGCGCGTTACGTGGGTAACAAGACTAATGACGATTTGAAGGAAGCATCTGGAGAGGTCGGAATAGCTCAGCTGCATTTGCAAGGGGTATTGGCACTGGTTGAAACTAGTGGCGGTCCAGGATCTCTTGGCCTTCGAGGCTTACTGGAACGGATGTACTTCCGTTTCATAGGGACCAAAGGATTCGTCGAGGGAAATTCCGCGTCACTATGTGGTAGTGCGTTCGCAGGCCAGCATCACACAGAAACGGCCACTACTTCACGGCTGTGCCGGCAAGGATCTTCCAGCCACATCTCTAAATATGACTTAAGTAGTATGCAGGCCTGAATGACCAGTTTCTCATGGATCATGCCAAGACTTAATGTTTCCTATTTAAGTTAAAGATTGAGGAGTGCAAAGCGCCCTGTTTTTAGCTTCATTGATAGCCTCCATGGATTTGTCAGAACACGATCAACAGTCTACATTTCAGTACCGATGATAGAGCAACACCTTTCGATGTTACCAAGTTTGATTTGTAATTGCTGCTGGATCTAGGTCCTTTCTTCGGCGTCTCTTGACTGGCCAAATCTATATAAGTCCCAACGCCAGAATTTGAATTCCCTTTTGTTCAGCGACCAAAGTATTTCATATTAGCTTCTTCAGCATCCCCTCTTACGTTCCATAAACCATAACAACTATTCATACCATCTATCATGTCTTCTTCTATCTCAACTATTCCTAAAGGCTCCTGGATCCTTGTGTCCGGTGCTACGGGCTTCGTCGCCTCTCATGCCATCGGACAGTTTCTGGAGCGTGGTTTTAGAGTTCGGGGCACTGTTCGTGACTTGAATCAAGCCTCCTGGTTGACTGACGACTGTTACAAAGATTATGCCAGAAAAGGCGACTTTCAACTGATTGCCGTCCCCGACTTCGCGGTTGATGGTGCGTTTGACGAGGTTATTAGAGGAATGGCAGCGGTTGCGCATCTCGCGACTATTACCAGTTTTGATCCAAACCCAAACAATGTCATTCCACCAACAGTTGCAGGTGTGCGAAGTCTCCTGAATGCTGCCGCCAAAGAGCGTTCGGTGCTAGAATTTGTCTTTACCAGCTCTGTCATGGCCTCCGCTCTACCAATAGCCGGAAATGAGACCCATGTAGACCAGAAAAGTTGGAATGACGTCGCTGTCGAAGCTGCTTGGGCACCACCTCCGTACGAGGCTTCACGAGCCATGTTAACCTATGCCGCGAGCAAGGTCGCTGCCGAGAAAGAGGTCTGGAAGTTTGCCGAGGAAGTCAAGCCTTCCTTCAATATCAACGTCATCAGTCCTTTTGGAATCATCGGCAAACCTCTGCATAAGAAGCATGTTGAGACGCCTGCGAACTGGATAGCCAGTGTTTATAGGGGAGACAAAGCACCTTTGGACGCATTCCCCGGAGGTAAGATCTCTTTCGAAATTTTTCAGTTCATCATTTAATTCTGGTTAGGGTTTTTCGCCAATGTCAAAGATATAGCTTTGCTCCATGTCGCAGCCATCCTAGACCCTGAGGTCAGGCTGACGCGCCTTCATAGCTGGGGCGACACTGCCACTTGGAATGACTTCCTCGACATCCTACGAAAACTTCGTCCTCAGAGGGATTTCATGATGAACTATGCCAACCCTGCTTACCCTGATATAACGACCGACCAGTCTGACTCTATTGCCCTCCTGAAGAAGTGGGGCGATCAAGGTAGCTGGAGGCATCTAAAGGACAGTATATTTGAGCATGTTGAGAGTCCATACTTCCAGATTGAGTAAAGCAGGCGTTCAATGAACCTACACAACCTCAACGATGGCTTTACCAGTGATTTATTTGAATAGATCCTGTTTCGTGTACCGAATTCTGGCCCCATTTTACGAGAAAGCTGTTGTGCCAATTCCTGTCAAACTTCTGAAAAAGCGTTGCATCATCCCCTCTTATATCTGACTGCAACGCTCTTATACTCTTTAAGATCACAGGGGTTATTTGATCTTGACAAAAGATATCTGGAAGAAATTCAGATACCCTTGCGTCACTCTCGCCTTCTACAAGCCCCTCTCACGCTAGAACTGTTGGCGGACTTGCCAATACAATTCGAATGATATCTAGCGAGTTTATAGGTATCACACCTCGCAATTAGATTGCTTTAGGAAGCCAGGGGCAAAATTGGAGGGCGCACAGGGCAGTTAAAGGGCCTAAATGGAGACCAATCTTCTGACTTTCCGTCCTGGTCCTAAACATTGATCCCGGGTTATACGCATCTGGGGATAACACCAAGGTTGTGCCCCGGAGAGTCACGATATATAAGCAGGGATCAGCTCCTGCACATAGAAGCCCATACTCCATATCCGCAAAATCCGTTACATCGCATCCGCAAAGGATGTGCTCGCCTCAAGGGATGATGTGTATCACCTACACGCGAAGCTGTTGACTGTTATGCGGCAGTGAACACCAACTTCCCCTCGTCAGACTACACTCAAGGAATGAACAAACGGGGCTCTAACTTCTTAGTCTCACCGTGAAAAGAGTAGGGACGATATTTATTATGAAATAAAAGTTTGCACTTTTTGAGCAGCGGAAACTGAGGTACAGCGCTTGAAAGATTGCCAATATGTTGCACTTTTGCAAACCCATACCTATTTAGTTGACATTTAGTCACAGGGTCTTATGGTGATTCAGAAGAACGCATCTACCTAGTCCTCAAGCAATGGACAGATTCGGACAGTTATACAGAGTTCGACTCAGTCTGGTGAAATAATCATCATGATAGTTGAACGTCCTTAGGTTTGTAGGAATTCGTAACCATCTTAAACGGGCTTACCCCTTCTTTATCCATCCAAATATGCTATTGTTTCGGATAGAATTCCCAGATCAGTTCATGCGCACGGAATCTCGGGCCTTTCAACATGGCCGTCGGTAGAGAGATGTGCCGGAAAGCTGGACTATGAGTGGGGGAGACGGAGGCGGAGAGAAAAATACCATTCAGGCTCAATCACTAACTGACGATCACCTCGGCATATCGAGCGATATCTTAAACTGATATCTTAAGCTTCCCCGCATTTCAAGTTGCTCCCGCGAATTCCCGTACTCAATCCCAACCACCCTCCCCTTGGGATGTCTGCCTTATCTTGCCATAGTCTCACTTCACAATGCACCTCACGCTTAAACCTGCACCCCTAGAAGAATCAACGATAAAACTATGTTCATAGAGACTTTTACTCACTCCTCAATAAAAAGGCTTTGTTGAAATGTGCATTCGCTGGATTGATGGCTGATTAATTAGATTGTAGTATTCATCAATATAAGTAGTGAATCCTTGTCATTTTGCAACGTTATTATTGCCGCTTCGGAAACCCCGGAACAGATGCAGACGATCAGTTACAAATATGCCCCCCCCCCCCCCCGCCCCCCGCAGTCCGCTCTTAGACAACAGCTAGACAAGTTTTCCTGCCCATACTAGGTCTACCATGTCCTCCAAGCCATCATTTCTATTGCAAAATGCAACTATACTTGTTCCTCGAGGTCTTGACGACGACACCGTGGTCCCGCTCAAGCAGCACTCGCTCCTAGTTGAGGGGAATAGGATAGCTCGTATCGCGGCTCACATCGATCCGCCCTCGTCGTCGACAGAAATCATCGACTGCACCGCAAAGATCCTCTGTCCGGGTTTCATCGATACCCACCATCATGTCTGGCAGACGCAGTTAAAAGGAAGGCATGCGGACCACACCCTGCTCGAGTACATGGCGCCAGGTATGTTGCCCAAGCCAGCACTCGTCTCCTCCGACTTTGCAACTCGCTTACCACCCTTCGAGGTAATATGGCAAGTTATAGCCACACGCCAGAGAACATTTTCTGGGGCCAGCTGGGGGGGTGTCTAGAGGCGCTGCACGCCGGAACAACAACCGTTGTCGACCACGCTCATCTAGGATACTCGTCCTCGCATAGTAAACACCAAAATGTACATCAGAAGGGACTGCAAATGGCTAACGCGCAACACCAGACACAGCGGCTCTGGCGGCAACGGTCTCATCTGGCATTCGGTCCGTCTATTGTTTTTATCCCATTGCCAGGGTCAAAACTTAGAAACCGACTCTCACCATGGAGACACCTGTCCTTCCAGATTGGCTATCTCCGCAACTCGAGATGCTCTGCAAGGCGAGTCCATTCGGCGATGGCCGCGTTACAATGGGCTTTGCATTTGACTTGTTCTTCCTCCCTAAAGAAATAGTCGTTGACCTATTCACTGCAGCCCGTAAATTGGGGGTGAGGACTATTACTTCTCACTGCGTCCCCAGTCATTTCGGTTCGTATTCCAAGTTTCTTTTTCTCGCCTGACTTGAATGAGCGACGCGTGGACTGATTAGCCGCGATAGGGGCTTCGACGGTGGATCTTCTTGAGCAATATGGGTTGCTTCAGCCCGACATTCTTCTGTCACACGCCACCCCGTTAAGCGCTGCAGATGCAGAGAAACTTCAACGAGCCCAAGCCGCCATCTCTTCCACTCCCCACACGGAGCTCCAGATGGGCCATGGCTGGCCGGTCTGCTTCCAGGACAATGCGAGGACTATCAGCTCCCTCGGAGTTGACTGCCACAGCAACAATACGGCAAGTATGGTTGACCAAATGCGTGTTGCTCTGCAGGCGGAAAGGGCTCGACGAAATGGAGAGGCGTTAGAGTCCGGCAAGATCCCGGCAAGGGTCAGCATTTCTGTTCAAGATTCATTTCAGCTCGGGACTATCAAGGGTGCCAGAGCCATTAAGATGGCCGATCGACTAGGGACTCTCGAAGAGGGCAAGATGGCTGACATTATCATATATGATAAGCTGAGCCCAGGGATGGTCTGCGCGGCTGAGGAAGACCCTATTGGGGCAATCATTTTGCATTCATCCGTGGCTGATATCGACGCAGTTATAGTGGATGGCCAATTCCGGAAACGAAATGGCCGACTTAAATCGATCAAACTTGACCTCGCACTGGCGCCTGAGATCAAGCCTGAGAAGATTGAGATGGAATGGCGAGATGTTGCTCTGGAGCTTCTCAAAGGTCGCGAGAGGATCCAAGAAGCGGAGAAGAGGACGGGGGCCGACGATAGGGAGGCTGCGCAGAGAAGTGCAATCCAACTCCTCGGGGTCAAGGAAGAGAGGCTGGCTTTATAAGTGAGACGAAAGTTGGGAAATAAGCAGAACTTCAATGTAAATCCAATTTGTCCTGAAAATTATCTCTTCGCTGGCAACAGGAAACATATCTTCTAACGTTTCCACATCAATAAACTGCCGGAGATTCGGTCTCCCAACATATCAGCAAGCTCGTTATTGAGAACTCTCCATCGTCGAAGTCGCCTTTGAAAGTGGTTGATCAAGCCAAGAGCAGGTTTATCGCGAGTTTCTTGACTGCATTAGCAGCGACTGTCGTAATTCCACCCCGCTTCGCAGTGTTCCAGAGACCAAGACCAGTCATTCATATACACCGAAGATGTCAACGATAGTTGATGACTCTCCGTCACATGTTGCAGTATTATAAAACATGAAACAAAAGCGGTCTAGCATTGCACTTTTCCATGGCTTTCACACAGAAACTTTTTAATAAATGATGCTACCAAGCTTGTAATAGTTTCGAGCTGTCTCAAACTTTAGTCAGGGTGCCAAAGAGTCTTTTCCCCAGGGCTATTGCGTCTATGAATCCCAGTTGCGTTTATATGGTGGTAGGTACTCTGGCTAGATCTCCTTCCAAGGGCTGTGACATAACAGGATCATGCGAGCCACCCTTATAGGGAGTCCCGAAGATCTCATCCATACCTTCCAAGGATCTCCCTTTGGTTTCAGGCAGAAAAAAGTAGACGAAGAGCGCAGAGGCAAGAGTACAAGCGTCAAAGAAGAAAAAGAACACATTGCCACTGGCGTTGATTCCGAGCATATAAGGTGTCACGCGAGCAACGGTGAATTGCGCAAGCCACTGGTTCCATGTGGTGAGACATACGGACATCTCCTTGATTCTGCTTGGGAATATCTCGGCGCAGTAGACCCAAGGAACGCCATTCCATGCCACTGCAAATGACACCTGATATGGTTAGAGTCTCGAGGAACTCGGGAGCATGACTTACTCACAGCATATAAGTACACCGACGCCATTGCAAACCAACCACCAACACTACCCTTACCACTATTACCGCCCATGACAGTATTGTATGCACCAATATAAGTCAAAGATATAATGATACCGGAGCTGGCGATAAGGAGCAATTTGCGTCTGCCAAGATTGTCAATAAAAAAGGTCAAACCTAATACGGTGGTGATGGCCCTGGCTAAAGCATAAAACCCCGAGAGGAAGAGATGCAGTACAGTGCCATCGAAACCGATAGACTCAAAGATGGCTGGGGCATAAGAGTTGATTCCGATGGTGCCGGTGTGGTTCGCACACCACATCAGGATACATCCGATGGTAAGACGGTTGCGGTTGCCCGGCCAGGACAGTTCTTTGATTATCTGCCAGTTACCAGTTTTTTCTTTCATGTACTGCTGGCGAGCCATACTTTCTTCAACCTGTTCGACTTCGTACGAAATGTACTCATGCAGAGGATCAAGGTTCCTGATAATCGACAGAACATGACGAGCCTCTATACTGCGTCCTTGTTCGATTAACCATCGGGGGGATTCAGGCATCAAGAGTACTGCGATACAAAGGAGTGCCCCAGGAACCATCTGCATGGAGAGAGGAATTTGCCATTGGCGTGACTTGGAAGAAGGAATTCCAATTATGGCAAAATAGTTGGCCCAGAACCCAACTAATGAGGAGATTTGGTTGTTGATTTCATAGAGGCCTATCAGAGACCCTCGGACAGCAGGGGGCGAGAGTTCTCCGATGTACATGGGGACTACAACGGTAACGGATCCAAGACCTACGCCGCTCAGCATGCGCCCGGCGTACATCAGGTCCAAGGATCCTTTTGAGAATGTCTGAACAGTGGTTAGCGGCTTTGACTCTGACTAGAGAACCTACGTTATAGAAGATAAGAGACTTTGGCTACGTGCCTGCAGAGTTGCACCAACGAAGAACATCGCGCCAGACATTGCCAATGCCATCCTCCTCCCAAGTTTCTTCACGATAGGAAATACAAGGAGGCTCCCCACCAAAGCACCAATCTGAAGGAAGGAAACAATATTAGATACAATATTTGTATAGTGAGTGGTGCCGACAGGAGGAAGGTCGAAGTCGCGTCGAAATGCGGGGAGGACGAGGCATCCCCCGATCACGCCATTATTATAACCAAACATCCATGATCCTAGGGATGGATTAGAGTAGACACAAGAACAAATTGCAAAGACGACAAACCTAACGTTGCGCAGAGCGATACTGCGTAGATCTTCCAGTTGTAGACCTGTGCTGGGGTAGGGCGGTCTTCTTTAGCTCTGCCAAACACCATTTTTTCAATGAACACAGGTTCCGAAACAAATCTGATTATGAATGGATAGAATGGTAGAACAACTCCATAAAATAAAATCTCTTTCACTAAAATAGAAGGCGCCTTTAAAGTATCTTGTTTCCATAGAACTTTTGCTCATAGATTACTGGGGACTCTAGCGCTAGCATAACTTCGCAGACAAAATGCTATCAACGAGAGGTTACCAGGGCCTTTTATAGGATATTTGTTATGGGAGAAGTTTTCTTTCGCAGCCGCTGTCGGAGAAGCTGAAAGACTAGTGCCCGAACCGGAGCACTCGTGGTCCACTCCGGCTCCGGGGAAGGATTTTCGGTGGGAGGTCCACGATGCATCTCGGAGTCTTCTGTGGGGAGGTGAGTCACCTGGTCTTAATACAAAGGTTAGGATAGGGTCCAGAAATGCTTATTATACGGTGTACGGTAGCCCAGATAAAGCTACGTGGAACCAAATTTGTGGAATGGCCACTTTTCTGCTACAATGCTGTCTTGAGGCGCAAGACCGCAACGCAGTCTTCTCAATGAGCTGGCACTTCCGACCTGTACAGTTGACGGACGCTAAGTTCCTCCAAATCCCTCGTTGGGAACGCCCGTAAAGACACTTCATTTCTCTTCTCGTCACCCTTCCACTTCCATCGTGGTATGACCTGAAGTCCTTCTTCAAGGACCTTCAATACCCACGACCCAATGACCGGCAACATCTTATAACCGTGGCCTGAGTCGCCAGAAACAACAATTAAGCCAGGAGTATTAGGCACGAAATCGATTATGTAGTCGTGGTCCTTAGTATCCATAAACCAGCAGAATCTTGTCTGAACGAACGGCCTGTCCGCCAAGTCTGGTAGAATGTCTCTGAGAAGCTGCCTAAGCCTTTCCTCGTCATCTTCTGGAGTGAACGTGTACTGTTCGGTTCGGGATGGTGGAAGTGACATTTGTGAGCCCTCGCCGAAGTAAAGATATCCTCCATTCGCTGGGCAAAGCTTAATGAGGTTTGTCTCTGGGTCTGGCTCGAAGAGAAATCCCAAATCCCTGCAGAAGGTGACGGGGTACTTGAGCTTGGCCGCTTCTTCTTCTGTCACCTGAATGTGAGCAACGGGAACACCAAGGGCTTGTTGGTGTTGGCCGATGCTCGGAAGGACGGATGCAGCACACGCGCCTAGCGCCATGATGGTGATCTTCGACCGGTAAGCCCTCCCAGAAGCCGTCTCCGCACCGATGCAGGCTCCATCAGGTGAGTAAAGCAGTTTAGTGACGGCCTCGCCCAGTTCGAAGGTCACGCCACGACTTACACAGTGGTCAAACACGGCCCTCATAGCATCCGCAGCTCTTGCATATCCAGCCAGTTTATTGAAATACCCCTTCCATCCCTTTGCCGGCCCATCAAACGCGGGGGCAAACTTCCTTATATCGGCTCTGGTATCAACGGAGAAAATTGATTCAGCAAAGGCTGGGTTGGAAGCAATCGAGGCCCGGAATTTGCGCAGTGTGTCGCGTGTTTTCTCAGGCGCGTTCTCAGAATTCGCAATCAAATACCCAGTCTCCCTGTAATATGGTGAAAAGAAAGGAGTCTTCCATGCGTTTATTGCGTCCTGGTCATTGCAGTCAGCCTTGGCGGTCTGATCCATGGATTTTGCTGCATTTTCATGATTGCAGCTTTCCGCTAAGAGGCTCGTACCAAAGCAAGCTCTGAGTAAAAGGAGTCGGGATATTCAGCCCGAACAATTTTATTCAAGTCATATCCTGCCGAGAACTCTGATGGAATAGACTTCGCCTTGTCAACGACTGTGATATCAGTGTAGCCTGCTTGGACTAAGTGAAATGCCGTCGAGAGGCCGAAAGTTCCGGCGCCGAGTATGAGCACTGGTGAATCCATTTTGTTGTTTTGGTATAGGGTAGTAGGACAAGCGAGTTTCAAAGACCGTCTCATTGTTCATGCTCATACATTTCCAAATGCCACCAGCCTTTTAAGAACGCAGTAGCCTGTAACTAAAATTAATTACAAGCAACATACAGAAACCTATACTCCCGCCTCAGAGCTTTTGGGGCACCGCTTCATAATCGCATCTAGTCCTTAACATTTTGGGTTATCGTTGGTGAGAGCGAACGAGAACACTTGCTCCAGTTGGCGTGTGGCGCAGTCCCCGCAACGAAAAGATAAGCCAATGGAAACTGGCAAGTTGCGGGATCCCACGTCCGATATTCGCAGCGTACCATTGGTAGCCCCAGTTTAACCTTGATTGGCACCGATAATGGGGCAAGTTGTTGCGGTGGCACCGGGGAAAAGCGGATACATCCAGGCCTTATCAGTCTCCACTCTTGTCGGCTGTCGGAAAATGGCCGGAGCCGAGCCGACGACCCGTGAGCTCCCCCGACATTGTTCTTTTGTCGACGTGAATGCTCAGCTTGGAATCAATGTGTCTCAGGAAGTATGTGGCGCTTCGTCATTGTGATTTGTGCTCTCTCAATGCACACGTGATCCTGTGTTGAGGAAGGCCTCGCTACAGAGTACGGAATGATGTACAAGTACGTACACGCGAGGGCGTGGCCACCTGATAGGTGTGGATACTCCATCCATTCCGTTGATTGGTCTCTCTAAGTGCATGCTATCTGCCACATCCTTATCACCATCAGGTTCTCGGAGCAGAGCTACGGAGGTCCTACGTATCTGCGGGGAGAGAAACTGTAACCTATGATGACCGTGATAAACTTGTTGACCTGAAGGGGTAACAGATCCTGAATATCAACCGTCGACATCAAGTTGGAGTAATCGACATGACGAGAGTCAAGGGCCAATTGGGGCCGAACGAGGCATTGACACGCCGCCGCCGTAGCGGATGCTGGACATGTAAATGTGAGAGAGTCGCTGACTATTCCCCTTGCTTGCCGTTTCGTAAGCTGATACTGATCGTTCGAGCAGCTAGGAAGATGAAATGTGATGGTATGGGCAGTGATGTGATGAAACTTCATTATCTTACTGATATCGCAGAACTTCAACCGTCTTGCTCTACCTGCCGGCGACTGAGGATGAAATGCAACTATAGCATCAAACTATCATGGCAAGACGAGGCCACTTCGGGAAACATGTTTCTCGGACGCTCAGGTAATTAATCAGCCCCCAGCCGATATGGTCTGTCCTAACAAAACATCTGATCAGGTGTTGGGTTCAAGTCCAACCGGCGGACAAGATTTCTCAGTAGTTATGATCAACGAAATGCTGATACTGCTATGCCACCAGCGCGGCAGCATCACTTCCTTCCTCGAGCTTCAGTAGAGAACTGGATGTTCTTGAATGTGACATATCGTGATTTCGAAGGCAATGATAATTTGAGTGACGATTCGGACACCACCCGAGAAGATGAGTTGGCCCTAGATTCCAGAGTTGAGTTTATCCCTTCTACCCAAAAAGACAACTATTGGGTTGTCGACTCAAAACAGGTAGGCTTTGCTTCTTCTGTGGTGGATTGCGAGGCCTTTAATCGACATGGAAGCCTCACGTTCACCGCCGAAGAAATGGCCGCCTCATTCTCATTGAATGAGTTTGTTACCTCATCTCCAGACTGGCTCGAATACAGTCAACCTCTCCATCAGGCCTGCACAGACGAGTCTCCTAGGAGCATATACTCAGCGAGCACACCAATATCTCAAACAATCCCTGGCTCACCTTCAATTCTTGCTTTTACGATGACGGAAAGACTGTTGATGGACTATTTCAATAACAGGATCGTACGTTGGTGTCCCGGATATGGACGTGATTACGTCTTCCAGTCGATAGTCCTCCGACTTGCTGTGACTACAGGCTCGCCCATGTTACTTTCGATGGTGCTAGCAGTTTCGGCAAACCAGTTACGTATTTTGAATCATCAACACTACGAGAAAGAAGCTTGGTTCCATCGGGGAAAAGGCTTAAAGTTGTTACAGCAAAAGATTACAACTTGTCAGCGAAACCACGACTGGTCAGGATGGGAAGAAATTTTTGCTACTGTCATCCTCATGTGTTTTTTTGATGTATGGACGCCTAGAACGAATTCTTGAAGTTGGTGAACTGATTCAACTTAGGTCTCCGATTGCTGCAAATCGATCTGGAAGAGTCACCTTGCCTTTGCCAGAAATCTAAGATCCTGGCCTCGCCTTTCGTCCACCAGCCTTTCTCCTGATCAGACTGACCTCTTCAGATTCTTTTCAAGCTATTTCTCTTCGCATGAGGTTGTAGCTCGCACAGCGGCTGAATTAACGGATACTCCGAATTATGCGACCTTCTGGGTCCCTGAAGGTGTCAGCATGGCAGATGTGGACATAAGCTCGGGCATGTCCCATGAGTTGATGTATCTGATCTCCTGCGTTTCAGATCTCGGTGCCGAAAAACATCGGGCTTCATCTTTAATTGCCTTGAGCCCTTCACACTCTGAGGGCCTCGAATTTCAACGGATCGACATGATAAGGCGTCGAGACGAGATCGAGAGGAAGCTCCATTGTCTCAAACAGAAGCCGGGTAGACGGCCATGGGATAATCATGGAGTTATGTCGTCCCGGCAAGAACCAGAATCCGTCGGAGAAAGCAAGCGCCTGTGTGCTCTCTTGTATCTCTACACGCGTCTCGACTCTGCTGCACCACACCACCAGCACATGACGCGATTAACTTCGCAGGTACTGTTACTGCTCCCACTCATTGGCGTTGCAACAAATACTATACTGTGGCCACTCTTCATCGTGGGAACAATGGGCGTGCAGAACGAGAGAGACGAAGATAAGAAACTGGTGATGAAGCTTTTTCATGATTTACAATCCACGCGACAGCTGGGCAATGTCAAGAGAGCTAAGAGGATAGTGGAAGAAGTCTGGAGGAGACGCGACATTCGAGGCCCCGACAGTGTCGGATGGCATGACATTCAGGAAATAGTTACCAAACAGCATGGTGAAATAAGCTTGATGTGAGAAGGGGAGAGAGATCATATTAAGACCGATGAGATGTTTCCCAAGCTCCCAAGAGTTAGGGGCACTGCAACAAGAGCTAGATATTTCTTCCATCGGTATCCTGGGATGTAGTTCTAACTGGGTTATAAATACAAACCCAGGGTCTGGTGTATTCTGTGATGTTCTCAGACAGTTAGGTCATGTATCTGAAGTTCTCCTGCTCCACATCTGTCTTGTCTAAATACTCGTGGACAAGGTCTTCGACTTCTACTTCATGAACGGAAGGTCGGCCGTATTTTCTCTCCCTCGATCTATTTTGCCAAGCGGCAGCAACCCAATACAGGCCCATGAAAGCGGCGGAGGCACAGAACGTGACGAGAGACGCGATGATACCTCCCGTGTAACGAGGAGCTTGATCTGCTTGGAACGTTTGAGGACCGACCATATTTCCCACCCCGTAGCCGACATGAAGCATGCCGTAGGTAACCGCTCGCTTTGTATGGCCGGCTGTATTTGCGACTGGTAATGTCTGCGCCGTTGCATATGGCCCTACACATTCGTTAGTAAGGATATGGGTGGTCTTAAGAGAAGAGGTAATTGCGCACCCCAGTAGAAGTACATCAAATACAATCCAAACATCTGGCCAACCATGTTGCTGCGAGGGAGAGCATACACAAGCACAGTGCCAACCAGCGGTGGAATGCATGCTATCATGACACACAAGCATCGTCTATTAGTCCACCTTCCGGCCAAATAGCAAAAGAAGACACTCGAGAGGGATGAGATAACGCCGGTGGGCATTCCAAGGAGAGCTGAAGTCTGCGAGGAGTATCCTAAACCTTTGACAATGATAGGACTGAAGTTTATGAGAGCACCGTTAGAAATGTTAATTGAAATGTTGAAAAAGAGTTGAAGCCAGAATTTTGGATCCACGGCTGGCTCGAGTGCCTGCGACCATTTCCACTGATGATTCTCAATTCCGATCTTATTATCTGCTACTCGTTTAATTGCATGCCACTTCTCCTCCGTGGAAAGGAAGTGAGCATTCATGGGTGAATCGGGAAGATAAAAGAATAAATAAATAGAGTAAACCACGTTGATGGCTCCTGTGATTATGAAAAGGTACTGCCATCGCAAGAGCGGCGCATCCTCCGGGATTTGGCCGACGACCCACGACCAAAACCCGTTAAAAACAGACGATGTGGCAGAGGATATGACTAATTACACATTACTTGTTAGCTACTGGAATGTTTCGGCACGTTGGCTGTTACTCACTAGCAAGTCTCCACGGCTGTTCCCGGGATTTCCAGAAGTTACCGACGATCAACAGATATCCAGGGCTAATTATACTTTCGAAGAAACCCATGAAGAACCGTAGTGTCATTACGCCGGCAAAGCCAGCACGGATGGGCATCAAGAGGGTCATAGTTGACCATAGGACAGAGCAGCAAGCAATAGTCTTTGCCGTTGGCAGCCTGTGGACGATGTATGTCATCGGGAAGGTGCCAACAATCATCTAGAAATGTGGTAAGCGCTCCTGGATCTGGCTATATCACGTCCCACAGATGCTCGCTTACTCCGATAGAGAGAATACTGCTGCACCAGCTGTATTGCTGTCCATGAAGTCCATTATCAGTAGAGAAGCCGTATAGAGCGGCTGTGGCCAGCTCTACTTTGTCGATGGCAGAGAGTGTCGCCATAAACATCAGCTAACACAGTTAGGACAGTGTTCGTAGGTGACTGAGAGAAGTAAGTCAGACCAAACACATACAGTTGGAATTAACCAGGCATCCATCTTTTTCAGAATCCTCTTTTCCTGCTCTGGAGTCATAGGCGGATACGGCCCGTGGTTGGCGAGGAATTCAGCCGCTGCATCAATATTCTTGAGATCATAATTGTCGAGAAGACCTTTGTGATTGTGTTCAACTACTGGTATTTCCACTGTATCGCCAATGGCTATATCATCCTGGGGAGAGGTCGCGGAAAGATGGCTTTCTTTTGAAGCCGCCATGTTCATCAAGTTGTTTTTGGCAAAAAGCCAGAATTTCCAGAAGCAATAGTGAATGAGCAGCAACTAATATCTGATAAAACTCTGTTCTGTGGTCAACAGGCTAAAAGCAGATGGCTAGGCCCCTCGGTGTTTATATATTTTGAGGTTTCCTCATTGAGCTAGGATCGAATCACGCAAGATATCAGTGAGATAAGACGTCCAAAATCTACTACTGTTGGGCTGATCATCAGAACTGCAATGCCAAGCTTAGAGTCCCTACACTAAATGGTATCGGATCTAATACGCAACGTGAATCGCATCTCTCGTTCGCCGTAAGGAATCCTTGCTTTCACTAGGTATGCTTCTAGTAGGATACAACCCTCCATCGTCTGCGGGGTATCTTCGCCCTTGATCGATGTTCGACTGATCAAAGACAGTGCGGCCAGCTAAGGGCATCTTCCAATTACTTATCCCACACGATAGATAGGCGTCTTATGCCCGATGCCATATCCGAAAGGGGTCAGTGGGTGGGAAAACTTGGAGCTAGAACTCCGTGCTCCGTAATTTGATAAGAAAAGTAAAAATGGACTATTTTGCCCCTCCCCATGCTGAGAGTCCAGATAACGCAGCTTCAGAAGGCAACTAGATGCGTCGGGTCCTTTTCCCGTGGGCTAGCCTTTCTTCGCTTGCGAATATCCTCCACTCTATTACGGGGACCAATTGCAACCTGCTTCTCGCTTAATGCTGTTAGAGTTGGATCGGCAGTTGTGTCGAAACCCTCCCTGTAGCTCTTTTTTCGGAGTACGATAACAAGTGATAACAGTTTTTCTTCAGGCAGTTCGATCCGTTTATCTGATGTACCTTCAGACAAACGATTCAATCAGCTTCGGATTCGGCCCAGATATGGTCAAATGATTTGCAGATCCTAGACGAGCAAGGACATGATCCTATCAAAAATAAAAGAATTATCGGTAAATCTCTTTTACACTGATCGATAAGAATCATAATCTGGGCAGGAGCTAACATCGCAAGAAAGATGGCTCCAGCACTTCGTAAGTAGGGAGTTAGTCTTGATAACATAAACAGAACATTGGAGCCTATTTCCAGAGACCGGAAGAGGCATCAATCTCCTCTATCATAGTGATATTCTTCTGAGGAATTCTTTTCTTTTGCCGTATTCGTATCCCTCGAATCATCAACATGGCTCCTCACAGGATAGAACCCCTAGAGGAAAATCCAAAGTCCATCAAGATAGCAATTGGTGAGCTTGCCGAACTCTTTATAAATTATTGAAAGTCGTATTTAATCGTGTGACTGGTATATAGATAGGGGCGGAACATTCACGGTAAATGGACCATTGACATCTTAAGTTTCGTGATATGGCAATCTAACCCAAACGATTATTTAACAGGACGTCTGGGCCTCTGTACCAGGGAGACCAGATATTGTGCTCAAACTACTTTCAGTTGATCCTGGTAATTATGCCGATGCTCCCTCCGAGGGTATTCGACGTGTGCTTGAACAAGCTACCGGAATGGCAATACCGCGTTCGGCCCCCCTCCCCAAAAACAACATCCATTCCATTCGTATGGGAACAACAGTTGCTACAAATGCTCTTCTAGAAAGGAAGGGCACCCGCCATGCATTAGTCGTGACGAGAGGGTTCCGTGATCTCATTGAAATCGGTAACCAAGCACGCCCTTCTCTATTCGATCTAGAAATTAAAAAGCCCGAAACGCTGTACGACGAAGTAATTGAGATCGATGAGCGTGTCACTATCGAGGAGTTCACCGAGGATCCTAATCCTCCTAAAACCCCGAAGGATGAAATTCCAGGCGTCCTCGTAAGAGGAACTACCGGTGATATGATCCGAATCATCAAACCTCTCGATATTGATGAAGCAAAAGCAAAATTATTGCAGCTCAAGGAAGACGGCATTGACTCCCTTGCGATTTGTTTTACACACTCCTATATTTTTGCCGCTCACGAAGAGAAAATGGCCAGAATTGCTACTGAAATGGGCTTCCACCACATCTCTCTATCCTCGTCTGTTGGGCCAAAGATGATTAGAATGCTTGCGCGAGGTAGCTCTGCTTCAGCAGATGCATACCTGACCCCGGAAATCAAAGCTTATGTGGAGACATTTGCCAAGGGCTTCGAGGGGGGTAATCTTGAAGATGTTAAATGCGAGTTCATGCAGAGTGATGGTGGTCTCGTAAAACACAGTACTTTCAGTGGATTGAGAGGCATTCTAAGTGGGCCCGCTGGAGGTGTTGTGGGCTTTGCACGAACTTCATATGACGGGAAGACACCGTTAGTTGGCTTTGACATGGGTGGTAAGCAAAACTTCTCTTGCCTCACAGCCGCAAAACAATGACACAGCGCAGGCACGTCAACTGACGTAAGTCGATTCGGAGGCTCCTTTGATCACGTTTTTGAGACTACAACTGCTGGAGTTGTTATCCAGAGCCCCCAGTTGGATATAAATACTGTTGCTGCTGGTGGAGGGAGCATCCTCTCTTGGAAGAGCGGTTTGTTTCAGGCCGGGCCACAAAGTGCCGGTGCTCACCCAGGGCCAGCTTCATACCGAAAAGGTGGTCCTTTAACCGTAACAGACGCAAATCTGTACCTTGGTCGGCTCATCCCGAAGTACTTTCCCGCAATTTTCGGCCCAACTGAAGATATGCCTTTGGACACAGAAATTGTTGCTGAGAAATTTGAAGCTCTAGCAAATGTTATTAATTCTGATAGCAAAAAGTCAATGACCCCTGAAGAGGTTGCTAGCGGATTCATTGATATAGCAAACGAGTCAATGTCACGTCCTATACGAGCCATCACGGAGGCAAGGGGCTTTGAGACAGGAGAGCATCATCTAGCTGTTTTTGGAGGCGCCGGTGGCCAACATGCCTGCGAGCTAGCAACGAAACTGAACATCAAGAGGGTTATTATCCATAAGCTGTCAAGTATTTTGTCAGCCTACGGAATGGCCCTTGCTGAAGTTGTACAAGAAGCTCAGGAACCTAGCAGTGAAGTCCTCTCATTGGACTCTTTACCCCGACTGCAGGAAATCCACAGAGTCCTGAAAGAAAGAGTGAAACAAGGCCTCTTGCAGCAGGGTATCGATATAAAAGATGTCAAATACGAACTATATCTACACTTGAGGTACAGAGGTACGGAGACACAACTAATGATTCTAGAACCCGAAGATGGAGACTATCGTGCCGCCTTCGAAAGGGAGCATCTCAGGGAGCTTTCATTCGTCTTTCCTGCTGACAGGGACGTCCTCGTGGATGACGTCCGTGTCAGAGGCATTGGAGCAAGTGGCGAGGTTGTGAATGACGGGGATATCCTTGTGGAGGAGCTGGCATCCATTCAAGACTTTCAAGAAGTAAAATCCGCTGATGCTGCCCAGCTGGTTTGTCCCCCGGTCCCTTATATCTCAATTCATTTAAATGCTTACTCTCACCTAGTCAAAAGTGTATTTTGCCTCGACTGGCTTTGTAATGACGCCAGTCTACTTGCTTGATAATCTCCATCTTGGCGATCGTATATCAGGACCAGCATTAATTATCGACAACACTCAAACGATTGTCATCGTGCCGTCGGCACAAGCGGGCATTCTCACTTCCCACGTTATAATCGACCTTCCCGACCATAGATCCGTTGTGACAGAGACCGAGCAAACGCAGATCGTGGATCCAATCAAGTTGTCAGTTTTCAGTCACCGTTTTATGGGAATTGCAGAGCAGATGGGTCGCACGCTACAAAGAACGAGTCTGTCATTGAACATCAAAGAGAGGCTCGACTATTCATGTGCAATCTTTGGGGCAGATGGCGAGCTCGTTGCTAATGCCCCTCATGTTCCAGTTCATCTAGGAAGTATGAGTTATGCAGTGAAATACCAGCAAGAGATACACGGCAATGGATTGCGGCCCGGAGACGTGCTCGTTTCCAATCATCCAGGTACGTCTTGCTTCACTTAACAAAACTAGACAAAGCAAATCTCACTAAGACGCCACAGAGGCTGGAGGGACGCATTTGCCAGATATTACAGTGATAACACCTGTTTTTGACAAGGCCGGCCAAAATATTTGCTTTTTTACTGCATCTCGAGGTCATCATTCGGATATTGGCGGTCTCGGAGGAACGTCAATGAATCCCGCATCCACGAGTCTTTGGCATGAGGGGGCAGCCATTAGGTCCTTCTTCTTGGTACGAAACAACAAGTTTGACGAAGAGGGTATCCGCGAAATACTTCGAAAGCCTGGTGATTTTCCTGGTTGCGCATCTGCGCGCAGACCTGCTGAGAATATATCGGATCTTCAAGCCCAAATTGCGGCGAACAACAAAGGTCGCCTCTTGATTGAAGCGCTGATGGAAGAGTATGGTCAATCTGTAGTCCAGTTCTACATGGGCCAGATCCAGAAAAATGCAGAGCTGTGTGTCAGAGAGTACTTGAAGGGAGTGCGGGAGAAGTTTGGCCCAGGGGTGTCTCTGAACGCAGAAGACTATATGGATAACGGGTCTATAATGCGAGTCAAGATCGATATTGACGAAACAGGGTTCGGCATTTTCGACTTCACAGGAACGACCTGCGAGATGAACTCGAATATGAATGCTCCGCCAGCTATCACCTACTCTGCCCTCATCTATATCCTTCGACTGCTGATTGGCTCTGACATACCTCTCAATCAAGGTTGTCTTGCACCGACTAAGATCATCATTCCAAAGAAGACATTCCTCAACCCCTCGCCTGATCGTGCTGTGTGTGCGGGCAACACCCAAACATCGCAACGACTCGCCGACTTGCTATTGAAGGCTTTCGAAGCTGCGGCTGCTTCTCAGGGGTGTATGAATTGTTTTGGATTCTTTGGTCGCGCTGGCCCTATAATTCCAGGTCAGCCCCTGCCAAAACTTGTCTATCAATACGGAGAAACGATGGCGGGTGGTTCCGGTGCAGGGCCAGGTTGGCACGGGGCCAGTGGAGTGCAAGTCCATATGACAAACACACGTACCACGGACGTGGAGTTGATAGAGAAAAGGTTCCCTGTAGTTATAAGGGAGTTCTCTATCCGGGAGGGAAGCGGTGGTAAGGGGAGATGGAACGGGGGGTGCGGGATTGTCCGTGATTTCGAGTGTAGGGTGCCTCTCATGTTCAATTTGGTAACGGAAAGAAGGGTACATCGACCATATGGAATGTGTGGAGGCGAACCTGGCCAACCAGGCGCTAATTACTGGGTCCAGAGGGGAGAGAATGGTGAGTTTACCTGGTTGAATATTGGCCCAAGAGGTCAGGTCGACATGGCAGCTGGTGACAGGTGTGTTATTCACACGCCTGGCGGAGGTGCTTGGGGTAGCGTTGAGGATACAAATGCCGACGCCGAAACTGGAGCAGTTTCAATGCAACCGCAAACACAGGTTTTCGTTGCAAGGGCTGCAGGGAGCTATTACAACTACCTGGCTACCCAAAAAGACGCATGATAGATAGATTGTTCCTTCTGCTGTTGACGGAAAGGCAGTAAGCAGTATGTGGAATGTTCATTGCCTAAAATATCTGGTCACGGAGATAGCAGAAGCTCAAAGTTGAAAATAATTAATGTTTTAGGAAAAGGCTTCAGAAGCAAAACCCCTCGCTCTACTACTAAGGTTGTTGGAGTTGGTCTCGCGAGCGTTGACAAACACTGTTTGATGCGACATAACCTTCAATATTACACACACGCTATGAGAAAAACACCTTCAATGTCCTATATGATAGCCTTCCGAGGCAACGGGAAGGTTCCATACACAAGATTTACAGGAAATTAAAGTTTTATTTTATCCAGCTTCGGCCGGAAAAGATGATTCGTCCTTGATGGCATTACCTAGCAATTCAAGTCATGAATCCTTGGGATCGTCCAGAATAACAGGCTCCCCATCTACCTTCTTCCAAATTTCGTCGCTTTTCAGTCTCATCCACCATTCGTGAATGGCTGGATGGGCAACTGTCCACTTCTTCGTGAAGACCTGAGTTGTTGTGAGTATAATCTGCATCGGTGTGCGTTCACTTTCGACAACAGCCATCGGTTGGGCCTTTTTCCTTATGTGAGAGAGCTTTTGGGGAAACACTTACGAATTGGTAACCTCGACTTATAGCTGCTACCACGAAAAGGTCTGCCAGTGTCAGGTAGTCAGAAACAAGGAATTTGCGCCCAATAAGAGCCTTCTCCACAACAGAAACCAGGGTCTCGCTATTCTGCTCTACTTTGGCAAGAATTTTCGGAGAAGAGGGTGCTTTCCCAGTGACAGGGTTGATCCATGCCATAATTGGCGGCAACAGCTCACTGTTTGCAAACGAAGCCCATCTTTTCCGCGTCCCATTAGTTCATTGCATAAGAGAGGGTCAGGGGACGACCTATACGCACTGAAGGATGGTAACTTCCTCCTCGAGGCAGGAGCCTAACAATGTCGTATTGGGGTCTTGCTTAGCAACTGGTTGCTTCGTAAGTGGCTTCCTAATTGTTTAAGATCGGGGTGGTCTTACGATAAATGGCTACGGGAATGCACTCAAATAATCTGAATCCATTGGGTCGCTCCAGTGCTGGGACTTTGCCAGGAGGGAACTTGGTCAGGTATTCCTCACCGACGCCACCTTTGCTGGGGTTAACTTTTATAGGCCATGTCTCGATATACTCAACATCGAGCCTGGGTGAGGTCAGCCCGCCAGCTTCAGTAAGTTTACCATGCGATGACCGCCGACTACTTACTTGTTTAATTCGGCGATGTAGAGACACATTGTAGCCCGCGGGGCCTTAGGGTACCAATAGAGCTTTCCGAAACTCATCGTGAATTCAGAGTTGCTGATTTTATCGTCTGACTGATAAACAGGTGAGATTAGCGTACTTAGAGCCCCCTCTTTGTATTGTTGTTTAATCCTTCCTCCGTCATCAACAATCCAAGGGTGCAGCAGGTGCATCATGGATCATAGAGACATTCCTGGGTTTATCTACACGTTGAAGAGTTCTCTTCAGCTTATCGCTTATCGTTTCACGTGTCCACCTCGGCTTTCTTCCGAAGGAACAGTCATCCCGAGACACCTCGTAGAGATAACGGAGCGATCCGTATGACAAATAACAAACCCAGCTGCTGCGAAACCAATGAATCGTCCAGCGATGAAGCTTGATGCCGAAAATCGCTCCGCTTCTCATCTTTGCAGACCCAATTATAGTCGTATAAAAGCACGGTCTTTCAATCATCGCAACGCGCCAAGCTAGATGGGTTGCCCACGTGTACATGGATACCAGGATGTCATAGAACACCGGACGCCGCCTATCAACAATAGCAGCCCCTGTGTTTTTCGCGACGAATTCTATAAACTACGTTGTATTTTGTGGAAAGGGGCCTTCGGAGTTACAAATACGGACTACGTGACGATTATGGCATTGCTCGCTTCGCTACAATCTCTGCCCACGTAAAATGCTCAAGGTTAGCTATTGAGCAACGATGCCAATTCAAAGCAGCCACTGGCGAGATAATCCTGTCCTGTGGAGGTAGAATAGTTAATTTAGACTGTTCTGGAGTCCACCCCTACACTCCAGCCTCATTGGAGTTTTCTCATGGTACAGATGGATCCTTCTTGAGCGGCAAGTTGCAGACCACCTTCCACCGGGCATATAAGTCATATTTCTCCTCTTTCTTCTTCCCCAATAGCTCTTGTCTTCGATGCCTCATAGTATCAGTCAAAATGACACTAGGGTTTTTCTAGTCAGATAAATCAAAACACATGTCCCTCATTAACGCCCTATTATAAGGAATTCTGAATATCGTAGTCGACTGAACCAGGGAAATATCGGACCTCAGTCTAAGGAAAGAATAGAAAATGTGGGTTTCTATCTCCTAGGTCCGGTTGGTTCTGACATCCGTCCGCAATCATTTGTCGTTTCCTGGCATTCTCCCTTCTTAGAGACCAACTCAGAACAACCGTGCAGCCTATGGACATTAATGTCATACCAAGGGCAAACCACATACCCTTCAAGTACCTTGGTGATGACTCAGTAGTGAAAATAAACCCTATCGCCGCCCCTGATGAGTTCCCGACAAGTTGGATAAAACCACTCGCCACAGCACGTTTAAAATACCCAGCATGCATTGTGGTGCACCACACAACGTTCAATGCTGAAGTACCCCAAACACCTGCTGCCAGAACGAAAACTCCGAAATAACGTGCTGCAGCGCTTCCTGCAGCAATCAAGATGATATATCCGATTAAAACAAGAATGAGACTTATCATGAGGAAGTTCGAGCTGTTTCTTGTGCGGTCCGAAAGCCGAGCGAGAATATAATATGACAACCCAGCGAGAAAATACACCGGGACTGTGAGAAGCTGAGCCTCAACTGTGCTCGAAAACCCCATCCCGTGGATAATCTTAGGCATAAAGGTGGTGATCGCATACAGTGTCGTTATTATCCCAAAGTGGCTCGCTCCTTGAACATATATCTTCCAATCTTTAAGAGCTCGCCTAACCTCAGCCCATGAGAATTCTTCTTCTTGATTGTAAGCCCCTCTGTTGTTTTGGAGTCTTTGAGTGACGATTAACTTCTCCTCTTTTGTTAACCATCTAGCTTCTGCTATCGAATTTGGTAACCAGAAGAAAGTTATCGGGGTGAGGATGAATGATATCAAACCCTCAGCAATGTACATCCATTGCCAGCCGTGAATATTACCTGAGCTTATTTGGGTTAAGCCAAAAGCCATCAGTCCACCGAATGCGCCCGAGATTGCAGCTGCAATAGAAACATAGCTCTTCCGTGTAGCATATTCTTCACGTTTATACACCATCGTGATGTACATTGTGATGCATGGGGAAACAGCGGCTTCGGCGATGCCAAGCAGGACTCTGACAGCAGCGAGCTGTTGAAAGTTCTTGACAAAGGCTGTTCCAATGGTTAAAGCAGCCCATGATAAGGTTGAACATGTCATGACATATTTTGGTGTCAATACTTTGAGTAGAACTGCCCAAATCGGTTCGAAGATCACATAGGTGGCATAGACCAGGGAGACTGCTGCACCGAACTGGTTTTCGACAAGACCAAGGTCATCACTGAAGCCAGTGAGATTAGCGTTCCCTATATTCGCTCGATCTTTACTCCTGAATTAGCATGGGAAATTATTTTACTGGTCGAGGACGTACCCAGGAAACTCATCAAATACAAAGCCCCAAATAATGTCATTAGGCAGAGGTCAATTTTGGCGACCACTTTTTTCTCTCTCTCAGGATCACAGAACTCTTCTATTGTTCCAATCTCATTATCCTCCAGTGCTTCATTTTCGATAGTGGGAGTCGCCACGTCTTGCTGTGTAGTCTTTTCTTGGCTGAACTCCATGGCTTATCATAGCAAACTGCCTTTAGAATAAGGCTCTGGCTGATAGTATAAGTCTACTCTACTTCCTAGTCGATTCCTGCCTGCCAAGGCTTTCGAAAGTGTCATTAATCGTTACTTATATTCACTTCCACAGATAGAAAGGTTGATGAACGAGACGGCCGTCACTAACCAGTTAGAATCACTCCGGAATGAGCGCCATGGCGGAAAACTGAACGAAAGTTGTCTCGGAAGGCCGGCCTATCTCGAAGTTGTCTTATCTCTTGCCTCCCCCGGTCTTCTAGTGAGAGTATAACCTGATAAGGCGAGCTCTGTCTTGTTTTCAACTAGTGAGGTAGCAACCGATGCTCCTTCCAGGCGGTACCAATATTATTCCCGTATGAGGTGGTGACTAGCGCCACGATAAGACAGTCAACTTAAGCATTACCAATCCTCTGACCGGTTTCTCGGGTGATATCCGCCTACGTTGTAAAAGCTCAACCAACGACAGTTTTGGTCAGGCTCTCAGATTACTGTAGTTTGATTGGCCCTCTTTTGGGTCCCAGACAGCTGATAAGATCGAAATGGCAACATTGGCATAGTTGCTCTCGGCTGTAGCCCGTCTCGATCGATGATCACTGATAGGGTCCATCCCGAAGCTCATTCAGTCCATCTCAGTGTTATGTGCCTTCCAAGGCCCTTCAGATATGCAACCATAAATGACATAGTAAATACGACCAAGAAAGCCTCCGTGCCTCGTGACACTAGAAAACATATCGTCACCATCCACAATGGCGGCACCTTTCGTCTCCCCTACTTATGAAAACAAGCCAAGTGTACCTCCTTGGGTCCCACCGGAGCCTACAAAGTTGGTCATCGAATGGGCTGATTTACGAGAGATCGATCTCTCGAAACTTGATAGTGAGGATCCTTCAGTAGTCAACGAGATTGTTGAGACAACGAAGCGTGCCATCAAGGAAGATGGTTTCATATACTTGGTTAACTATGGAATTTCCTTGAAAGACGTTCATCGCCAGTTTGCACTGGCAAAATACCTACACGCGAATATCACAGAAGAAGAAAAACAGAGACTCAAATTGCATCCCGAATCTGGTCACTTCGCAGGATGGAAGGGTCGACGCGGCTGGAAGGAAGGAGCTGGAATGTTCGACGGAATCGAGCACTTCAACTTCTACGCCGAAGAGTTTGGGAACCCTGAAAGAGTTCCTGCATGCATCCGACCATTTATGGATGAGATTGAGGCATTCAGTACATATCTGACCCAAAGTGTCAATCGTCGTTTGATGAGACTCTTGAGTCGAGTTCTTGAGCTTCCGGATGACTTCATTTGGGACAACATTCAGAGCCACGGCGGACCAACAGGTATGGGCTACCTTCGCCACATGATGTATCTTCCCTTGGAGAAGGGATCTGAGGCCAAGTCTCGCATGGACGGCGAGCGTCTAGGAGGTCATACAGATTATGGCACCACTACGATGCTGTTCAGTGTTCCAATTACGGCTCTACAGACATCCCCTAACAGAGACGGCCAATGGAAGTACGTAAAGTATAATCCTGGAGCTCTTGTTATCAACATAGGAGACGCCCTTGAGATAGTTTCAGGTGGGCAGTTCAAAGCCACCCTCCACAAAGTCACTGAGCCACCCGAAGACCAGCAACATCTCGAGAGGCTCCTTCTTGTGTTGTTCAATACCCCCCAAGATATAGTGTTGAAGCCAATTGAAGAGTCCAAATTGCTACAAAGGGAAGGATTTAACCTCGATACTAAGGGGGTTTTCACAGACTTCAAGAGACTCATCGATAGTGGCTCGCCTTTGCCAACGAGTAAACAATTCAGGGAGTTACAGATTGCGACGCGAAACCTCCGGCCACCCCAAGAGAGATATGGAACTCTGAAATTGGTCGACGGAGTGAAGCATCGCGAAGCTATCTATCAGGGTGTAAAGGTCCTCTTACCAACTTAGCTTTACTCAAAAACTGCGAACTCTTCCATTTTTTATTCAGAAGTATTAAATTCAACTATCTTTGTCAAAACTATTTAGCCTGGTGTGAAATAGACTTTATCATAAACAGCGGAGTTAGCATTTCTTCAATTTGGTATGAACGAACAACAGTGAAACAACATACGATTCATTAACTAACACACCGTCGGCCCTCGCTTCTCATCCGACGCAGTAGTGCATGGCCTTGGGATCTCTTTGCCAGTGGTGCATTGACGTCGTTTTCTGGCATCTAGAACTCTATCGCTCTTTCCAGAGTCTCATCCATGTTGGCTGTTCGTCTTGACAGGGTAAGAACGAAATCGTCACTTATAGCGGGTCGATGACAGAAAGATGGTCTGATAGAAAGATTGACACGGTCCTCTAATTTGCCATTTATCTTGATATCGGCAGCTCTTTGTGGCCTATTTGACAAGACTTGGCCAGTACCTGGTAGAGCGAAAGTCTTTGGAGTGTGTGGTCAAGCTCATCTGTGACTAACTTTGCAATAATATCGCTATCGTGAGTTTAAGTTTGTCTCATCATCTTGGACTGAAGTAAATGCCAAATTGTTCTGTACCTAAAAGTATTCCCGACTTTTGAGCCAGCTGCAGAGAAGCAAAGAAAGTAGGATGTTCCGGTGAAGATTCCTGTCTAAGCTGAAGGTTTTTATTGGAAATTCGGCAGGGAGCCTTGCCATTTCAGCATTAATGGTACTTTTTACTAACTCATCCGGTATATAAATTCACAATCCAAGACATTATTCTTCATTAATTGGACCCAGATACACATTAATATCTACCTTAGTGTTGCTCCCAGTCTGCCAATGAGGCCGAAGTTCAATCACCAGTCGGGCCAACGCCCTTGACCAATAAACGGGAAATCTGACTTCTCTATCAAAGATATCTAACTGCAGAATTCAAATTCCAGAGTCGTCTTGCTCCCAGACATCAACAGGGATATAGGAGTTCCAACTTCTGCAAGTCGAGTTCCCGTTTCCGACTCCCGTTGTATCATACCACTTACTCACGGCTCCACTAGTGAGGATCGAATCGCGAGACTCGACGAACTGCATGGCAAGACCCTGGCTGGTATGCCAGGCAATATGACAATGCACAAGCCAAGTGCCGGGGTTGTCAAGCTGGAAGGCAATTGCAAGGTAGCCCCGTTGGGGAAGAAGTGCTACGTCGCGACGCTCAGGATTGTCGAAGTTGAATGACTGAGTAGTGCCATCAAATACAGCGTTATTGAGTTGTGCCAAGATGAAGAAGTCATGACCATGAAGATGGATTGGGTGATTTCCATTGACGTTTTCGGAATCTATGACGAGTACAACCCACTCGTTTGCTGCGAAGCCGTTCTGGTAAACAATCAGTGTGTGTCTATCTTCAACCGAGAAAGAAAGGAAGACTAACACCGACAGTGACGATGTTCTCGGTCGTTGCGTATGAAGTATTGTGATCAATGACCTGTTTTAAGGTCGGGTTGTCCCAATCACTGCAAGCATCAAAGTCAGCCATTTCCATTCCCAGCTGCTGTCTACCACAGATTTATCTCTTACAGATACAACGTCGAGGAGTTGAGGGTCCAGGTAAAATAACCTTTAATATCATTTGTGTTGCCGATATATTCACCATTTGAGTTAAATTGGTAACGTCAACGTCCAAAACAAGAACCAACGAAGCTTTATCTTAGTCGAAGCACGTAGAGATTACACCAATATTATCATTTGTCGTGGGATCATTCTTGTTGCTTGAATCATAGCGAAGGATGGCAGTGGAGTTGAGGGAGACATCGCCGTTATTACCCACGGCCCTGCAATTAGTATTCCATCCGCCACGGATCCAGTAGTTACCTTCCTCTGCATCTGTTTTGATGATAATGTCATAACGCTGCCCAATATTGACTTGGACACGATCGACGGTGAAGGGCTTGACCGACACCAGGTCAGTGGAGATGATTGTGAAGTTGTGTCCGTCAATGTGGAAGTCAAAGGCCCCGTCAACGGCAACGTTGATCAAGCGTAGCCTATATGATTTACTCTTCTCCACTACTATCTCAAGTTTCTCTCCCGATATGGCGCCATCAGAAGTTTCGAAGGTGTTGGTACCATTCAGAAGGGTGTTATCAAGTATGAACGTGCCTCCTTGCACACGTCCCCATAGTGTCAGAACGGGAATATGAGACCAGTCCTGCAAGAAAAGAGTACCAAGGTCCTCGTCATAGTTGGCTGAGGCCGGGCCATTGATCACAAGAGGCCCGAATAGACCTTCGGCGTACTGTAAAGTGAAATGGCTGTGGTACCAGGTGGTTCCGTATTGACGCACAGGAAAACTGTATGTCATAGACTCGCCAGGTGCAATAGGACACTGAGTCACTCCCGGAACGCCATCCAGCTCGGAGGAATTCAGCTGGCGGAGGCCGTGGAAATGAACAGATGTGCCGTTGTCTTTAAGATTGTTGGTGACATGGACGGTCACCGTGTCGCCCCAGTCAGCCGTGATAAGGGGACCAGGAACGGTGCCGTTGAAAGTCATGCAGGTACGGCTAATCCCGTCGGGGCTGCAATCAACACTTTCTGCTGAAAGCCAGTATTCACGGATCACCCCAGTATCAGGTGTTTCAAGGTAAAAGTTCGTGTCAACATTGAAACCATCGTTCCAGCAGCTCCTTGAGGTAGCCGTGTTGACACAATTAGACTGGCGGGCTAAAAGAGCGGGATGCAGATCGTTGGGCTTTGATACTGCAGCCACGATGGCTGTAATGAGGATGGAAGTAACGACGATTGTATATGAGAACATGATAAACATTTGATCCTCCAAATTTCCGCGCAAGGAGATCAAAAAAGGGGGGGGTACAAAGCGGACGGTTGGTAGTTTAGGAACTCAGAAAAGACATGAATGAGTTGTTGCGGATAGTTTTAAGATAGACGGGTTGATCCAGAACATATGAGTTGTTTTATACAGTTGTACAACCTGATTATTTATCCTGAACAGAATAGTGGTTATTCTCAGTGCACCTATGAAGCATACGAGGCGGCCTGGTTCCAATAACACAAGTGTGAGGGTTTTTCCGGACCTGTAGAACATTGTTGTTTGGATTGCCCGGTCAAAGTAACGAAAGTTCTACCGGTGAAATACTTCTGCGTTTCGTAAGTATCATGAGCCGGGATAATACAATAGCCTCCTTACTTCTAACGGCGAAGCCCATTCTAACCAATCACCTGTTTTGCTTTTCATTGAATGGTCTTTTTGGGAAATTCGTGGTCCCTCATTTGCTCCCATTTTGGTATTTGTCACACTACTACGTTTGTCTAGGTCATCGAACCGCATCGTGAAATGCATGCGAGACTTTCGTGGATCCCAACTTCAAGCACGCCTCGGACTTTTACCTACAGGATGCAACAATCAGTGCTCCAAGTCCGGGGAATGGTGCCTGATTAGATATTAACGTGCAAAAGACCGGGGCTCTTCGGAAAGGCTAGCCTCAAAGTAACTAGCTCCAGTATTCTTAGGAATTGGTAGGTTGTCGCTTTAAGCCAACTCTAAGGGAATAAAAAAGGCGACAGCTCAGGTGAGACGTTACCTTAAGAACTGAGTTAAGCATCTACCCCAGCGTTCATCCCGGTTCCCTCCGCATGAGCCTTGATAATGCAACTCCGAATCCTGGTGTCAGTCCGTACTTGCGACTTGGACGGGAACACTAAGATGAAAGAAACAGAAAATAGGAAGAAGTATCACGGCTAGATAGATCAGGGCAATCTCAAGCAACCCCATAAAGTACGGCCGGCAGCATATTCCTAATACCATAGTCGAGAGATCTAAACTGTATAGCTAATGTATGTATTTGATCTGAGATATTCTTGCGAGAGCACTTGCATACGTAGCGCGGGGAAACGGGGCTGTTGCCCACATGAGCTTCTACGTTAATCATGTGGATTGTGAATACTAAGCATACCTAGCTATATAAGGAGCTATTAAGCTCAAGGAAGAAATCGGCCAGTGCGGAGAATCCAGACACAGCAAGGTTGCGGCGCAGGACGGAGCTAGCAGAAGTCTCACCGTCCAATTAGAATTATGGGTTTCATTTCCGTCTACACCCCTTACTAGCGATTCTATATGAAGGAGAACAAGCGGCAGAACTTTGCGGGAAGGCGGAGAAACTTCTCGGCAGAACCCTTCGGCAGAGGGCCCGGGGGAACAGTAAAGTGACAAGGTGGGAGTATCTCAGCAAGTCTTGTATAAATCCCAGTGCATGTTAAGAACGTGACACACAATTCAACGAGCCACTTACAAATCCAAGACTAGCTTGCGCTGTTTCTCCCAGACCGGTATAGCAACCTGCTCCGACTACCCACTACTGAGCTTGTACTCGCCAATCCTTTCTTAGATCACTCTTCATGAATGCATTCATTATTGGGAAAAGTCGGGTTGGAAATCTGATTGACTTCACACAACCATTAACTCCTCCACTTGTACCAGACAGCGTAAGAGTGAAAGTCCCCCCCTGGTGCGTAACTAATCTTCTAATGAAGGGTAAAACATACAGTTGGTCATAGCAGTGTCAAGTATTGCGATTGCTACATTCGAAAGTGTGGCTCATGACGAATTCTTTCCTTCGTCATATCAATAAAAACATTTGCATTAGTTGATCATGCTACGGCTGATGTTTTAAGTCCTGTATAGCCTAGAAACGCTCGCCGCGTCCAAACGACTTCTCAATATCATTTTCACGTTGTCGTTAAAATACGGCGTAATACTAAACACCATATCACGCGCAAGCCTAAACCAGTTAGACTATTGTGGTCTTCAAAGTACACACATGTCGTCTGGAGACTTCGTGGGAGGACCAATATTAACGTCCCGAAAGTTATTCTTACTCTCGAATGTAGTACTTAGTACTGAGTCGTCGGAGTCTCCGTGATAGCCGCGGAGGAGTGTACAGCTCATTTTCAGCTGAGGCCCTAAAACGATTAGCTGCCACCGTCGAGCGACAATAATCAGTTCAGTCGTGTCATAAACGTCATCAAATGTGTCAATTCACGATCACAAGACCACATACCTCATACGAGAAGTATCTTTTACACTTGTTATCAGCCCTCGCCTTGGTGAGGTGCTCCTGAATGCAACTCCGCCAATGGCTATGTTATCTTCCGATCCGTGTCCGAAGGACACAGTGGTCGGCTAATTCAGAGCGTATAAATACCTTCCCAGAGGCTCTATAGTTCAATACCCCTTTTATTTTAGCAAGTTTCGATCACGATCGTCTCGAATTTAAAAGCGCTACAGGGTCACTCTACGTATTTATTTGGTCAAAGACTCAATTTAACTCAGGATAAATAGAAAAGGTTCTACCAAAAAGCGGAAAATACTTATCCTATATCTTTATATGCTCCATCCATAATCTACTGCATACACCAGGGCACTTATACCACTTAATTGTCTATATTTACGGGCCTACTTCTATATAAAAAGTTCTATCGTTTACGACATTGTAAAATCGAGCTCGCCAAGCATCGAGTTCCAGTCTACGCCGTTCGGGCTCATTGCCGAGATCCAATTATCGGCAAATTCATTCAACTGAGAGGCTAATCCGAAAGAATCATCGTAGTTGACTTGATTCCCCTTTGCACCTTCTTCAAGTTGAGTTTCGGTACCTTCATCAAGAATGCCCGTGACTCGGTGTTGGTTGTATGTTGGCTTCCCGCAATGTGCCAAGTTCTCTGACTGGGACAGGTCCCGAGGGCCCTCCCAAGAGCAAATTTGCTCTGTGCTATTAGGGGGATTATCGTTTTGTCTAGCTTGATACTTCTGTAAGACCGATGTCATCGATTGTAATAAATTCGCCGCCACTGTAGATTGCCGTCCGGCTGCTTCGAGAATACGAAGGGCGTGTCCAATATCGCCGCATCGAAGCTCGTCCCTGGAAGGAAGGCCCTGCCATAAAAGGTCCATGAAAAGAGCGATGCTTGCAATGAAAACGCTATATAGAATGCCTGTTAGTCTGAGCCGAGTCTGAACGAAAGCCAGATCTTTCTCTTGTTCTAACTGGAGCTCGGCTCTGATTATTAAGCTTGCCGCCTGAAGGCAAGCGACGCGAGAATATGGGTGAGAGTCTTCATGAGGGCCACGTGAAAGGTACGGAAGATGTAACCGACACCTATGGCTTTGGAAGAGAGAGTTAATCAAATACCTCTGGACGATGATTCGAGGTCTCTGTGAGTGGTGAGCATCCTTGGTGTTGAGCTGATGTCCACGAAGAGAGAAGAAAGAAGGAAGTTGTTCGATGAGCCGTTCAATCTCGAGGTCGGCTTCCATTATGTCGCCATAGTTCAGCTTATTACTCAGCGTCAAGTCTAGAGTTCTTCGATCTACCAGATTTCGTACAGTCTCCGCCAGGCGTAGCCTCTGCGCAAAGTAAGACATGTCGGTAGCTTCATTGGCTGGCCTTTCGGTACATCCCGCTCCGTGAACAAGATCTTCGTCATTGATATTCCGCGGTCGATTGACATTCATGCTCGCAGGAAGGATTTGGTAGGTGAACTCCTTGTTACCAGCACTGCGTGCGGCATGCATCCTGTAGGCCTTGTTAACGATTGCTTCCCAAACTGAATACAGGTCATTTTCTAGGAAGCCATCAGAGTCAAGGAGAGCCCTACCAGTCTGTTGAAGCAAGATACCACCAGACGCGACGGCCTACCTCGGCCCGTGCTGGATCGGTCGTCCATAGCCAGGCTTTGCTAGGATGATCGATACGATGGAGGCCTAACTCGCGACCCATCATAATGGCCGAGTTGATCAAGGATCTGAAAGTGTACGATACCCCTTCCATGTTACTAATCAAGTATGAAATGATGATTATTCCCTGAATAACTTCGAGTGATACGCTCCCCTTCCTTTGGCAAATAGTCAGAATGTCCTGGGTTGCCCTAATCCAATGATGTGACATTCGGCTAGAATTTGAGCAGTTTGCGAACAGGTCTTGATCTGCCACGCCTTGCGGGGTCCAGAAATATGCTGAGCTAGCAAAAATGCTTAGTAATAACGTGACCAGACTCGGCTCTGCATACCCCTGTCCAGTTGCCGAAGCATAAACAGAAACAAGTATCTGCTGGAGCGTTCCAACATGGAGTATCTGGTGAAGATAATTGACATTGTGGATATAACTTTCTAGTAGGATTTTGGCCTCTAGAAGTGCTGGGAGGTTCATGCATAGAGTAAAGTCCGCAAAACCAGTATATGAGTCCATGTTGGGGTTTTGAACTATCATCGGGCAGCCGCTATCAATAATTTGACTCAAGGGCATTATCTTGAGAAAGACAGCGCCTGGTTGCAAAGGTACCTAGGAGGAGAAAGTATCATTAATTCGTGGTGCTCTCTGCTCTTGTGACATGCTTCTTAGCTTTACATAGGAGTCACTCACCAGTTGATCTTGGCCGATGATTACCTGCTCAAGCTGTGTGACATGGTTTAAATCAGTGGCTACAGGCGAACCGTCCAATGGCGTTTCCATATATGAGCCCGCTGTCTCACTTTGGGTTCTTGGACTGGTGGATGCCCAATCATTGTGTGATGCTGATGGTGCGCGAGTCAAGGCAGGGCTGATACTCGTGAGTTGATTCCACCGTTGAGCATGGGCCGCCACAACGCTTTCTAGTCTCTTTAAACGATCGAGTACATCTGCGTCACTAGACTGCTTGTCTTCACCAATAGTCCCGACGGGTGCGCTCGGAGTCTCAGTGCCAGAGCGACGACAGGTAATGCCACGAGAAATGCAGTTCGCGCAAGGTTGCTCTCGGTTACATCGCAGTTTACGGGATCTGCAAAAATGACAAGACAAAGGCGGTTGCTGGCGTGAAGGGCGAGAATTCTTTTCTTGTTGGTCATCATTTGACGAGGCCAGAATAAGGCGGCTGCTTTCAAGACGTGTCTCTCCAGTGGCTTTACCACTTCGTCCCGGGTTTCTCTTCGGCATTGCTGGCATGATAACCTTTTAGATTAAGTGCAATAGTAAATGGAATGAACGTGCAATGGTAGTCCTCGGAGACTCCAGGGGATGAAAAAGAATGCGTCATCAGAGGAGGAAGATGCACCCTTTTGCAAGAGGAATGCTCCGCGGAGTCTCCGTCACCGTCTCCCTGCGAAAAAAAGTAATAGCGGAGAAAAGGAATCGGGCCTCGGCTTTTCCAAACTCCACCCCGACTCTCTTCGGCCTTTTCCATGACGAGATAACAAACTTCATTGGATGATCGCATCTCCCGGCGCTGAGGTGTCAATATAGGATTAATCCATGGAAAGTTTGAGCGAATATCAAGATTTTAAGAAAATATCTCTATGAAATGACGTCTTAGGTACAGGTATACCTTAATGTGCAGAACTTCACGTCAGAAAATACTTCAGACGATGAATCCAAGAATGTTGCAAAGTTTCAACCCTCTAAAAAGAAATATATCTACGATACGAAAGAATGAAAGTTATCCGTCTCTTGATAGCTTCTTGAGACAATCGAGTTGACGTCCGGGCATCACAATATGTCCTAGGTTGCGTCAACTTCCTTGGCCTAAATGCCTTAAAATTGTACCTTGAATAATTTGCTCTTGCGGATTCTTTCCCCGTACTGAATAAATGCAAATGGAACAGGGATGAAAGCCACTGCAATGAATCCGAGGAGCGACGTACCCCAGCCCACTCCCAATGCATCGTACATGCTATCACCGGCCAGGGGAAGCAAAGCTCCCAAGAGAGATCGAAACACAGTGGCCGCGGCGGTGGCGGATGCCGCGTATTCAGTATAAGCATCCACTAAGTACGTAGAACAGGATACCTAGAGAGTAATGGTTAAATGTAGTCCCGAATACTGTCGATTTGTATGGTAAACTTACAAAAGCAATAACCATCCCGCCTCCAAGCAGACCGCTACCAATGATCGGTAGCATGTACTGGTCCTTATTTTCGGCTGTCCACCCATACCAGAACAAGCCAGCTGGGACGATTATTGCCGCGGCAATGAGGGTTGGCAGGCGGTACTCAGGCTTTGGAACATCATTATTACGAGCTTTCAGTCTGGCCACAATAGGATCAGACAAAGCGCCGCATATAAATAGACCCAGGATGGATCCAATGCCAATTCCGAGATATGCCAATCCAGCACCACCCAGGGAGAAGCCATATTGGTCTTGGAAGATGCGAGGAAATGTAGTGAAGCAGAGATACAGGTAGCTGTAAAGAACAGCCATATATAGGGACAACAGAAACACAATTGGCGACATGAGCAACATCTTCAATGGTCGAACGATTGATGATGCAAAAAGTGCTCTTGGGTGTTTGTTGGTATCAAGGGCAGATCTCAGATCTTGATTCCCTGTTTTTCTGCGCAAGGCCTTCGTCTTACGCTCGAGAAGCGTGTAGGCATATGTCTCGCGAAGAAATACCAAAGACGAAATCGCCGCAACACCGCCCTATGCCCTTGGTCAGCCTTCCGAGTCAAATCTCTTTGAAGAGACAAGGACTCTTTACCACTATAGACAAAAGCCAGAAATTCCAACGCCAACCAATCGCAGGTGACAAGTATCCGCCGACTAAGAGAAGTTAGTGGTAATGTTTCCTTGCCCATCAAATCATCAAACCCATACTAATAGGTCCAACACAAGGCCCGATCAGCGGGCCAATTACCCATATTGCCATAGCCAGTCCGCGGTTTTCATGAGGAATGAGATCCGCAATTGAGCCAGCGCCAATCGTAAGAGGACAGGAAGCTCCCAAAGCAGCCAGAAATCGAAAGACTATGAGGCTTGAGAGGTTTTTTGACACGGCACAGGCAATGTTGAAGATCAGGAAGATGATACTGCAGCAATGATACAGAGGGCTTCGGCCGTACAACTCCGAAAGGGGCGCGATGATGAGGGGTCCGGAGGCATTTCCGAGAAGGTGGACCGACGTTATGAAAGCTGCGAGAGATTTGTTACTTGAACCAAAGTCGGCCATAATGAGTTCGGTGGCAGGGGCAACGATGGTTGAAGCGAGGGGCCTGTAACGATTATTAGTCACGTCCAAACAACAGAGCTCTGGTCTCACGAAAGGAATGTCATCAGAGAGACGACTGATATGATCGAACTCTTCTTCCACATCGGCCAGTTCATGGGATTCTGAGAGTATTCAGGGCCATCCCAATTCACTATATTGTTCTCAGTCGCTTCTATTGTCCTCGATGGGCTATCCTTCTCCACGTCCGTAGTTGTATCGCACTCTGGTGTCGACTGTATGCATTCAGACCGAGCGGGATCTTTGGTTTCGGGCATCATTTCCAATTTCAAATGCGGTAAATAGAATAATAGGCAGAATGGTGAAGGAGGGTTGTGGCACCAGTGTTCGCGCGTGTTGCGTAAATAAGTAAGAGGGCTCTGTCGGTGTATTCAACAGTCATAATTCCGACGGATTTAAGATATTCAAGCTTCTCAGAAACCCATTTACTCGTCTCGGACATAATCAGTCACGGGGTTGGTTTCTGAGTTCGGGGCGGAAACGAACCAGCTGACGGACACTCCGCGGAGGCAATATCTCGGTTTTTCCCCATCATCAAAGTCTATCGAAGCTTGTCTCAAAGGATTCGCGCCCTTGTAAACTTGGCTCATGTCTGGCTATCACCCCATTTGCTTGTATACGCCCCGGAGAATTCAACAAAACATGTTCAATAATGTCGAGATTACAAAACCCATCTTATTTGGTCTGGTACCGAGTTTCATGGATCATTGAGAAAATCCAGCACAAACAAATATATTAACATTTTCTTCCCTTCAGTAGAAGTAAAATCGGAAATCATTTGGTAGATTTAGTGTTTGATACACCTGGCTACTTGTTTTAGAGAACTTGGATGATATTTCGTCATTTCTTTCACCTATTCAGATGCAGGATAGCAAGTCGAAGATGAGTATAGAAGCAACTTCACCTAGGTGCTAAGCAGATCCATGGAAGAATCGACTAATGAATGCCCGTCTCACTCCGGCTAAAAGCATTGAAGGTACAAGGCAAGAACCTGGTTGAAGGTGTTCGTCTAGCCGCACACCTCGGCCAATTTGCAAGCAGGCCACTAAGGGGATTGCAACAATGTCAGCATTGGTAAGAAGATGGATGAGAAGACTTGAATAGCAGGGGCGGTCAGCATTCATAATCTAAAGATATACATCGTTAGATGTCCTTGGGATCAAGAGCCTACAGAGTAATGAGGATACCGGGGCGGGTGTTGTGGGATGAACGCCACCCTCTTTAAGCATCTTACCAAGGCCGAGCGGTTCGAATATTGACATATCAGTACAAAATACGAGTCCTAGCAAGAAGGCAAGGGGGAAGATCAGTTGAGGAAAGTCTCCAAAACACAAAATTTCTCAGTAGGGCGGAATGAGAGCACGGTTGGCTCGGACCTTGATTCCCAGGCTCATGTCGTCAAATCTTGTCTCGCCTAACTATTGAAGATGCATGACAAAACAAACCGAAAGGTTTTATCTTGCTTCAAAAGGAGGACTGGTTCGGAGATTCTCGGGCCTTGAACACAGTGTGTCAGCAGACTCGAGCTCCTTGGCTCCCTCTTCCCCCCAAAAAGAGAGGGTTTTTTCTTGCCAACGACGTCCACAGCATTGGGTGGGAAAAGAGGGGCTTCCGCCAAAATAATGTAAACACTCAAGCCCTTAACCCCCACTCTCGTCATCCCAGGTGTGCCAATTATATTCGACATTTCACAAATGAGACCGCAGTAGTAATCTACTTACTGGGATCATGTCCCACAACACACCATGGCACATCCTTCGTCCAAGGCCCTTAGTTGATCCTACAGCAACTAGTGTAATGAGTGAAAGACTAACGTTAAATGCAACGTCGTCACCCCTGCTAGCAATCACCCGCAAGCTTTTTAATCCTCGTTCCTCGACTCCCGAGGCCTTGGCTCCCGCAAAAATCTGCATTGTCATTACAGAAGCCCTGAGTCGCAGACTAGTGCCAGGTCGGCTGAACGATGACATACCGTGGTACGGTTCTACGCAACCTGGGGGGGGGGATGGAACTCTACAGCCAAAGATCTGGAGAAAAGCCGCACGCCATCTCGGGATTGACAGAGCAAATTGACATTCTCGGCAAAGGAAGACCCGCCCCCTGCCGGTAGTTGCATTATTAGACCCGCAACCGCGGGTAATTTTATCTTATCTGATCGCCAAGAATGGGCATCACCAGAGTTTCCGTTACGCAAGATCTTGCATGCCACGCATTCAGGAGGAAAACTCTGAAAATCTCGCAAGCTCGGACGAGTGCCGATCAGTGATCAGCGCTGTTCGTTGGGGGTTCACGATGCGTGATGCGTATAAGACTCCGCTGCAGCCGTAGAATGAGATCAACGCTGTCGCTTGTATTGGTTGACTGACTGGGCTTTGATCGGTGTCTAAAAGATGGCGGCGCACAGCAGCTTAAGGGAGATCTTGTATCCCCTTCTTGGCTTGAGTCTCGTACAACAACTCGCCTTGACAGTCGTACTTCTGCTTGCTGCAGCGGCCGCATATGCGGTTCGATTCATCGTTCGCTATCCCCGAGACCTGGCACGCCTAGGGGCCGACCAAGGTGTCTCATGGAGCGATATGCGAAAAAAGTTTAACAGCGACTGTCTAGCGGTATTTGAAGATGTATACGAAAATGTGAGTTCCGCCGTTCACTTCTCGGAAGCTTTTTTATAACTCCATACCGTGAATAGTATTCCAAGAAGGGGAAATGTGTGTTGATACCCGTGTTTGGGCCTAATGATGAAGTGATTCTGCCTCCTCAATCACTTCATTGGCTTTGCAAGCAGCCAGACCATATCATGAGCTCCCTTCATGCGCAAGTCGATTCCATCCAACTTCATCATAGTCTGGGTGACAAATTTGCGCATGATCCCTGGGGTGGCTTCCTCATCAAGTCAGATTTGAACAATGCCCTGGAAGCTGTCTGTGCGGTAATGAATGACGAATTGAAGGAAGCTTTTTCCGAGACCTTTGGCGAAGATGAGGAGAACTGGAAAGAGGTCGATCTCTTTCCCGCTTGTCGAATAATTGCCGGACGTGCCACGCTACGATTCACACTCGGAGATTCCGAGGAGGGTAAACGCCTGTGTGAGTGCAGAGTCAAATGACACACCTAGATCAATAGCTTCAGGACTGACCACGTATCTCAACCAGGTGCCGATGAGGGATTTGTGAAAAGCTGTTACGACGTTCTGGATGGCATGTTGGACGTCGCTGGTACCATGGCTGAAACCCGAAAGATGTTGAGGCCGTTCCTAGGATGGTGGCGGAGCCGAGCCATGACGGGGAAGCTTCAGGATCTCAAGAAACGACTCGAGCCTCTGTACAAAGAGAGAATGCCTTTGATCCAAGGACAAGCTGCCAAGCCAGAAGCCAGGATTCCTCAAGATCTCATGCAGATGATGCTTCAATATGCGGCCAAGGAACGGCCAGAAGAGGCAGCAAGCCTTGACGACATTACAAGGCGCCTTGCGGTGTCTAATTTTGGTACCATGCATCAAACCATCATTACGCTTCACAACTTGTTCTTGAACGTGCTGGACTCAGACTCGGATTTCCGCACCATCTCGGTTCTACGCGACGAGGTCGAAAGTGTTCTGGGCGAGGGCGGAGATACGCACTCAAAGCACTGGACGAGGGCCAAAGTGGCTACCATGACTAGAGCTGACAGTGTCGCTCGTGAGACTCTTCGTCTGAACTCATTCATTGGACGCACCGTGCAGCGATTGGTAATGGCACCGGAAGGTATTGTAACAGAGGATGGAGTGAGGCTGCCGCAAGGAACCATGGTCTCCATCCTGGCACACCAAGCACAAACAGATGTCGAAAAATTCCAAGATCCCCTCAAGTACGACCCCTTCCGCTTCTCACGTCCGCGAGAGGAGGCCGCGGATCCTGATACCGGGAAACCTGGTCTCAACAATATGAGTTTCGTCTCCACGTCTGCCGATTATCTGGCCTTCAGCCATGGAAGACACGCCTGTCCTGGGAGATTCCTCGTGGATTTTGAGATGAAGATGATTCTGGCTTACGCGGTCATGAATTATGATTTGGAATTTCCAGAGGCCTATGGTGGTAAGAGGCCGCCTAACAACTGGTTTGCCGGCTTCGGTATTCCTCCGTTGGAAGCCAAGATCAAGATCCGGAGAAGAAAAGCCCCTTGAGTTACCTAGTAAATAATAGCGATACGAAACTGGCTAAGTCGAGTATGAACTCAAGTATCACCGTACTCCATATGACCGTGATAATCTTGACTTGTAAAAGTCTGCATAACACAATCGACGCAGTCTTGCTTCAGCATCTCTAAGGAACCCCCACACAGGTCCACCTCCAAAGCGCGGTCAGCCAGCCCTACATTCATCCTCGGGATCTGTGATTTTTTTTTTTGCTGTTGCACATGGTTATCCAATCTCGCACAGCAATCGGACCAATCGAAAAAATTAATATCCTGCAGGCCAGAAGGATAAAACTAACATTTCCTAATGTAGAAAAAACAGCGGCATGTGATGATAAATATTGTCTCACTTCATAGTTAGTCTCATGATATCATTGGTTTGTGTGTACGTCCGCGTTTGGCGGTGCATGAACGCCACGGCGGAGAGCTTCCTACTTGTACATATTCGAGAGATAACAAGGGGCGGAAATAAAGTGGCCAGTAAAGTCACCATTCCACTGATTTAATTGAAACTCTTGATGCGGGATTTGTGCCTCTCCGAATGCCCTACTGCATAGGACCACTATGCTAAAAGTGAAGGCCTCCACTGTTATGTAGGAGTTGGGCTTCTTTTAAGCACTGCCAACATGAGGGGACGTAATTATGATCCTACTGAAGACAGATTGGGAGTGCATAACATCTACCTGGCTGAAATCTTGACTGAAATTTGATGATTGGGCAGGGCATGAAAAGGATATAAGAACCTTTCTCAATTTTTTTTTTTTTTTTCATAAAAATTTGACGGAGACATGCAGTTCAACGGGTCGAAGGTTTTGATGTTGAATCCAACGGCAACTGCATGTGGAGTTCGGAGTATTCCCGAATACTTGTACTCCGTAAAGCCCTCGACTACGGAGTACTCCATACAGAGTAATTTACATTGACTAGCTCCCACATGCCGATAATTACCTCCCACATACCGAGAGTTTTTGAGGAGTTTACTCCGTACGGAGTACGGAGTACTCGTCCCTAGATTGGGTAAGTTGAGACACGATCTAATATCTGCCGAAATTAAAGGGAGGGCCTGCTCCACACTGTCATCCAATACATGCAGCTGATGCAGAAAGATGACGTAAGATACATAAGTCAGTATCTGCTGGGCCCCGCTTCTAGTGTGTTTTCATTGGCTCAGTCACCCGTGCTAGCGTAATCAGCCTGTCGCCCAAGTTTGCATACAAATTTCAGTCAGTCCAAAGTCAAAAAGATAGAAATATCTTAAGTTTTTCTTCTTATACATAATCAATTAAAATAAAATATATAAAACTACTATAAATAGTCTATTAATTAGAGAATACTATTTTACTATATAATTATATTTTAATGTATTTTCTTTTAATTATTTTTATATTATTATTATGTTAATATTTATTCTTGCTGTAGGGTAGGATGTATTTTAGTACAGGGTAGGCTCCGCATGCTATCAATGCTTATCTATTGGGCCAGAAAACTGGCTTGTAGGTATCATTATCTTGGCATGAGCTCATCAACAAATCAGAGCACTAGCTGTCCGCTGACTCAGATGGGCTCTAAAGCCACTCCCGGGACCTTCGAAGACTTTGATAAATTTTATTTGGCCGGAACTACGCAAACGCAAGGTCATCTGGTAGGATTACTATGTACCCGGAGGTTCGGCACGGGGAATTTATTTCCAGGACGGCCTTGGCCTTAGGTTACGGCCTAACCATACTGGAAAGAAGTACAGCTGGGTCTGAAGATCTACCTCATTTATTATTATCAGCTACATTCCGGATAGTCTTTGGATTTCTTCATGGATTGTATAAGTTGTCAAGTCATCCGTAATGCTATTGATTCAAATCGCTCAGTTGTTCGCTCAGTTGTATCTAATAAGCCGCCGAATTAGATAAAAGATAGTCTACCTTTGCGTCGGTCTTCCACAATTACCCAACTATCTGATTCTTTGTTTTGGCCCTGGGCCTCACAACTACGGGTTTCGTAGCTCTCTGGAGGTTCTGGATACTTGTGCACGTGCTCTATCGCCCAAACAACATCCGGAGTGAAGACAGGAGGTATTTTGCCTTCGCCCCATAGCGTCCCTACTCCAGAAACCTTGAACAGGAAATCGAGAAACTCAGCAGTCTCTCCACTGTCCCATTCGATCTCGTGAAATTTCTTGCCTAAATCCTTTCTGCGCGCTGCGCGATCTTTCTCCCATTTGACTTGTTCCTCGTAAGACGGAAGGGGGCTCCTATTCCTCCGAGACCATAATCGTGCTAACGCGATTGCTTGATATTCTAAGCTTCGGAATGTCAATACTCTTGGAACACCTACAATACCAAGAGTGGGAAAGTCTCGGAAAAATGTGTGCCAGAAATTGCCCCTCAGACGCTCTGACTGATAGTCCCAGAGAGGATATTTGTTGTTCTGATGGTTCCAAAAAGGAAAGGACGGTTTGTAGCCCGTACAATAGATGACCATGTCGATATCATCCAAGTAGCTATCATCCGCAAATATTATCCGATCGCCGGCTTCGTACTCTTTGATTATGGGTTTCCAGACTATTCCAGGCGGGGGCACTTCTCCATCCCACCTAGACTTTGATCGTCGAGACACATAGACTGGAAGCTGAGCAGCAGACAATAACCCTGTGCTGATGTCGTGGCCTGATGCGGAGTTCCCAACCACAAGGACACGCTTGGAATCATAAGCCGATGGCGAACGGTAGAACTTGGAGTGAACAACCCGCGATGGGTCCTTCTCGATATACTGCCCAAGACCTTTGACATGGGGCACCTGAATCAATGTCAATTAGCTGGCAAGTTGAAGCCTCAAGGCTCCATGGAGTGATTCCTTACAAATGGAACTGAATAGTGCCCCGTCGCTAACACTACTGCATCGAAATGCTCTTCCCACCAAATGTCAACGTTTCTAATTCTGTCATATTTTCGCAGTGTGAGTTTCCACTGAGTCTGTCCTTCAGTTCGCGACCTAGGCACTTGTGAGAGGTCCTCAAGAGTGGTATTAAGTTCAAGAAGGTTGTCGGTTTGGTGGATGCTGAAATAACTTTCAATATATTGACGCACAATGTAGTGCGGCACAAAGGGGCCGTAGGGGAATTGAACGTCGGAAAAGCACATAGCTATATGTGGGACATTAGTTCTGGCTCGGCTATCAGTGAGTCTGGCCAAGCGGTCTTTCATTCGTGGTCTTACGTCAAGCATTCATATACGGGCGTTGAACTCCAACGGAACCGTGTGCTGGGCGAGATTTCGCAAGGCAAGGTCTCTGGAACGTCTAGAGGCGGGTCTGTCTCAGCCGGCAGACTTCCTGGATGTACGTGCGGATGACTCCCTGGATCAGCATCGAATATCCTGTTGTTTATATTGGTATCCTGGTCTGAGAAGCCGTTGATTTCAGCGGACATACCAAGTGCCCCCGGCAGTCTCACGTCTCTCAAACACGCGTATTCTTTCGAAAAAATTCTCTGCCTTGAGCGATGCAACTGTCACAGCACCTTGTCAAGTTGGTCAGCAAAATACTTCATATTAAAAATTTGAGGCACTAGTATACACCAGATGCTCCGGCACCAATGACTGCCACCGATTTGATGTCGCTGTTATTGTTCATTTTTTACCTCAGGACGAATTTTAATGTTGTATTATGAAGCGAAAGGAATTACCCTCGACGCATTGTTATTCCAAGGTGCCAGAGCAGAAAGGTCTTGAGTAGAACACTCCCCAAAAAACATTTATCTGGGTGAAGGCGAAAACCCCTCATTGTGTATTCATTCGTCATTACGGCAGGTTGTGGCATTACAGACTAGCAATCCTACCCCCTAACTCGCCTCGAGTGGATTTGTAATCCAGGCCTGATTGCTCACCAGGGGTCGACTATCAATATCTAGTGGGCTTCTTTGAAGTGATTTCGGTCTAAATGACGATCATTCTGGCGCGTCGCCTTGAAAGAGCCAGGAGTCAAATGATACTTAGTGTTCGAGGCTGAGAATCCTTCTTAGTGTACACTTGATTCATTGATAACCCTAGGTTCTTACGGCTGCAACTTCAACAATTCATCCTGGTAGTTATGACAGAGAGTTTTGATTGCAGAATCTGTCTGCCGTCACAAATCTAAGAAAGGATCCTTTAACCAACAGAGCGGCCCCGCGACAGCGGCGAACCTAGGCGGCCATTCTATTAATTACGCATTTTTTTACTAGAGGGGAGTTTATAATTATCCTGCTTACTCTAAAGCAGAAATAAATTCACTCCACAAATAATAGAGACTACAGAATAGCAAGACTTAATCAATGCGTAGCTCAGCCCGTTCATCCTTATCGAGAAGGCCAAGTGCCTCTCTGCGTGTAGGGGAGTTGGCATCAAAATAGGGCTTTTCCGCCAATGATGTAACTCTTGTGCCGTGTCGAGGATGCTTACCACCATAATCCCAGCTCGCGTTATGAATTGTAATGCTGTTATTAATCAGCGGCACATCTTTTGCTGAACAAAGGTGCTCTTACCGGTTGTCCCATAGGACAGAAGTCCCAGGTGTCCATTTCCAACGAACTTGAATATCAACGTTCTTCTCGTAAACATCAAACAAATACCCCAATATCAGATCGCTCTCTGCCTTATCAAGACCAACAATGCGATCAGTCATGGCTCGGTTTACCCATAGGGCTTTCCACCCTGTGGCAGGATGAACTCGGACAAGGGGGTGAACTCTTTCGATGTATTGAGGGCCGCTTTCTACACTTTCGCGATCCAGATACGGGTGTGCAGATCGGTACACTGCAAGTCTGCCGTCGATGATCTTTCGGAACTCTGGGGAAAGCTTCTCGTACGCTCCATAACCACTTGCCCAAAGAGTGTCTCCCCCGATTGGTGGCACAGTGTCGTTGTGTAAATGCGTCACCCCGGCCGGCTGTCGCTCATGGACAAGATCGCTGTGCCATCTTGAAGCGCCACCCGGCTTTCTGAAGTTTGCGGGAAACTCAGTTGCCTGAAGGTCAGGCCAAATGACGGTTACTCCGAGCACGCCGGGAACCTGCGGTCCTTGGGGCTTAATTTGGAGCGAAGTTAGTAATTGCCAACCGTGAGAATGAAACGACGAAAACTGACGTGGACTTCAACGGCCCCATACCACTCCCCGAGCTCCTTTTGCTGCTGGGGACTAAGGTCTTGGTCTCGAAGGAAGACGACACTACGTTCAGCAATCAACAGACCCAGCTCATCTTTCTGTGCGGCAGTCAAATCTTTCAACTGCAAACCCTCAATTTCTGTGCCGATATGTGTTGTTAGATCTGTGACTTTGGTTGCCGCGGAAAACAGATTCTTCTTTGACTTATCGGCCCGGGCTCCAGCTTCCACATGCTCGCGATCCAAGTCACGGATCTTGTAAACGTCTTGCATGTAGAGCGGGCGAGCTGGACGGTATGGATATCCCTTGGATAGATCTATCCCGGCCCTTATAAGTCTTTCACGGGCCGGCTGAGGAATAGGAACAGTGTCCTTCCTAGGCTCAGCAACATCTTTGATTACCGAATCGATTGGCGCGGGAGTCATCCTGTTTAAGTCTTGGAGAAGATTAGACTCTTAGTATGCTCAAAGCCAGATGCTATTGATAATGCGACTGAACGGTATAAACCGTGGGCAAAATATGTATCTTATACTGAAGAAGCTGTTTCTCCGCTGCTCCTTCCCTTGTATAAAATTTGGGGTGATATCGAGTTTCATATGTCTGTCATGTGCCGGCACGCTGGGTTACTCTGTATTGCGAAGTTGATTCGCATTTTGACGTGACCATATCGTCACATGGCATATCGTTCACACAGACCAATTGGTGCCGTTGATTATCAATCAAGTTAAAACCCCGCACTTAGAGGTCATGAGTTGATACAGCATGGAGATGGCGACAAATATGACAGAGGATTTCCCACTAGAGGCAGGCTGTGATAGGTTGTTAGTGACGCCATTGAGGAACTCAATTGTGTGTAGCACACCAATGATAAAGGATTGGGTAGTATCAGAGCGATGTCGATTACGCCATATTTGGCCTGAGAAACGAGCAATTGGCTACTTGACTATTGAGTCCCCAGTACCCTGGTACAGTAATCTGGTTGGGCTCATCGATCTTCTTCTAAAGAAACCATAGCGACGTAGAGAGATGAACATAGATTCACAAGCCTGATCAAGGTTTCATGATGTATCAATTCCGTGACAGATGAATGCCTTGATTTTGGATTTTGGATCTTGGCATATTATGGATGGTCGTTTTTGGCCGATAGAATTTCTCATCTTGATAGATCTACCTTTTGAATTACTGCCTCTGCCGCAACAGTTATTACTTACGGATAAACATATCAGTTACGTCATGAATCAAACGAATCGTCTAAGAAGCCTATTATGTAACTGTTGAAATTTTCTTTTTACCTTTGAATGAGCAGTGGACTTATTAATTACACTGTTAGCCAGGATTGTGGTCACAATCTCCCTCGAGTTTTCGGTGAGCTGTAGCACAGAAGAAGCCAAAGAACAGAAAATTTGATATAATAGGAGCTGATCACAGTTTGAAAATGAGAAATTAATCGACAAATATATCATACCAAAAGATTCGAGATATTATTGCGAAAGTAGGAGAATAAGCTTGTGCTATAGCTGAGGGTGGTGAGGAGCATACTCATAGGGTGCATTGTCTCTCTAGGAGGAGTTGTTAAGTCTACATATAATTACATTCTGAATTGAATGTAGTCTGAAATTTTCTTTCTTTCTTTATTTACAGGTTAAAGCGCACGAACAGATGAAGCCGAATCATGTCGTGGTACTTGATCCTGGGAATCGGTGGTGTACACTGCAGAGTGAGATTCAGTTATTCTATAATTTCAGGGTGTTACACCCATCGTCTACAAGCACACTTGAAAGTTAATAGCTATACAACCGTAACACGAGACTAAATACCGAAGTTGAGCTTGTGGTGTCCTCACTATCGGATTATTGCCTTGAATTAGGGTGACTATGATGGAGCTCTAGAGATTGGTTCTATATATAAAAAGAGCCGCATGAAAGTAAGACACGTGAAAATAAATAAGCTGACAGGAGATTAACCCCGGAACAACCTCTTTCATAAATAAAGCAGAAATATTCTTTTTACCAGTGCTGGGCTTCTTGATATAAATGTAGTCAAATTCTTGGTTCACAACCATTTAGCTGTTTATGAAGGGCAAGCTCGTTTGCTGTAGGAACGGAGCTCATCCCGTTGGCACAATGATGCTGCTACTTACTAGATACCTACCATAATAGGTAGAAAAGAATATTAAGACGAGTATTAACAAATAAAAGCCAAGACATAATATCTAATTTCCTGTCGTATCGGATAACTTTAAATTTAATTACATTCATAGGATATCTCGTAACCGGAACTGACATGGTTCGATCTTTAAGTTCTAAGTTGATCGAATTTGCACCTAGTTAAATTGGGAACAAAATCTCTTTGCGCGGCTTTGTCTTAGCAGACTTCTAGCGAGGAGGCTAGATTTTAACAAACAGCTTTTTGTTAGTCAAGAGGCGTGCAGCCAGAAACAACGCAGACCCCAGAATGAGGGATGCGCCCGCAAAGTAGGCCGGCCCGTTGAAACTGCCGTTCACATTCAGTATGGCACCGGCAATGGGCGGCCCTGTCAAGCCACCACAAGCCCAAATTGCCATTGTGATACCCATCATTGAGCCAATGTACTGAGGGTCAGGTGTGATCTGGCCCACGACGGCTGCTTGTAAGCTCACGATGCTGCCGATGAATAAACCAGAGAAAATGGACACGCAGTATACTCCACCAGCAGAGGTCGTTGCAGGCCAGACAAATTGCATCAATGCGCAGAGTAGCCCGTTCACGATGACCACGTTGAATGAGCCGAGGCGGTCAGCGAGCATTCCCGCAAAAACACGTCCGAAAATGGAGACGGCATTGAAAATGGGGACGGTGTAAGGCGCCATTTCGCTATCAAGGCCGGCAGTGTTGGCCCAAGAGGGCAGGTAAAACAGAGGAACATACATCCCCCAATTCAGGAACCACCCTCCTGCTGCTATGAGGATGTACACCGGGCGTCGCATCAGGCTGTAATCCATGTGCTTGCGAGTGGGCGGAAGACGAGTCCTCATTGTCAGGATAGCGAATGCCTGAAGAACCAGAATGATAAGTGCGCAGACCCGGACGGCCCAACCAAAGCTGAGACCGTCATCGTTTAGTAGACGATTGAGAGCGACCGGGAACATAACGCCTCCCAGTGATGCCCCTGACATGACGATTCCGGAGGCAAGCCCCTGCCGCCGAACGAAGTATTGGCCGATGATGGAGAGGGCGGCGTTGAACAAGAGCCCCAAGCAAATACCGCCCAGTACCGCCTGTGCGAGAAAGAACTGGTAGTATTCCTTGCAGAAGCTGTTGAGAACTAGGGACACGACATAGATTAAAGAGGCCGGAAATACGACCACGGTGCCGTAGCGATCCATTATTGGCCCTCCGATGAGCCCGACGGAAAAGGTGAGGAAGATTTGAAATGAGCCGATCCAAGATATGTCGGACTGGTCATAATTCTTAAGTTGGTGCGACGCATACCATGACTGATAAATGCTTTGACCATACAGTCAGTCTGGACCCTTGTACGCTAGTAAGATAGATGAATCTAACTTACCCGAATCCAGTGAGATATCCAAAGGTGCTGAACATGGTAGCTGATGAGCCTGCGACGACTAGCCAAGCATGTAATCCTCCCTCGGGATAGCTTTGCTCGTCGGGCTGCTCTCTTTCGCTAGCGGGAACATGCAAGAGGCTATCCCCTTTGTCGTTAAGAGTAGGCCTCGGGACGGTGTCCACGGGGCCTTCTTTCTCGTCCATGATAGAGGCAGGGTTCTCTGGCATCGCACGAAAACAAGTCTAATATAATCCCTTTGGTGCAGTAATATGAGAAGTAATATGCCGGGGATGAGGGTGGCGGAAGAGCGCTCTGGAAGTAAAATCAGATATATATCTTACTTCGACGGAGTAGAAGAGAAAAAGACTGGATTTTCAAGCTTTAATAATCGTTTATCAATTCTTCTCCTCGGTTAGATCTTGTAAAGAGGCGACGGAGATAGGTTTCGGACTTTTTCCAAAAAAGGAAACGCGGAGCTTCTGCTGAAGTCTTATGTAAGCACAAAAAAATCTTTTTGAGTCTAACGCCTCGGATTCCAAAACTTTTGCGGGAAAAGTCCGCGTCGCATCTACATACCCGAAATTCAGCAACAAAGATGGTTAAAACAGAGCGCAAGCGACAGCAAAGGCTTTGGCTATCTTGCACCGCTTGTCGGGCCAGAAAGGTCAAATGTGACAGAGCCAGACCGTGTCATCGTTGCGTCCGGGCTCAGATCACTGATCAATGCCGATATGAGCTCTCCTCTGAGGTCATTGCCGATACAGCTCCAGGGCAGCTCGTTTTCGCGGTTAATGAACCTGATGGACAACGATGCAAAGTCAATGAAGTGAGCGACTCTTATTCATCAACTTCGCAGCTTACACTCGCTGATACTCAGAGTCATCGTTGTCACGATGATCCTCAAACTACTAAAGCGGCCCCTCCTCCTGCTGAGAAAGGACCGGTTACTCCTCTTCAACTCCTCTGGCATGGGAGTCGCTCAGTTGATACATTCGTCGAGCCACTTCGCCAAACAGTAATTTCGACACCCAAGGAAGTCATCTTCGGAGAGAACGACGCGACTGTCTACTGGGGAAGAAGTCACGAGACCAACTTCGTTCCTCGCATAACAGACGCAGCAAAATTACTCATCGAACCGGACAAGGAAGACGATGTATCGGCACTCTATCGCATCGAAAGAAGCACCAGACCTGGAGATACTGTCCCAATCAGAGCTCATGATCCTGAGTTACGGGCTCTCCTACCAGACCGCGAGGAGACAGACATACTTGTCAGCATCTACGTGAAGAAATTCGAATCTTACTACAAGATCATTCATATCCCTTCATTTCTCAAAGATTATGTGCGGCTTTGGGATTCGGACCCGGGCATATCTAGTTATGGCCCTCCAAACCTTCTTGCTCAACTCCTCAGCATTTGTGCCATCAGTGCAGCCTTTACCGACCAGAAGAACACCACAATTCCGCCATCGCGTAGAGCAGGGCAATGGATCGAGGCTGTAAAGCTCTGGCTGTTCAAGCAAGATCCTAGAGCCCAAATGAGCCTCGGCCATCTGCAGGCGCACTTACTAATGTTAGTAGCCGGGGACGTTCACTGGATCAAGATTGATCGGAGTTGGATCTCTGCCGGAATGCTAGTCCGGAACGCAATCTCAGCTGGACTCCATAGAGAACCATCAGACTTTCCTAGGATATCTCCCTTCTACGCGGAGCTTCGGCGGAGACTATGGCATTCCATCCTGGAGTTTGACCTCCAGGCATCGTTTGCTAAAGGACGCGCACCATCAATCAGGGACGAAGACTATGACTGCCGCCCACCCTCGAATTCTATTGACGACAGCAAGTTTGGCGAAGGCACGTCAGAAGCTCAGATGCAGGAGTTACGGTCGTACTCCGGATCCCAGCCACAATTATACGTTTGTCTGGCTAGGTCACTCTCGCTCCGCATGACTGTCTGCCGTGTAATCAATGGTATCAACCTGACAGCTAGTTACGAGAAAGTGCTTCAGCTTGACGCTCAGCTCAAAGAATTCCTTGACCTGGTGGCGACGGCAATTGAGCCTGATCTTGATAACGGAGTACGTGCTCTCCTAGATATCCTCACTCGCAGAGCAACTATTGCACTACATGCGCCTTTCGTCGCAAGGCCATTGCATGATCCAAGATATCTCTACTCACGGCAGGTCTGCCTCGAAAACGCTACAATAATTCTTGCTAAGGCGCTTTCGGTGCTGGATGACCCCTTCATATTTTCTGCTATCAATAATATCTGCCGTTGCGAGATCGCCAATAGCGTTTTCCTCGTTTGCTACGAGCTATTGACGCAAGCTGCGGAACGACGTCAGCGAGTATCCCCCACTTCTACCGAGCCTGGCAGCCAGCAGCAGGCACTGGTGAATCTAGTTGAGCGGACGTCACAAGCTGTAGCGAGAATCTGTAAGCCCGACATTGTAAGCCAGCGGACTTGTGCTTGGATGCAGTTGGCTGCGGAATTATCCAGAGCCTCTATTGGAGACGACGAGATAACTGCTATATCCATGAAAGAGTCGATCCGCCGCAGTATTCAGGAATATCGGGCAAACAAACAACTATTCGAATCCCGTACTACGATAGACACCAACACCGTAGGCAGACCACGCCAACTTTTCATTCGTTGTTCTCCGTCATCGCTAATAAAGAATATAGGTACCCGAAGAAGACTTTCTCCGGCCGATTGATTTCCAGAACATGGTCGATGAGGATGTGAGTAAATACCCTGTCATGAATCGACGGATGTTCGCGACTGATTCCCTTATCTGTCGTCGCAGTACTTTGATTTGTTCTTGGACTTGAGTAGTTCCGAATATTGTGGCCAATGGTTTTAGAGTATACAGGCTAGCTCGTCCATTTGATGATGATGGGGGGTGCAACGGAAGAGGAATTCAACTTCATACGATGAATCACTCAGTAGAATGTGACTCAGAGAGTGTGACGGGAAAGCAGCTTCTCAGAGGTACGAGTGACAAACCTGTCATTTTTCTTGCTCTTATCATCAATGGTTCCCTAACTCCATTGGAATACTTATACTCCCTTGATTGGACCCTTGATTGTACCATGAACCTGAGCGATTGTAGATGGATAGACAACCATCATCAAACAAGCAAGGGCTCATAAGGCCAACCTATGCATGCTAAGGAATGACTTGACGTTGGCGCTTAGGATCCCAATCGTGGTAATTGCCCTGCATAAATTCCCATTCAAATCATCGCTAGTTTAAACTGTTCCTATATAGCCTGCCTGCTGATCTATGTTAAATCTTGGAGCCTAGACTGATTCCTAGGTATTATGACTTAGATACTCGGAAAACCTCCGAGGGTGATCAACATTAATTATATCCACGCCTTCCTGCCTCAGGATACTCCAGACTCTCTTTTTCACGATCCACGGCCAGCTTGGCAGGTCCCAGTATCGAACCAACAGATTTTTCTCGTGGGCATCATGGATCTGCGTCCGTACTTTCGATAATTGTTGCGAAGTAAACCAGCCGAACCACACAATACCAATCGATCCTCTGAAAGAGACACTTGCGTAGTAGGAGTTTGTTCGGTTGTACTCAACAGAGCCGAGCTTGTGAAGCCTAGCATCTATGAAAACATCCCCTCGATTTTTGTCGAAACCAGGTCGACCCAGATCAGCATGCCCAGATGCTACCACAGTGATAGCCCGTGGGTGAAACTTGTCGCCATCATGGTAGCTTAGATAACCGGCTTGACGCAAAGGGTCGAGCTTCTCCTCGACCAAGGGCCAAGTCTCGTTTGGATCTGTTTTAAAGTCTATCAACAAGACAAGAGGCTGTGTCGGTTGGGAATCGAAAAGGCCCAAGGTGGAAGAGGCGTTCGGACGAGCTTTGTTCTTTGTGTCCAGCATCTTGAGGATTGGATCCACGTAAAGACTTGTCAGAGTCTTTTTGGGGTCAAACATCCAACCTGTATGGCTGAGCAAGAGCTCGTCGCCACGAGCCCAAACATCGGCTTCGACGCTCGTGCAACCGGCCTGCAGCGCATCAAATAGCGGCACTCGATGCGTATAATCATTATGGGAGTGACATGGTATTGGATCTGAAACGACAGGATTGTCGGGAAACTCTCGAAACGGATGCGCAGTCGTAAAACCGTTGAGCAAAATGAGGGACAAGACGAGAAGCCTTTATTTTGCTGTCAGAAAGAAAACCACCGTGAGTGGTGCCGGTACGTACACGATGCCAGCTGGGACTAGTTTGTATAGAAAACTACGGGGTTTTGTCTGTTTCCTTTCGCCTAATAGTGGCTGCTATGGGAAATGTCTTGTTTAGTTCTTCCGTCTGGGAACTCAGTCAAAGAGAGAAACTTACCGCCGAAATCTTATCTGGGAGAAGCAACATCTTTGGCAGTAGGTAATCACCATCCAAGGCAAGTGGGAGTCCAGAACTCAAATGTCAAGGAGCTGCTCGTGGGAACGCAGTACTAGTACAGCGTTGCTCGTTGCTTTTTCGTTTTTTTTTGGTCTGTGATCTTGTGTCGAGGTTTGACAATACTCGAGGCTGCAGCACAAAAACATTTCTCGGTCCAGCACAACAAATAAATCTATTGTTCTATCGTTACATTTGTTGCGTAAATTTACGAGCGATATCAAACGCACAAATGACTGTACTCAAGACATCCACGCGGGCCAGGCTGAAGAGAAGATGTACATGTGGATGCACATGTGTATGCACATGAAGTTTTCATTGGCCATTCCGACACTCTTTTTCGCGAAAGAACGTTAGCTAAACGGGCCATATGACCCAAAAAAGCGGGCATGCGCTTGCTAGACCGACGGGAACTTGCTAGCTTGAAGACCTAATCTTGACCGCTGACTCCCTGGACCAGTACCGGACTCTCTCACCGGCTTTTTATGAACGGGTAGATAAGCAGCCGAGCTAATTAATCGATAATGTATTGGGCCGTTTTTTTTTTCACGTGAGGAATGCCTGTCAAACTGACGCCGTTTCAGCTGGTAATGGTGAGGGAGATGGCTTTAACTTGGCCCCGTCGAACCAGAAAACGCCGGGGGGTTTTTTTTTTTTTTTTTTTTGGCTACGAGGGCACTCGTCCAAATCATGTCAATGAAGAAAAGAATTCCGAGCTCAAAATGTATTTGCATACTGATCCTTGGTAGAGATTCGGTGGAAAGGTTGATCCATCAGATCCCCAAATCAGGGTTAGACTATCCTAAGTAGCAACCTCGACATAAATTGAGGGGAGTTAATTTCAATTAGTCTGGTAACCTAAATTCACACGAGGCAAGGATATCTGCCTACTTCTAGGCACTGGAAGCTTGGTTTGTACTGGTAATTGAGAAACACGATGTCGTCCCGTTCAATTCTTCAAACCGGCTCTACTTTCGAGACCTTCTTGTCTTCCTCAAGGCCCATCTCAATCTCGAGTTTCACTTGCTCAGAGACCTTTACATGCTTTTCCTCGTCAAACAAGATGTCAACTTCTTCAAGGGTTAACCCTCGAGTTTCCACCCAGACCAGAAGCACGAAAATAACCATGAGCAAGTCAAAGCAGCCGTTTACCATGTAGAACTTCCACCCAATGGCCTGCAGGCCGAAAGGAATTGCCATAGCAGCTAACAAGCCACAGGACTTTGTTGCAAATGTGTAAATACCCATGCCTACGCTTCGAATCTCGAAGCACAGGACTTCGGGTGGGTATAACACTGTCAATGGAGTGATTCCCCAATTGTACGCTGCGTTATACAAGAAGATGATCGCAATTGTACCATAGATGCCAGAATTCTCAGTTGACTCTCCGTACAATTTTGTGAGGCCGCCGAATATAAACATGAAGGCCATCTGGAAGAGTAGACTAATGGCACATAGCCATCTGCGACTCAACCAATCGGTGAACCAGGACGACGCGACTGCAACCACCAACGTCCAAGAGGTGAGGATGATGTTGATCTGAAGTTGGGTGTTCGCGCTCTGAATGCCGGCACCTTCAAGCATATCACCGAAATAGAACGTAATAATGTTGGTTCCGGGTAGCATGACGATAGCTGAGAAGGTTGTAGTAATCAATAGCCGTTTCCGATTGGACTTCTTGGAAAGTGACTCAACCAAGGACATGCTATGTTCTTTCTCAAAGCGTATGGTATCCGCGATCTCACGATAATGGACCTGGACCTCGTCTATATCAGTACCGTTTGCGATCTGGAGGATCTCAAAGGCTTCGTCGTGTCGATCATGACTGATGAGCCAACGAGGCGATTCCGGAATGAACGGCAAAAGACAAAAGCACGCGATGCTGGGCACAACCTGGAGGAGACTTGGGATGCGCCAAGCAAATGTAGTGCCGATATGCTGAGTCTAGAGTAGAGACAGGTCAGTGAAAAGACGGGTTTGCTTAGCAGGCTGGTGGCCTACCCCGTAGCAGATTCCCGCTGCAATCAAAGTGCCTACTCCCCAACAAGCGTAGTACATGCCCAGGGCAAATCCTCGATACTCAACTGGTGTCGTCTCTGCCACAAGTGTTGGCGCAGCAGTCTGGGCCAAGCCCATTCCCGCACCGACAATACATCTTCCCGCTATGAACATCCCGATGTTCTGCGCCGACCCCTGGATAACCCCCCCGATGAGTGCTATCAAGGCAGACCAAAAAATACACTCTCGGCGACCTCGCCAGTCTGCCAAGAAGCCAGCGAAAGGGGCAATTGCTGCACCACCAACGTATGAGATGGCCGTGTTAAGGGACTTGGTGGCTGTCGTGAGGGTAAAATAGCTGCTGTAAGTCGGCATCACGTTGAGGCTGCCCATCAACGAGCTATCATAGCCGACGAGCTGGATTGAAGCCATTGTCCTGTCAGAGTTGACAACTATGTGCGCTCAACTGGGCGCAGGGCAGAGAACATACCACCGAATCCACTACCGAGACCGCAATCAAACAGGCTACGAGCCATCTCTTGTCTCGTGGAACAAAACGTGCGATTTTCCGGTTTGCCATTGTCGTTCTGCTTAGTATTTCGAGGATGGCATGAGGAGATGAGGCAAAGAATGGGGAAACGCATCCTTATATGGGTTGAAGGTCTGTCTATCGCCTAGTTATGCCATCCTTCTCCTCCGCACTCGGCAGTATTGTCCATCTTCCCCACTCTAGATCATGGCACGAGCAAAGTAATCAATGTGTCAAACTGATCTCACGTGATCCCATTTTCGCGGTATTCGAGTCCTATGCAAACACCATCGCGTCACGGTATGCCCTAGCCATATTGCCCGTATGTTCTACTTGATAAATTTTTTGTTCTTGCTTGTGCCGTTGCTAGAGCCTCGAAAGATGCCAGACTGTTTCCTTGCTGAGATAGGCGGCTATCGCTGCGTTCCGGGGACAACGCAGATCATCGAGTCCCCTATCGCCCCATTCTTGTCAGGGCTGCTACCGTGAGAGGTTTGATACGCAAAAAGACGTGTCTGTATCACGAGGTCTTTGGGGAATGTTCCGATGCTACTCCTCTCCCACTTTGAAACAACGTGGGCGCTTCAATCCTGCTTTGGTGGTGCAACAAAGCGAATTCGGACAGTATTTGTCATCGCGGGGTCAAGGAATCGATGGAGCCGTCCCCCACCTCCGCCTTGAAACGCCCTTTAAACAATCAATGACCATCTCTCTATTACGACTTTGACAACCTTGAACAACCGAATATGCCGTCGCTACCGGAAGACTACTTGCAACGAGTGTATGCCGGGGTTCTTGGCAAGTTGGTTGGTGTGTATCTCGGCCGGCCGTTCGAGAATTGGACCTATCACGAGATTCAAGAGAAACTCGGTGACATCACCTACTATGTCCACGATAGACTAGGCCTGCCATTGGTAGTCATCGACGACGATGTTTCGGGGACATTTACGTTTGTTCGGGCGTTGGAAGAGCACGGCGTCCACAAGGGGCTTTCGTCTGAAGATGTCGGCAAGACCTGGCTAAACCAGGTTATCGAGGGTCGGACTATCTTTTGGTGGGGTGGGAACGGCATCTCAACCGAGCATACTGCCTTTCTGAATCTGAAGAATGGCATTGCTGCTCCTCACAGCGGCTCCATCGCCACGAATGGTTGCACTGTTGCTGAGCAAATTGGTGCCCAGATTTTCATTGATGGCTGGGCCATGGTAGCTCCCGGAGATCCAGCACTCGCTTCACAACTTGCAGAGACTGCTGGGCGAGTGAGCCATGACGGCGAGGCAGTGCTGGCCGCAAAGTTGTGGGCGGCTATGGAGGCCGAGGCGTTTCTGTCCAAGGACGTGAACCATCTCCTCGATGTTGGCCTCAGTCTTGTTCCGAAAGAGTCACTCATCTCTCGCATGATCAATGACGTCCGCAATTGGACGCGCGAAGATGGCAACTGGAGAAAGACACGTCAGCGAATTCAAGATACTTATGGATATGACAAGTATCTGGGGATTTGTCATGTCATCCCCAATCACGCCATCATGATTATGGCACTTCTCTGTGGAGGTGATAACTTTCACGAGGCTATGCATATCATCAACACCTGTGGCTGGGATACAGACTGCAATTCTGGGAATATTGGGTGTCTCGTTGCTTTAATGCATGGCCTATCTGCCTTTGAAGGAGGTCCCGATTGGCTGGGTCCGCTTGCAGATCGAGCCATCATCTCGAGTGCTGATGGTGGCTATTCCATCAACAATGCAGCTCGGATCGCCTATGATATAGCCAATCTTGGTTGCCTACTGTCAGGTCATCCATTGCTACCACCCCCAAAACATGGTGCCCAGTTCCATTTTTGTCTTCCCGGCAGTGTTCAGGGATTTCAAGTGACATCGGATCCTGGTTCTTCGATCAGAATTCGCATATGCCAAACCAAGTCACGCGGAATCGACAGCCTCGAAATTCAGATGAAGGATCTTACACCGAAATGCGGTCCGATAGAAGTCATGACCGATACCTTTACCCCATTGGACATCTTACAGGTGGATCGAAACTATGACATGATGGCATCGCCTCTGGTCTATCCTGGACAACGGCTTGAGGCCGAAATACACGCAGCTGAGAACAACACGTTCGGCTTGAATGTATGTCTGAGGCTCAAAGCATACAATGAAAGCGATGAGCTCATGACGGTAGACAGCGACTGGGTGCTTATCAAGCCTGGGCAGGATAAGGTCCTTGAGTGGACACTTCCAGCCAAACTGGCGAACTGGCCTATCCAACAGATTGGCCTGGCAATAAGCACTGCTGAAGGTTCTCCCGCTCTCGACGGCGAAGTGCACCTTCGTAGTCTGAGATGGGATGGTGTACCTCGAATGACTTTGCAAAGAATAGCCAAAAAACCTCAAAGTTTCTGGCGGCGGGCTTGGGTCAACTCCGTTGACAAGATGCACACGGAGATGGGGCCATCATTCTTTCTCGCTCAGAGTCGTGAGGAGGGTATCCTGTATCAAGGGACAAGAGATTGGACTGATTATCAGGTGGTTGTGTCAAACTTCGTCGTCAATTTCGGCGGGCCGATGGGGGTGGCGGCTCGAGTACGGGGGCTAAACCGATACTATGCCTTGATGTTTACCAAGGACAACCGGATCGCCTTGGTGAAGGCTGCAGATGAGAAGAGGGTGGAACTCGCGAGCAAGCGCTTTGACTGGAAATGCGATGTCAAGTATGATGTCCACCTTATCTTACGAGGAAGTGACATACGGGGTCGAGTTGGGGAAATAGATTTGATGGCCTTCGATGAAGATTATGTTGGTGGAGGTGTAGGATTAGTAGTGACGAATGGTTCACTAGCAGCCGATAGCATCACTATTGCGCCTTTAGAGGCCTGAATATTAGAGGTCCGAGAGTATGCACTCGTTGTAGTCAGCCGGTTTACTCATTCACTTCCAGGTAAAGGCGCTATTTCAAGGAGGGGTCTAGCACCATAGCTGATGATAATGAGAGAGATGGCGAAGGCAAATCTAGTACATGTGCCAACACAACGACTTCGATTACATACAGTGGCACAGGAGTTGTCGCATCATTTCGTACCCCTCCCTGTTTGGCCCTTGAATTAACTTGTGAGATGAAACGGACGGGGTTCAGAGCATTCAGCACCCTTTCATTATCTGACGGCTATGCAGAGTACAGGCCAAATAGTTCAACCCCACTGTTGGTTCAGCAGGAATTGGTTCGAAGCAGAGACGCGAGGGAGAGATTGAGTGAGAATGGGGGATCTGCATTGGGCTACCCTATCTCCCTTATCAGTCTGTTGCGGGCACAGAAAGAGACAAATACTATTATTACAAGGTTTTCGCAGTGTGTAGAGTCGGCATTTAGTAACAATGAACTTCCATAATTCTGTCACTCTTTGGCGCTGTGCGCATCCCCATGTGGCGGAAGAGAGTGATTGCTGCCTGACCGAATCGTGACGTGGTCCCATCATTCAGAATTGAGATGTAAAAATTCACAAATATCTGGTGCCAACCGCATCAAGCTCGTGACGAGAGAGCTGCCTTATCATCCTCCAAGGGTGTTCTCTCTGCCGTACTCCTTATAATGTTCCTTGCTCTCTGCACCCTCCTAGTAGGGCTTAGTGTGAGGGGTCGCCATCCCTTGCCAGCAGCTCTCCACTGTCAAGGCAGCTGGTTAGAGCCCTCCACAAAGTACGAGTCTCGGCGGGCGCTTCTTAGACAAGTGCAGAATAGACGATGCCTAGAATGGAGCGCCTCCCTTTTGGGTTGGACTGGTGTTGGCTGCCAACTAAGTGAAGCCTGTGCCTGGTACGGCAAATTTTAGGTATATATTAGCCGTCGTACGTTGGCTCTTCAAAACCAAAGTCTACAATTGTCTCAATCCTAAACTATCTTCGACTCTCTCTAGTTCACTTCGTTCCGATGGCTGAGAAGATGCAGGAGGTTGCCCTCTTTGGAGATCCAAAATATACAGCATTGCGGCGCAATGTTGACATTCCGTTAGCAGACCCCACCATTTTTCATTCAATATGACTTTGTCTGACTTTTCGTCCAATTTCCAACACGTCGCAAAAATGCGAAGCTTTGCTGATACAAATAATTTTTAGGAAGCCCGGACCCAACGAAGTTCTAATCAAAGTCGTCGCGACTGGGTTGAACCCCAAAGACTGGAAGGTGAGAAATGCACTCAGAGTCCTGGCCATTCTCAGAACAGTTCGAACTTGGTTAGACGGTTTGCAGTTAACCACGTATTTGGTAGCACACTGAAGATCGAGATGAGAGCGAGGCACTCAATGCTGGTGATGATATAGCTGGCTTCATAGCGAGTACGGGAGAGGGTGTATGGGAATATCAAGTTGGTGATCGTGTCGCTGCATTCCACCAGTTGGCAGAGCCACATGGTGGTTACGCTGAATACGCAATTGCCTTCGCTTCATCGACCTTCCGCTTGCCGCCCAACATTTCTTTCGAGGAAGGGGCTGGTCTGCCGCTAGTTACAATGACGGCGGGTATTTCGCTGTATCAAGCACTTCAACTTCCGTTGCCAACGTCTGCCGCAGCCGCATCCGGTGATGGGCCTCCAATTCTTATTTACGGAGGCTCAACCGCGGTAGGTGCCTACGCGCTACAGCTTGCCAAGCTCAGCAAGCTCAATCCCATCATTACTGTTGCCGGGAATGGAATTGAATATGTCAAGTCGCTGAATGCGGCAACGCATATCATTGATTATCGTGACGGGAACGTGGCCGAGAGGATCATCGACGTCGTGCGGGGAATGGGGAAGGAGCTTCATCATATTCTCGACGCCGTCTCAGACTTTGGGAGCCATAAGATACTCACTGATGTTCTTGTGGCATTTGGGGGAGGGCAAATTAACATGTTGGATCCGGCGGTAGAGATGGACGACTCGTGGCAGTGGCCAGAAGGGGTTAACTTCTCCTTGACATTTGTTCCCAGCTCCTATGGACGAAAGCACCCCTGGATTACCGAGGAGCGAGCTGCAGCAGATAAAGACTTTGGCCACTGGTTCTATCGATACATCTCTTACCTTCTTGCTAAGGGGGACCTGGCAGTTCATCCATATGAAATCCTACCGAACGGACTCGATGGAATTTTGGCAGGTGTACAAAGATTACGGGAGAATTCTGTTTCGGCTAAGAAGCTCATTGCGAGGTAAGTTGACTGATCTCGGCTCAGATAACTGCGACATTACCCCCGTTGACCTATTCTATAGAATAGCAGATACCCCTGAATTGTGATGTTCGGCCAAAATTGAAGGGACTTCCGTGCTTTCATCTAGGAAGAATGTTGATAAATTGTTGTCAGGGAGAAACACGGACCGCGCATAATAGGAACGATGATGTGCGTTTGAATATAAAGTAGGAAGACAAATGAAGACTACCCTTTATACAAAACTTTCTCTGCTCATATTTCTATTCGTCACAATCACAGTAGATGGGAAACTGATTGTGGAATTGGGCCCTGCTTCTGTTTAAAGAGCCCAGATTCTTTGATCCAGAAATCATTTTGTATTCCAAGCTTCTCCTAAATTCAACGTGTGAATCCTGTCAACGGACTATTTCTTTGCCCACCTGCTCTATTTGTAGCTCTACAATTGTCTGCGCTAATCAGAATGATATGATGTATAACCGCTACGTGTTGACGGTAATAATCCGGTGGAAGCTCAGTATTTCGAGCCGCATTGCGCGGATAGATTCGCGGATTCACAAATTAACTGGTCTCTAGGTACGTTAGTCTCCAAAAGAAACGGAGTAGACATGTTGCTGGCCGAGGCTGAGACTTTGACAATCGGCCTTCCATGAACTGGTGTGTTATTTTGAAGCACTTTTGCAAATACCCACAGTGTTGGCGCTAGCAATGCAACCACCCAGGGGCCTTTTGTAGGCCACAGCCACTGTCAATCAAAAGTTCCCTCAAAGCATTGGAGAAACTAGTCAAAAAATCAAGACGGTGGGTAGCACAATCGTCAGTTCGAAACCAGAGCTCAACTGGCATCTGCACCTTGTATCTAGCCCTCTTGCCATGACGTGAAATGGCGCGCATAGGGGTAATCGCACGTTAGCAATAATTCACCTAGCTCTAGGCCCTTGGCCCATAGTTCAGCCTAGAACGGAGAATGCAGAAGCAAAAACTCGAGAAAATGGAGGCGTTCTTATGTCTGATGGGCCATTACGGGAGTACAGAATACTCTCTGACTTTCGGAGATCAAACAGGCTCACAGATCACATGGCGTAGTGATCATACGATAACTAGCTCAAATCATACCAGAAGTAGTCAGCAAATACCATCCTTCAATGGCTTTGGTACATTCTTACCTAGTCACTCAGTTACTTTGTAGATGCTACTTGTGTTGGCGAGATGCCGTCATTAGAGTGTCTAAATCGAGCCTGCTATGCCGGGGTAACTCTCGATGGTATTATGTCAAGACAGTATTACTGAGTAGCAGTTCAGCCATACCCGTGAGGCTCTATTTTTATCTATCCCGCTAGCCCCATTGAATGTGACTAAAATTGCTTGCAGGCGTCACTATACGTTCACATATACTGAGAATTTCTTCTTGTCTACACCTGCCACATCCTCGCCAAATATTGCGTTGTTCTCATAGATCATCACCAATGAAGTCCCATCGAGCCTATGCGAGCTCGATCGGCTTCTTCGCCTATCTCAAGTTCCTTCTCCAGTTATTTCTCTACCTTTGTACCTTTTCCGCTGAGCTTCCTGGGTACATTGTTTGGCTCGAGGTTTAGGGTTAACAAATCTAAAACTTGTCAATTTCACCTTTCAAGCAGCCTCTTAGGAGGCTAGATGTTTCTGCTAATCACTACCAAATAGATGGTAGTCCATTCAATCTGTTTTGAACACTGAGGTTATGTCTATGGAGACGCCACGGGCTTGGCAGCCTGGATAGAAGCGGAGCGGATGCTTGATGCATATTGTGCGCGCCTTGTCATCTCTGCTTGAGGCCGGATTCCGATTGAATGAGATATTTCTACCGCATCCCATGTATCATCAAGTATATCAATCGTAGAATTACACCCCCGACCCCGCCCGGGGAGACACGAGGCCGACGGAAGTGCCCGAGGCGCTGGGACCAATTTGTCCATTTGAAGAACAAAGAAATCGAGAAGCTCATAAACCGCCACGACGTAATTTCCCCTCTCGAGTTTTCTTTCTTCCTCACTCAATCCAGTGCTTCCAGTCTCTTTCCTCGTTATCGCAAAATGCCGTCAAATCGCCGGACGAAGCGGGATGCTTTGTCGCAGGGGGCTTTAGCCAACCGCGACGACCTACCACCGGCTACTAGAATGGCAGTCAATGATTGTCCGAACGAGACAACACCCGTCTCTCCGGAGCGGGTTCGACAAGCTTCTATACCTGATGATCCAAGACTTGGGACGCGCCCTGACATGAATAGAGCGCCGAATCAACGACGGCGCCATGCAGCCAACGCAGGCGAGCCTAATCGAGGGCATAACATATCTTTATTCAAGATACTTTTCACATTATTCACCGGAGCTCTTCTGTTCGTCATAGTCCACGGATGTTGGCCCTCCGCCGATGAAGACAAATCGCTTCAGACCTATCAACAAGCACTCGGCAACGCGATGCAGGTTGTCTTGACCAACTCCACGCTGGAGGCCATGTCTGCTGTCTATATTCTGACATTTCCACTGTACTACTTTGCTCCGCATCCTGTTCAGGACAAGCATCGCAATGCTAAACCACCAATCCAACTATCTCAGCCCATTCTGCCCGGTCAGATACTCGGCAAGTTGGGTCATGAAACTGCTCATACCATGCAGCTTTCTCAACATTGCCTTCTGGATCTTGGTGGCGTTTCGGCCCCCGGCGCGGTGGGGGAGATGTACAGACAGGTTCAGATGGTGCAAAAAGCATATGACGAAATATTCTTAAAGACAACCGGATTTGTATATGCTCTGGAGATACCGAAATTGAACGCGCAACATTTACGACTGGCCATTATCCTCATCAACACGAACGAACTGTTCGACCCGACCTGGACAGCAGACAACGAATCTTCTGAGGAGAGATTGAAAAAAATCGAATTCAACCTCGATTTGTTAGCCCAAGGGATTGAGCGAAATTTGGTAATCTGGCGAAGTGGCCTCCTGGCGCTTGCTGAGCCTGTTCAAATGGCGGTGGAAGGCCTCGAAACAATCAAGCATATTGTTATGGCACAAGTCAGTCCTTGTCTGCAACAAATTATCAAAGCTGAGCACTTAGAGTAAGTAGGGAAGAGGGCTTTACAGTAGTCTGGAGATACCTGACTCGGTATACCGATTTTAATATGGAAAAACTGACGAGTGTACAACAGACGACGCGCGAACGCAGAAATACGGCTTCGTCAGATCAAGGAACTCGTACCACATCTAACCAGGATGCAAGGTCTCCTTTACTATACAAGATCGATGTTCTCGTCAGTCAATCAGGCCATGACCAGGACTGTTCATGACTTCACGTTCTCACGAAAAGAGTGTTGGGCGGCGTCTTCTTCATTCAGCCCGGCGATGCGAATTGCGCATCGTCGCGAATGCCTCCGCAACCTGCTCGGGAACGATCACATCAGCGCGGTGCAGAATTTAGATATGCTACACGATATCGTCAGCCTCGGTATCGTTTGGAAAACAATGCATACGGGAGAATTTGACTGGATGCAGAATCAGGTCCCTCTTGCGCCAAAGAGAGAGGATCAGGCAGCAGATCGACGTTCAGGACAGGAGAGAGACGCATTCAAGGCTCAAAATCAGACAATCTCGGAGAGAATGCGCAGACGGGTGTCTGAGCATATTCGTGAGGTCAGGATTTGATCTAAAAGAAACGCAAGGTCCAGAGGATAAGCGAATCGATGTGGGAAACCTATTCAACTGTGTCTGTATGCACCTTGACTTGTTTGTCTCATGATGTTTGGTTCAATTAAGAATTGGTCAATCTATTTTAGCTCAATTTAAGATTCCGCAGAGGATTTGGTGTAAGCTTCCCTCGTTTCTTCTCGCCATTGGTTTTGTATAAAGCATCATGTGAATTGTTTCTAAATAATACCAGCCCTCTTCCAAGTAAAATATGAGTGCCTGAGGGCACATGCAGCAGCTCCCTATCTAGTGAAACACGTTTAGTTAGCCAACTAAGTAACCATAGACAGACACCATGGATTTTTCATAGCTAATCGGACTTTTGATGACATGCATCAATACCCAGATTCTCATACACGTATTGAATAGCTTAGTATAGTTTTCCCGACTATAGGATTTCAGTAACACAATGCATCTACTTCGCGCCCATAGAACCTATGCATGTTCTGGATTTGCACCGAACTCTACGTTTTATACTTCATCCGCTTGTCTACTGTTAAAACTGTAGTAAACGGCTCTCTGATACTTATCTCAGTTGCTCGGTCAATGTTGTACGATCTCAAAATAATGATGATTTTACGGAGACCTCCTAGAAGGACAAACATCCCATGGGTTTAGATTAGGTTCCATGGCGTACTTTAATATAAAAAGATTTTCTTGTCTCCTTAGTACTTACTCAATTTACCTCTGGGTAGGCGATGTTATAGAGTGATAGGTATTGTGAAATTTGTACTGTCTGGTCCATAGTAGAGAAGAGAAAAGAGAATTTGTGCTTGTGATAGACCGCGCTATTAATTGGAGTACATGTGCTGTGAATCCATGCTCATATGAGACTGATGTTATCTTCCGACGAGGGATAGAGCCTTCGCAGGCGAGGCATTGCTCAGTAAATTCAGTCATTATGTTTTACTACATTATGGGATCTGGGTTTATCGTTTTCAAGGTCACTAGATAATGAGCCACAGTCTACGAAACTATTTGAGTTTTGATTGCTTGGGCATGGAGAAAGAAAAATACTTTCTAGAAATACATATGGCAGATTCTAGCACCCGGATATAGATACAGTCTACCAGTATTTTAGGCGCCTCATAAATATTATCAGTGGAACAGACATAAAATTATATTTAACATTGAAACCCGGTTTTCACTCTCAATAGTCTATGGAAGTAACAATATATCACACTTTTCTATTGGAAATGAATGAAGAAGCAGGCAGCCAATGGTCGATAGGTGTGGAAACTCTAGCTTTTTCATTCCATGGAGTCGATTTTCTAAGCCAGAAAGCTATGACCCATGGGGTCATGGAGCTATGAGTATCATCCGTAGTATTGTCAGTGAATAGCAGTCTGATCTATTCAATGGCTTGAACGAGTTAGTCTCTATGGAGACAGGGCCTCATGAACTGCCTGGGTGATGTAATGTAAATGAGGATGACGAATACCAAGCGCGCGATTATTACGCAAATGACTAGGCTAAAAGAAAAAGAAAAAAAACAAGAGAGAAACTGTTACTCATAAAAGATTCAACAATAAGTTAGGATGCGCATGAAGAGCCAGAAACTCACAAGTTGCTGAACGGGAATGATGCTCTAGAGTAGGATCCTCGTATGATTGTGCCCAGACGTCGCTAAGTTTCCGACGGACCTACAGCAAAAATAGCATTCTCCTATGTAGAGGTAAATAAAGCACCATCAAAACGACGAATATATATAACTCCATATATTCTATATTTGCACTTCGATATTCTGACCCTGTCATCTCGTGTCTGACTTACTCATCTGAAGCGTTGGAATGTAGAGTGAGGTTTCGGATCAATCCGGACCTTTAGTTTCGCCGAACCACGAGCCTGACGCCCGTACTCCGTATATTGCCCCGCCACCTCTCCCGTCATTTTCACATGTTGATCCTCAGCGATTTCAACATGGTCAATCGCGGAGGGCGCAGCAAAGCTTGCAAAACTTGCAAGAGACGGCGAGTAAAATGCGGTGAGTTGTATCTCTTGTTTCCCAGTCCATAATTCCATGGTGGAAGTCCATGTGCATAGCGAGGAAGTTATCACCGCTAATAGAGCTTGCAGATGAGCGCCAGCCCCAATGCGAGCGTTGCGTAAAGGCAGGCCTACGCTGCGAGGGCTACAATTTGTACGCTGAATTCGTAGATCAAACATCACAATTCCACAATCAAGGCTCGTCTCGAAGGCTGAAGACATCCAACCGTGCTGGACCGGTAGCAACCCCTCCAGACCCCAATTCCCAGCACTACCTTCTGCCTACCATACCTCCCGATTATGACGTTGTCATTCATGCTCATTTGCTTTCAAGATTCAATCGTTTGGAATTTCTGCCTTTAATATTAAGTGACGCAACCGGCGCGTCTACTGATTCCACGCATCTACTAGCGGTTCGGGCATTGGCGGCTGCTTACTTTGGCAAGATGAACCATCATATAAGCATGTTTCAGAATGGACGGAGAATATATGGGAAAGCTCTGGGTCGCATACACAATGACCTGGCCAATACAACAACTCAATTGCAATGGGAAGCACTGGCTAGTGTTCTCTGCCTGGGGATGTACGAGAATATTGCTTTTACAGAGAGGACTGGGTGGCTGAAACACTATGATGGCATCTCACAATTGGTAAAGTCGACGCCCGAAATAGCAATGCATATTGCAGGCTTGCTAACGAGTAAACACGGCAGGTCAGACTAAGGGGTCTCTCAAGATACGAAAGCGCTATTGATAGAGAGCTCTTGAGGCACTGTCGATTCTCAATTGTATAGCTATTGATAATCCGTAAGATATCGGACCGGGCTGACTCGGGATCAGATCATTAGCGCACTCCTCCGCCGCCAACACTGTTATCTCTGCCAACCGGAGTGGAAGAGCCTTCTACGAACATCTTCGTCCAGTCCACGATCAGCAAGTGATTGCCTGCTAGAGATCTTCGCTGAGATACCCGGAATTTCGCAAGATATGGACATTGCAGGAAGCGCGAGCTGCAACCCGGAACTTGAAACTTCGCTCCGACAGCGTGTTGGGCTGACGTTGAAAACCCTCTACGACTGGCAAAATATTTTCCACTTTTCTGCACCCTCAACAGACATGCTTTCAATCCCAAATCCAAGTGAAGAAGACTCTCCGACATTTACGGCTGGCGATAAGGCATTATTTGCCCTACAGAAAGCAATCATTCTATGCTTAGCCCACTCCTGTGAAGCATTGGATATCCCTCTAATACCGGACGAAATTGGCCCTTCCAGTCTGTCTAGTCATGCAAGCTGGGCAGTGGCTACATACCAATCAACAACAAAGGCAGCTATCGCAGCTGAAATCTGTTATCTAGCAGACTCCTTATGTCTTGGTTCGGATTGGTCCAGTACAACCGCTTTCCTATTCGTTTTTCCTCTTCAGGTGGCAGCACTGCACCTTGAGCGAGGTAGTGCCGAGTTGAACTGGGCTGAGGATATGATGAACAGCGTGATCGCGGAAGTCCATGGAATTGAGATGGGTAGAATGCGCGATTGGTCAAGTGGTGTCAAGCACAAATCATTGGCCTCAGACTAGTTATAAGCATGCAACCTGAAAAAATGTGAGTCCTTTACCAGGACTCATCGCGTACACTGCGAAGATTTCGGATCACCAACCACTCCAGCTTCGCAACCTTCTTTTTCTCTTTTTCGCCCTGTTCTTGCTGCTTATCATGTGCTTTGGCTGCGGCTTTCGCTTGTTTCTGATGCAACCGGGTTCGATCTTTTTCAACATCCATCAAGTCTTTGCTTCGCTTCTTTTCAATTTTCTCTGCTTTCTTGGGCTTTTCCCTCTCAAGTTCAGCATCAGCCTTTTGGTTAATACGAGCAATCTTCTCATCCAATCTTTGTAGCTTCCCCCGAATTTCGACATCTTCGTCAACATCCGAGTCGTAGTCTTCATAGGAGTGATTATTCGGTCGGCCGTGGCTCATGGTTGCATTGTGGTATTGTTCTTCGCGTCGGATTCTCTTTTGGTCTGCTTTCTTTTGGTCCTTGTTGAGCCTTGATGTTGCTTGGCTTATGGCAATCCGATCAAGAATATTGGATCTCTGCTCCGGGGGATCAAGGTCGAAGGATAATTCCGCAATGATATGGCTGAGTTCTCGAAGCCTTTCTGAGGGAACGGGGCTTGCAGGGTTCCACCTCAGCATTCTCATTACATTTTCGTCTTTCATGATTTCCATTTCCAGACCTCTTGGATGAAATACATCCCGGTTGACGCTTTCCAGAAATTCCTTAATCTTGGCATGACGTATAGCTGCGGTACTGGCACCTGCTACAGCTGTAATACCAAAGGAGGCGCCTTGAGCCCAGTGATGTGGAACGTAACCAATCCCTTGTCCAACAACATTGAGAGCTTGCAAAGGGGCAGGTGGCGTAACGCAGATATTGAGAGTATCAAGGATAGAGAGGAACAGACCCGAAGAAATATCGGACGACATCAAGACGGGAGGATAGGCTCTCATGAAGGGAGGCGGTGGTTTCAATATGGACGGAATTGAACATTGTGGTATAAGAATGGGCGGAGACACCACGCCAAGAGGATTACCCTGGTCAGGAGATAGCGGAGAGACACGCTGGTTTGTAGAAGACGGGGCGAAGTCCTGTCTTGCGAGATCACTGTTACTGTTGGGTATAAAATCTGGTGGTTGTGACGGCTGATGACGAGCATCAACTTGATAGTTGACAGACATAGAAACTGGCGCTGAAGGATAAGCGGGAGGGGGCTCGTACCGATCCATGGGCAAAAGATCAGCGTGTCGCAAAGAATTGACGGGAGATGGTTTCTAGCTACATGAGCGAAGAAAGAGGCTGCACTCAATTTACTCTTTATATTATTTACAAGATACACATTGCCGGCTAGTTTGTTTGAGTAGGCATCGCCACGACTTGGAAACTATTCCACGTTAGGGTCAATATTCGAGCTGTGCATTCGACACAGTCAGCGGCCAAATCGAGTTTTGTTGCTTCGCTTGAAGCGTGCTTTACCGGATTAGGCTCATTGTGCGAGCAATGAGGCGGTGCAGATCTCACTGCGCCAATCGGATGAGTTCGGAAATCGGTCTGAGCGAGCACTAACACTTGTGATGGAGCACTAAGACTTAAATGTCGCTGACATGTCATTGCATAAAACTCCGTACAGAATTGGAGGTCCCTGTGCTGATTGTTGGCGCGGGACCTTGTGGACTGCGCACGGCATACGCCTTATCCAGGTCTAACGGCAAGCGGACGGGTAATAAGCGATAAATTGCATTTCGTTGAGACGACGCGACAATTAGTTCGGAGTCTCCAGGTTGACAAATATGGGACAAAGCTGGCTACGCCAAAAGCGCATGCATTTAAGGCCGAGGAGCTTTGGAGATTTGCCGACAAATGTCTATTGATACGGTTGACCTGCTCAAAAGAGGAACTTCACGAGGTGACGCGGGCTGGGTCAATTTTGTGACCAGCCTCAGCGGCGACTACGTCGGTGGACTCCCCTACGAACGGATGGATTCAGAGGTTTTGCAGCATACTCCGGAGGCATGGAACTCAGGTAATTTGCAGTAAAGAAGAAAGCTGAAGCGAGACCCAGATGATCCACAACATCCCGCAACCCATGTTTAAGCAGATCATTGCCCAACATTTGCAAAATGATGGTAGAGGGATGTCTCGTTTGTCGACTGCCAGCAAGTCCGTCAATCCCCCCCTCCTGGGTTTTATATCAAATGGCTGAACATCCAAAATTAGGGAGCCAGTTATGTACTCAGCACACTGCAAGATCGGCTGAAGGGCCATTTGTGAAAAGTCTGTATCTAGTAGCCTGCGATGGTGCATGAAGCCAGGTTCGAGAAACGAGGGAATTAGCGTGTGAGGGAGATGATAGCTGTTCGTTGTCGAGGTCTAGTGCTAGATGACATAGCTGACATTATGACCCAGACGGATCAATGATGACAATACACTTCGCCGCCGACTTACGACCCATAGTGAAAGGTCGCGTGGGGATGTTACATTGGCTTCTAGATCCTGGTTGCTCAGACTTCATCATTGCCTATGATCTCTCCGGGAGCCAAGTCCTTATCATTAACTTTGACGTAACTTAATTTCAACCCAAAGACCACTCTGATATTCAGTTTAAGATTTGAAATAGCACCTCCCACGTATCTCAATTCTCACTTCTCTAACTCTTTTCAGTCTGGAACGTCCTCTTTCTTTTCTAAATCACGGTGAAGAGATATAGTGTATCGCCAGTCACAGGTGGTGTGCAGCAAGTTCTAAGAACATCCTTGAATCGGGAAATTTCTCTATAAACCAGTATGATAACCTCTTTGTTCAACTCTCAGACTACTGGAACTATCAGACGGCTCTCGTAATCTCTTCCGTACCAGAGTCGAACTTCTCCGAAACTGTGAGAAGGGCCTCGAAATTGGGTCACATTTTCCGAATCAGTAAATGTAGTACCCTTGATGGCGAGACGCATCGTCTCCCCTTCTTCCCAAATAGTACTTGTTGGCCAAATCTCCACACAGATCTCAGCTATCAGATCAGGATTGAGCCAGAGTCGCCGCTCATGAAGATGTACAGGCCTCTCTAGAGTGCTGTGTCTCTGGTCTAACTCTCTATGGGAGGCACGAAGCCATCCAAATGCCGCATCTGCTTCAAGCTTCTGGGTTGAGTGATAGAACTTAACTACATTGCCCGCTTTGTCAATTTTCTGAAGTGCCACAAAGATGTCAACATCCGGGAAATTGATAGCTTGTACATAAAGTGTCGCTGATAGATTACCTGAAATCTCTGTTCTTTTTCTGAACGTGAAATCAAAATGAACCTCTGATTTATGATCGTGGGCGCGAAAGGCTTGATAAAAGGACTGTGTCCTTGATTCCAAGCCAGGTCTTTCAGTAGTCAACTTGTCAGGATGATCAAGCCAGAAAGATTTGAGTTCTGCCACTGGAGGGAATGTATTCAAGCCCCGACTGATCGTAGAGGTCGCCGCATAGCGCGCGTCTATTTCAACTGGCGGCCAATTTGTCACTTCGTTGTCGATATTCTTGAGGAAGCGGTCCCAAAACAACTTTTGCTTCTTGACATTGTCATCCTTGTAGAACTCGCTCCACTCGCGCCCGCCCTTAAGAAACCTGTGGTCAGCACTAAGAAGCCTGACTTTGAAAAGGAAAACTCACATGGATTTGCAAATACTTGCTGGCAGATGAAACCTCTCGCCAGGCACCAATAGTCCCGCGCAAATGCAGTCCGAGGGACGACCACCCTGTAACGAAGAAAGCAGGCACATCTATGTCGCTCCATTTCACAATCTTTGATCTCCAATAATCGTCTAGTAACGGATGTTCCAGTGCGGCCACGGCATGGTCCTCGGCCCTGGTAAGTCCGTTGCCTGTCATGTTCATCCACATGTGCTGAAAGGGGACTCCGGGGATGCCACCTGGACAGTTAACTTCTCTGTATATATCCGAGATCCCTTCCCAGACCATGATGGCACGAAGATGCGGTGGACGCAAGACTGCTGTCTGATAGGCTGACATGGCATAGTAAGACACACCCCCTCCCCATCCGACATTGCCATCGGACCTGTGGATTACAAGTAATCAGATGCAGTCAGATATGATAGTAGCGCATTGAGATATCTTACCACGACTGTGATGCAACCCATTCTACAATGTCATATCCATCTCTGCCTTCTTCGGGCGAGAAGTATGTTGCCTCCGCGCCTTCGGACCACCAGGTCCCTCGAGGGTCAACTAAAAGAAACGAAAAGCCCCATTCGCCGCACCAACGCAGAGGATCTGGGAGTTCCCAATGGGTGTGATGACTCAGTTTGTCAAAATCGACTCCCATATTTTCGAATTTGTTTCTAGGCACTGCGCCGTGTTTCCCAAAGGGAGCAAACAAAATCAAGGTCGGGGTTGCTTCAAAGAGAGTTGGGGATGGTCGGTACAAGTCTGCGTACAAAATTACTTGGTCCCTCATGGGGATTGCAATATCCTTTTCAAAAATAACCTTGCCATCTTCCAGCATTCTGGTCTCGTGTTGCAATGGTGGTGCTTTCTGGAGCGGTGCTTTCACCTATATGACCATTTTTAGCGATGCGCCGTGCATTATGATCTTGGAGGCTTGCCTTTTGAGGATGAATAGAGGGTCTGAAAAAGACACCCAAATCTCTTGTGTTTTGAGACATCTGGGAGGTCTGTTGGTCAAAATCTTGGGAAACCAGGAGATAGATCTCAAGTCAAGTTTGCTCAACGTCCAGAATAGACAGCCAAACACAATTTCTCCACGAGAATAAACTCAAATCATTTATAAACGTGAGAGAGTACGCTGAGTGCGTAAGGGAGACGCCTCGGTAACAAAGGCGGGGAAGCCTTGGCCTCGTCTTGTTCTAGCTCTAAGACTTCAGTTACCCAATCGGATGTCGGCGGATTCTGCCTCTGAGGGGAAGCCGATTTATTAAGATTCCACTGACCGCAGCGTATACGGCTCCCGGCAGCCTTTTCTTATTTCTCCATGCGAGTAGATTGCCCTGAATAACCATGTCCCATTCATCGGAAGACCCCGTCCCTATACTCCCTGCTCCAACTGGGGGTCCAGTCGGAATCACCAGGGTTCAACCCGAACGCGTGTTTCCTGCTCTACGATCCCGAAGGGGACCCCGCACCGCGAGAGCGTGCGAGGGCTGCCGCCGAAGGAAATCCAAGGCGAGTTTGTCTTTAGTTGGCCTGTCATTTTCTTCCAAACCACGAGAGTGAAATTGACATACGAGATTTGGGAAATTTAGTGCGATGGCCTTGATTCCTGCAAGCAATGCACGAGTGAGCTCTTCCAAACCCATCCCTCTCAAACCTGAGAGTTACCCGCTGATGAGCACTGCTTTCTCCATGCGCAGAGCTTGGTGTCCAATGCATATATCGGAAAGACCAAGTCCTTAATCATCCCCGCTCGAGGCGCTCTGCAGAGACAGACAGAAGAAGTATCTCTTCAAGCATCCAAGAGGCTTCAGTGCAGGCCGCTCGGGCTCCGCCATCCTCGATCGCCGCGGTGGAGAACTCCGACGATTGGGAGAGTAGGTCTCTCAACACCTTGAATGCATCCAGTCCCAGTCTACTCGGATCCAACAGCCAGTCTCAGTCGCTTGAACGCAACTTCAGTATGTAATCTCAATTGCAGCAACGGCCTGCTACGCAAGCCGCTAGATGCAGGCTGGAATACTAAGGCTAATCTTTAGGCAGTTCCAACAGAGTCCCCGGGGCAGTCCAGAGATGGAATACATGAGTTCAATAGCTACACAAAGGGCCATGAATTCTACGGGACTACTAGCGTATTTGCATTCTTGAAAAAGTTGCGGCACCGTGCACAGTCATACTCGACAGCAAGCGGTGGTGATCTTCTTCCAGAGTCAGATCACCACCATGGCACTACGTCCTTATCAGAAACATCGCCCCATTCTCTCGACAACGTCTCTATAGTTGATTATCTTTATAATGGAGATAATTCTGATAATATTATGCCAGAAGTACAAGTACGGGAGGATGATGCGTTGGGGGGCATCAGACGTCCAACAGAGACATTTCCCAGGTCAGACACTAGAAGAAGAAGGATTTTGAAGACGCTCGCGCTAACTTAGCTCTATAGCTCTCGGTCAAAAAAGGACTCCGGTGTACAGAGATCGAACTATTTTGGGGTAGGGGTGTCTAATCTTAGTCGTTGCCACGCAGAAGAAGCCCCCAACTTCCATCTTGAGATTGAGAAAATCTTTATCAAGCTTTTCTTTGAAAATCTGCACTGGATGCATCCACTCCTTGATAAGACGAAGTTCCTCTTACGCTGCGAAAAGACTGTGTGGCAGGGAACCAAGGTCACGACCTCAAGCACCAAGCTGGCATCTAGGCCCAGCAGAAACATGACCAATCTTCTTTGCCGAACGAATGCAGGGAAGAACCAATTCTTGGCTTTATACTATGTCATTGCTGCACTTGGAGCTATTGTGGCTCCTGAGGATTGTCTCGAGGGCAAAGAAATGGCGCCAGCTGGGACCGCTGACACCGTTCACGTGCTGTCAAGCACGAAACAAAAGTGTTCGCCGTTATCCTGGTCAAAGTCCTTCTTCCAAATGGCACGGGAGAATATTGGAGACATAATCTCAACAAGCTCATTAGAAAGTGCACAAACGTTGTTCTTCATGGTGAGTTCAATAAGCTCTTCCGCGTCTTTGCTCCTTGCTGATGCGCTTCGACCATCAGTCCGTATTCTGCCAGAATGCCCTCCAGCCGCATGGCTGTTACATGTATAGTGGTATAGCAGTAAGAACAGCTCTTGCCATTGGGCTAGCGGACGAAGGACATCCCCAAAACGACGCAGAAACTAGCACTTCCAGCCGCACTTGGTGGTAGGTAGTTCATACCAAATATTCAGAATTGAAGCTCGTCTGCGGTTACTAATTAGCAATTAGGAGTCTATATACGCATGAAATGTTCGTTGAGAATGATATTCGATAGTTTTTAAACTCATCGCGATAGTCACTAACCATTTTTCCTCTATAGAGAAATGTGCGCTTCGTCTGGACGCGAGTCGTGCCTGAAACATCTCTCACATTATCGAATCCGTCGACCAGATCAATTCAATGACGAGGTAATTGTTAACATCTGGTTCCATCTCCGCATCTGGCTTGCTGACAACGTCTCAGTCTGAAAGCAGTTATTATCGCAACCGGTTCATTTCCTCTATGGTCTTACTCTCCGATATCTTGCATCAAGTTTCCGGAATCTACGAGTCTTCCCCTGAGAAAACTATCCAAGAAAGGTCTATCTTGGCCAGAGAGTTGGACAGGCAGTTGGAGTCTTGGAAAGCTGGTCTCGGGTCGCCCTTCGACCTGCAGACATCATCCCTGCGGGAACCGGAATGCATCTCAAAACAAAAGGTTGTTCTAAAGCTGAGTATGTTGCTCTAGGATGTCACACAATAGCCATTCATTGGTCAATTATACTGATAAAAGTGGTCTTTTTTTTAGGATACTACAGCACGAAGTCTCTCATCCACCGACCGTTTCTTGAATGGATCGGGCATAACAGTGACCAGGCTTCGATCCATATCAAAGCCTGCATCGGGGCATGTTGTGAATCTATCCAGTTGCTATATGAAACCTATCTCCATCGGCCATACTTTCGTACATGGTGAGAAACCCTGAGCTCTATGACGAGAGCGACATGGACCATTGTCCTCGATTGGAAATTACGACTTACAGCATTAAACAGGTGGTACAATGTCACATACACCCTGAACTCCTCTCTCATCCTACTCTATATGGTCCTACAGGATTTTCGTGAGATTTCTCACCATGATCTTCTTGAAGTGGTGGAGAAAAGCATTGAAATATTTCAAAGCATGGATAGTGTGAGCGTAGCCCAAAAGTGCGCTCATATTGTGCGTGAGGTCTTGGAAACGGCACGTTCTGTAGAAAGCTCACGCCCAGCCAGTATGTTACCATATTGTGCGTGTTAAAAATTACTATTACTAACATGAGTCTCCCAGCGGTAAGAAAAACTTGTGCTACAGCTAGGCAGATGGAAAACGTGGAAGACGCACTTGAGAATGGCAACTTACCCCCCCAGGTAAGGACGTCGGGGGAAACGTTGCTGGATTATGATCTTTCGTTTGATGAATTCCCCATAAGTCATCTGAGTTTTCCATCCGAGGATTTATTCACCGTACTCTTTGAGCAAGATTTGTTTGGGTCGGCAGATCTAGTTGGATCAGGGAATGAGCTGGGAAAATCTTGAACCACTACGGAAATTATGGCGATCTCACTGGATGTCTACTCAGCTTGCTTTTTTTTCCCCGAGTATGTGTAGTCTTGGCAACCCGATTGGCCCCAGATAGCCGGAATCATCAGATCGTATTCCGTACCCCAGATTACTGCGGCGCGAACAACCAGACCTTTCCCCGCACGTCTCCGTTTACCCCGGATTCGAGTAAGGCAAACAGTATCCAATCGGATGGGACCAAACTCCGTGGTCAAGCCTAAGATCCGGGCTACAAAGCATTCCACGGGTACATAACCCTTCCGCAGTTGCGGTCGGGAAATGCATTAGAGTTGCCGTGATGGTCTGCTTTGTTCAGGATTTGTCTTCTTATTACTACAACTCGCCTCAACATGTACAGCCAGAACAAAGCAGAAGTCCGTCATATGGACCACGTCGACGTCACCGAGCCTCCAGCCATAACTAGAGAGGTGATGGATCTCGATTCCGTCATTCCCTACCGCATGACGGCGACAACTTACATTGCCCTTGTGTCCTTGGGAGTCACTTGGGGAACAACAACGCTCTCCAATGTCGGGCCCTCCACTACCTACACCTATGCCATTGAAGATCTCGGCGGCTCGTCAGTCGAGTCTTGGATTCCCAATGCGGCATTGTTCCCGCTAATCGGTCTTCAACCTGTATGGGTGAGTCGGGTCACCTACCCAACTTTTCTTTTCCTTTTCAATGTTTCCATAGTAGTTCTCGTTGTCGGTCAAGGCTGATCGAGTAAAACGTACCCCAGGGGACATTAGCCGACCGATTCGGAAAGAAATGGCCCATAATCGTTGGCGGCGTCGCTGGTGTTGTTGGGAATCTTATCGCGGGCTTTGCGCGAAATGCAGAGACAATCATCGGTGGACAGGTTGTCAACGGCGTTGGTGCTTCGCTGCTGGTAAGTCGACGTCTCCTTGCGGCAAACCTTTCTCGCTTGTAGAAACTGACCAATCTCCCTGCTACAAGCTGCTTGTTATTCCCGCTGGAATGGAGATTGTCCCTGCTAAGGATCGTGGCTTTGCTCAAGGTTTTATGGGCATCATAAATGCCACCATGGCAATTGTTGGCCTTATAGTTGGTGAGTTTATGCCCCCTCGCTGCTCACTTACCTCTACCCGATATTGGTAATGCATTACCACGCAAAGCTAACACATTTCATCAGCTGGAGCCTTTGGACAGATGAGCTCCCGTGGTTGGCGCTGGGTCTACTACTTCAATGCTATTTTCTTTGGCATCTCTGCCGTCGCAACACTTTTCTTCTACACACCACCGCCAACGCTGCTACGTCGCCACCACAGCCCCAAAGAAATGCTTCAGTCCATTGACATCTTCGGCATCGTTCTTCTTCTCGCAGGTGTCGCTTCTCTTATCACTGCGCTTACCTGGGGAGGCAACTCTCACCCTTGGAACAGTGCCGCTGTCATATCAACATTAGTGCTGGGGGGTGTTTTTCTGGTTGCTTTTGGACTCTACGGTAATCTCAAAGGACCCGAGGAGGATCTAGAAAATTACTAAGCATTAAATCACAGAAACTCTCGGTCGCAAGGATGGCCTCGTTGACCACCGCTTTCTCCAAGACCGAAATTTTGTTTTTGTCCTTGCTGTTGCCTTTGTTGATGGCATGATTCTGTATGGAGTCAATGCTTTCCTTCCTACAGAAGGATCTTCGGTCTTTGGAGCAGGCCCCATCATGGTCAACGTTTATCTGGTAGGTAAAGGCGCATTTGCCAGGATTTGCCCAGCACTAGAATCGCTAATCCAGCTAACTGAGCTCAAGCTGCCCCTGAACATTTGTATCATGATTGGCATCCTGGGATCGTCCTATGTCATAACTGTTCTTCAGCATTTCCGTATTTTGCTCAGTGTCTCTATGGGCGTGATCGCCCTGTTTCTAGGTCTCTTGGCTCTGGCAACTCCCTCCCGGCTTGCCATAACACTCGTCTTCTCGGGTATTGTTGGACTGGGTGTAGGTGTAACGACTGTCATCCCCGTCGTGGTTATGTCGTATGCGGTGCCTTCTTACCTCCTGTGAGTGGCCTGAACTGCTGTCATACACTTCACACGAGTGCTCATATAACTTCCAGAGGCACAGCCGGAACTCTGCTCGCATCCGTTCGCGCCCTCGGTGGCACTGCTGGAATCACAATCTTCGCAAGTATATATGGAAACTCAATGAAAGGTGAGTACATCAAAGCCTTATGAAACAAATAACTGTTGACATACTTCGAGCCAATCTCGCCCATTACATTACAGGGGCCGTTCTTGATGCCGGTCTTCCCCCTTCATCGTTAAAATCCTTCCTAGCTGCTTTCCTTGGTGGCGATACCGACGCACTAACATCAGTACCTGGCGTGACCAGTCAAATCATCAACACCGCAGATTATGCTGAAAAGCTTGCTTCGTCCGCTTCATTCAAGTGGGTGTGGATAGCAAATGCAACGATTGGCGCAGCTGCCACCATTCGTAAGTATTCAATTCTTCTCCTCCAAGGTCTTTGATCAGATATTGCTAGCCTCGTTGTCCAGGACTAATTAAACGCATCCAGTTACTCTCTTCCTCCGCTCGGTTCGAGATCATATGACACATCATGTCGAGGCTCCTCTTGAGCCCAGCTCTGTCTCTGAAATGCCAAAAACAATCGTTTGATATCGCGCAGCCCGAAGCTATTGATCTGGTGGTATCGAAGTACTATGAACCGAGTCTGGAAATAGTTCTATCAAATCAATCATCAGAATATTGAACACCATAAGCCTTTGATCTGAAGAAGCCTATCAGTGTCGACCGACTATCTACAACTGTGTCTCGATTCTTATATCTGCTATTTAATCTATTTTCTCGCTGCACTTGCCTTCGCATCTTATCCATCGTTGTTCTTAAAAAGCCATTTCTCTCTGATTATTAAAGCCGATTTAATGCCTTTTGTTTGTCCTATACGAAGCAAGGTATCCAAGATGTAATTCCGCTGCGTTTTGGAAAGGGACTCTACCGAGTTCGCAACATATAGGCCACGTACGAGTATGAGAGCGCCAAGCGCCTTGCCTCTCGGTTTGGTCGTTGTAGCGTGTTGTAGTGGCGTGTCATTCATCATAAAAGGAATGCTGCCGCAAATTTTATCAACGTTGGCGAATAGCAGGCTCCTGATGTCCCAGAGAGAGAATAAGTGAGAAACGAAGGAACCCTGTAAAGCTGGCAGAGATATTAACTGCTCCAAGATTTGCAATAGGTGAATATTTGCGCACCAGATGCCCAACCACATTCCGCAGTGCTGCTCATTCCCAAAGTTGTAGTGGCATCCAATCAACGATGGCTGACTAGGGCCGGCATCATCTTGTGCTGGACATCTGGAAGGAAAGTGTCTCAACTCTGGCGTACCGATTGCCTCCCAGGCTCGCAACTGTAAATACACTGCATAAACTCGGTCGATACATTCAGTAACTTCACTCTTAAGGTGTGCTTCGGGTACTGAAGTCAGGATAGCCTGCGCTTCGTTGCAACATCGAGCAGCAGATTTCATATGACGCAATAATTCGGCTTGTTGCGGATTATCGGTCATCTGTTCCACCTCGTACTTCGACTCCGTCCCAGCCGGGGAAATCCCTTCAAGGTCCTTGAATTGGCGTTTACGCTGGACGGTCCGGAACAAATCCTGACCGACAGCGGTGTTGGAGATACCTTTCCCTCGCTTATGTAGAAGTACCGTAAGTCCCGCTTCATGTATATCGTGGGTACCATCTGCGGTTCCGTTGAGAATCTATGAATTGTCAGCATGATAGGGGATGCGATGCAAATACCGTTTGGAAAGGAACAACACCTACCTCATACAACTGAAGCAAGATGATAGTCGCCAACATTGGGTCCGAGCCAGCTCCGGATTCGTGGCTTAATGTCGTCGAAATCCCCTTTAATGCCAATCCATAATAATCCACGGCTTGTGTTTTGAAATCCGTGATATTGGCAATAGAGCAAAGACTTTCAAACCCAGCTGCTAGTGCGGCGGACTGAAGAAATCCACAGTGGGGGTTTCGCAACAATAGGTCAGGCAAAAAGCCTAAGAATCCAGGGGAGTCTTTTGTCGCTGGCGCGGTATAGTAGTGCAAGAAGAACGGAGTAGCGCAATCACTCCAATTCGTAGAAGGCCTCAGCGGAGAGGGAGAGGGCCCAGCGGGCCAGACCGAAATTGCCTTCGGTTGCTTATTCTTGTTGATCTTACTTAATGCAGAGCCATTCTGCTGCAATGGTGTCTTCGGTTGTTTCTTTCTCTCCCCAATCACTACAGCGTTCATGGATCGAAATGTCAATTGGCTAGTATCGCGATAACCAGGGCATCTTCGGCACGCTCTGGTGCATCTCGAACATTCTGGCTTCCTTTCATCACACTGCTCGTAGTGAGAACCCCTTTTCGCGACCTGGTGACTAAGCTACATACCTTGACTTTCATTCTCCGACAGGCAAAGCAGCCCAAGCTGAAAGGGATACGCGTTGGCACAGAATTTGGTTTGGTAGACAGGTGTGGCTGATCCATGACTCTCTAGTCTAGCTTCTCATGTTGCAATGGTTTTATGGCATGGGTAGAACTCGGCGACACGGTCTCATTTACCAGGAAACGACGTTGAGAGCCACTGGCTGATTGAGGAAAGACGTGCGATATGTCGATGCTCAACTCGGAACACATCAAGGTCAGGCGATGCAGAAAAGAAGGCAGGTTGAAGATGCAACGGATGCGCCGGACTAGATGATATATCAGGTAAAGTCCCAAAAATCGCAGCGTCTACCTGTTTGGGCGTAGTAAGGAGTGCCGGGGGCCGCTTTTGGTGAGCTCTCTGTCGCAGTGGGGGGACTTTTATTGAGTTGACAGCAAAGTCGCGGGGACTACCTAACCTGGCAGGCAAATTTGCTGATCCAAGGGAACCCTGCTTCTCTGATTTAGCCTTTCTCTCTGGACGGTCACGTTCGGAGACCTTTGTCATGTTTTCTGAGACTGAAGTCATAGAGGCAGACCCAGGAGACCCAGAAGCCCTTATCTTAGAATCGCGTCATTTACCCAACAGAGCGTGTGTGATTCGAAGTGCACAGTATCGATAAAAGATGGCTCTGCAATTTGCCTGTTTCCAATCGATTATAAATGTATATATTCTCGATCTGATCTTGAGTTGCCTTCCTGGTTTGCTTTTTCTTCTACAACAAGACAGTTGTACTTGACCCCGGTCTTCCTCCCAGAATTTTTCGGAGCTCGCGTCTTACCACAATTAAATTTCCTTTGGGCTCTCTCTCTTCCCATCATGTGGGAGTTTCTACCAGTTTTTGCCATTTGTCTAGCAGCGGTGAACTCTGAGAAATATGTCCAGACGACTTACGGACCTATCTTTACTGAAGATACTGGCACTGATGGCATCACCGCATTCAAGGGGATCCCTTACGCTAAACCTCCAGTGGGTGGCCTCCGATGGCATGCTCCTATCCCGCCTACGTCCTGGACAGAGCCCCTGAACACGACAGACTATGGTTATGGCTGTATCTACTTCAGTATTGGCGATATGGGTCATTCAGCGGACCCAACCCGTGGATATAGCGAAGATTGTCTCAACGTCAACGTCTGGACACCAGCAGAAAGCTACTCCGAGGCTCTGCCCGTTATGGTCTGGCTCCATGGCGGAGGATTCGTCTTCGGCTCCGGAACCGCGCCTGAATGTGTCGGCACACGAATAGCAACACACGGTGTTGTTGTCGTCACAATCGATTACCGGCTAGGAAATCTTGGCTTCATGGCCCGTGAAGATCTCGACGCTGAAAACCCGTCCTCTAAATCTGGCACACAAGGTCTGCAAGATATGATCCTTGCTCTCAAATGGATCAAGGCCAATATCGCAGCATTTGGCGGTGACTCGAATAATGTGGTGGTGTTCGGAGAGTCTGCTGGGGCACATGCAGTTGGAATGCTCATGGCATCGCCCCTGGCTCAAGGCCTTTTTGAAAAGGCCATCACACAGAGCGGCTCTCGCTGGGATAGCGAACATGGTGACATGGCTACCTTTGAGGAGGCGCGTCGCAGAGGACAACAGTTCGGGGACATTTTTGGTCCCAATACGACCCTGGAGGAACTTCGTGCGCTACCCACGGAAACGATATACAATAATGCTACCTGGTTAGGCTATCTCGATCCCCTCTTTAGTTACACGCCCAGCCAGGACTTCTACGTCCTTCCTGAGCTTCCCTCAACTATTTTCATGGCCGGGAAAGAGGCTAAGGTCCCCTTGCTTGGTGGGTTTATGCTTCAAGAAGGCTACTCGTTCCAGTTACGTGGTCTTGTTGACACAAGCATGAAGCAGTACAGAGATGCCCTGTTCAATTTCTTTGACACCCCGCACAAGAATACCAGTATTACAAATGGGCTGGCAGAGGAGCTATACCCTGCCCGCAATATCTCGGAAGCCGTGGCCTCGTCAGAGCTCTGGGCTGGAGATCTCGTCATCGGAGAACAAACCTGGGAGAACATCCACCTTCATAGCCGTTTCGCCGAGGTCCCGTCATACCTATATCAGAACGTCTACACTTCGGCTTGGAACCCAATCGCAGGGCATGGTGCTGACATTCCTTTTACCTTTGGTAATCTGCTCAACGCCAGTAGGGTAGTTGGCAACCCAGGCCTTGACGACCGAAAGTTCTCGAATGCAATCATCCAATACTGGACCAACTTTGCCAAGACGGGAAACCCCAATAAACCAGAGGGCGGGCTCCCAGAGTGGCCGCGATACTACGCCGACACGTCTTTGACCACGTTCGCCATAGGTGACTCTGTTAGCAGAAAGGAAACACGCCTAATCATGAATCTTGGGCAAAGTATTACTGTGAATGAAGAGTTTGACTACGATCGATACGAATTCATCCGCAGCTATCGGAACGCTAGCGGCAGCTTTCCTCGGGCGTGGCGCGCATTCAATGATACACCGCCATTACCAACATCCTAGAGGATCCCAGTCCAAATACGAACAGCAACTCTGCCTCAAGATATATATCTGTTTCAAGGGGTTTTGAAAACTGCATTTATCGGAAACCCGGAATATGGGGGAAACAATCAGCAACATCAACCAGGGAGTTCGCTATTTTATAGCCTCCCGCTGTAATGGCCGACGCTATGATACAAGACTTATTTTTCTAGGTGTTAGGTCAAGCGCTGCACATCCCAACTGCCGTGCTTTGACAACTTATTTCATTCTCTACTCTCACTTCACTTACAATTGAATTGGGTAGTGGTGACCTGTGCCCTGCCAAACCTTATACTCTCAAAACAATTATTATCTGCAATTTGTATTCGAACCTTCCTTCTTGCTTCCTGAATTGCCTTTTGTGTATTGCTAGGTTAAAAACTATTTCTGTGTGGTTGAACTGTTGTTTTGCTCAGATTCGGGACATGACGCCCTTCTGTCACTAAATTTTTCCTCTTATTTCCAGCCCGAAGCACTGCCAGCTAGGAGCCGAGGCTCAGCTAGCACAGGTGACCAGGGACTGGCTGGCAGATGTATTCCATGATGTTTCCGTATACCGCGAAATACCACAGATCGAGTCTTGTAATCTATGGGTTATGGCAAACCCGCGAAACATCCAGATGAGAAACATCAGGCTAGCCGCCGCACAAAAGACAATGCTCGATAAGGGCCACTGCAATTGTACACCGTCTATTCCCTTGGCAAGACCGGCCTGAAAGCTAACAATGTTCTCACCAACATCCTTATTTCCTGTCTTTCTTTTCTTTCTTGGTCTCCTCCTCTGCCACACAGATCGCACAGCCCGTCCATTCTATAGTTTCCCATCTGCCATCCCCAGAACAGTCCCTCGAGGCGCAGTCCCCGTTGCATGAAGGCCACTTAATCCTCACGACATTTCTGCTCACTGTGCGCCGGCACCTAGCACAGGATACAATCACTGTCTCTAGAGTACACATGTTAAAAATTGCAGTCCGCTAGCTGACTTTAACAGTCCCGTATTTAGTCAATATTTAACGACTTTGGCCTGGATGTTTTATGGAACAGAGAGCTGAAGAGTACAGCGATTATAGAAGGATGCATTTCGCCATTTATACAGTGAATAAGTTAGTCAATGATCAGATTGGTCACTTCAGTATGTCTGCCAGAACTTAGTGAATCGAGGTGGGTGCAAAAAGCATAATAATGTCCTAAATCAACCCAGCTGTTGGGGATTTTAAGGATCGAGTTAATATCGATTCACTTTGATTCACAACCCAATGCTGTTTCCAACTTCACAAGAATGAACCTACGCCGAATATCTCGTCGTTGATATCTGAAAGCTTATGCAATGCAACAGGCGCTTCGGTAGGCATTCGCAAATAAAGTATGGGAACAGATGCTATCAATAGGTCCTGGCAAATTCCCAAGGTTCGTTCAGAGATATTGAGAGAGCCTGGTGTAGAACTTAGAGGATCCATGGACACTTCCGTCGGTGCGGCTAGGATAACGAAGAAGCATCAGGATGTCCAGGAAAAGTCGACGAGGAATACCTCAGCCAGGCGAAGATTGTTTACTTCCAATCTAGGAATTGATGAATAAATCAATAAATCCGGTCTGCTAGAAGACCATAGGAGCAATTCTCTCGATTTCTACTGGATATTTCACAATACATTGCCAAATTAGCAAATTTATCCTTTCCCTCCTCTATTTGGAGTCTACCCCTGGTTCTTGGTCCAGCAATAATAATCGCGCTGCTTAACTACTTTGCCTTCCGTATTCCATTCAATCAAACTGACGCCAACAGTCTTTGCTCGATCACCCTTCTTGAAAGGCGACCCGGGGAAATCAGCGAGGCAAGTAAAAGAGATCTCTGCCTCCCAGACTGCGTTGCTTGTCGTTCCGTTTATGCTTCGAGTTGCCATCTCAATATTGTCGCATAGTGAGAGCATGACGCCAAAAACCTGTCTTGCTAACGCCTTATCCATATGGATCTGTTGGGTCACTACGCATTCATGTCAATTCACAAGCAAGAAATTACCTCGAGAGGAGGCATGACTTACAGTAGTCAGAGTAATCCAGGCCATCGTCCACCCAGTGGCTGAGAAGCCGGTTTAGGTCTCCTGAGTTCCATGATTGCCGGTAAAGTTCTACCTGTGCCTCCAAAGTTTCACCCATCGTCGCGAATATTGCCAGTAATCTTCCGTAGTCACGAAGGGTGAATGAAGCACGAGCTTCCTTCTGATCCATGGGTAAGACTCCCTACTTATCATTATTAAAACTCAACGCATTTCGGATCCGCTGGCGGCTTGATGACCGCAACATTGAGCTTTAGGTCTGACTAAGTGATGACGGAAGCAGGAACGCGGTGTCGCCGATTGTTGTCTTTGGAATCATTCTTGAGCACCAACTCAAACAAGGTAAGATTGCGCGAGATGGTGCCCGCGCCAAGACATTTTGACTGCGGCCTTACAGTCCATAAGCGCTGACTGTCATCATCATCGTCAGCAACTACCAGCGAAGTCGGCCGCTCCATGCAGGCAAGCTCCAGGAGATCAGTAATAAGATGTGTGACTGCATTGGATCAAATTTCCTCGCTATAGGAACTAATTAACCAGTCAGTCATGGTAACGTACGATCATTCGCAAATATCACATAAACTGAGTATGGAACTGGTTCCGGCTTCCCAACCGAGCCCCAAGGTGTTTCGCAATTCTTTCTCGGGCTAAAAAAAGTCTTGCTGATCCCACAAATGTAAATTCCGATTCTATCCATGGGGGATGCATCGTCGGTTCTTACCGACAGATCCTCTGAAGTATTCCTATCTAGGCGCCTTATAGATGCTGGTACTCTAGTAGCGATGTACTTCACGAGCGATCATCCCAGAGCCTCTTCCATAAAGACCAAGGGCTTTCATCGATTTACCAAAACCGTGTCATTGAATGCACGGCCAGTAACGCGCCCAGGTTAGCGTATGAACAGCACTGAGAGTTGGCTGTAAGATCCCCACCTAATAGGCTTATCATGGGTAGGCGGCCCGCAAGAAGAAAAAGAGTCAAACAGATAAGGAAAGAAGAAGGAAAAAGGTGAAGAAGGTATGCGCCATGGAACGGCATTAGAACGAATGCTCGGAGATCAATCAACGATCTTCCAATGAGTCCATGGATTGTAGAACGTCTGAGAAAGCCACCATAGAGTGCATCAGACAGATCTCCCTCATTCGACTCAGACCGTCTTAGTCATCCTTCGGCGGCAGGCTTTCAGCGATCTCATGTGTCAGCACAGTCACGTGCCACATGGTCTCTCGGACAACAGCTGGGAGCACAGCCCACCAAGAATCAGCAACGGCGTCAACACCAACGCTGTCGGCACGCCGTGCATCAAATGTGCCGATTTTACGATCATTTCTCGCACAACTCAATACACGCATATCATTGCCGCGTCTCCCTGTATATTAAACGCCCAAACAGTGCTGATACTCACACGATACTTTGCTTGACTCGCCCTCTTGTCACCACACGCGCAATGAGAGCCTAGGGCAATGTTGGATCTCCAGCACCACGATCGTCACCAGCGAATCCTGACCTGGCTGTCGGCTGTTCCCAACCCCGACTCGGGAGACCATATTTCGGGTGCCTCCATTGGGGAATCTGTAGCAAACCCCTTCAAACGACGGCGAGAGCGCCATCTTCCCTCTCCATCCATGTCCGATGACGATGAACACTTACACTCGAAACGGCTCTGCCTCGATCCCGATGTCACTCCTGTTCCCAACAATACCAACCGTCCGCCGCCGCCACCGCCTCCTCAGCTGTCTAGCACCGCATCTTCGCGTGGCTATTCTAGTACAAACTCTTCTCCGACAAAACGCACACGAAGCGGCAAGAGAAGCCCCACGAAGGGCATGTCCTTCTTACGGCTTGACCGTCTCGTCAGTTATCGCTCTTTGACCGATGCAGCTGGATTACCTCCACCGTTGGGTAGTATTCTGCAACGCATCAAGCAATATCGTCGAGGCCTTGGGATTCTTTCCTTGTCTGATATGGTAAGTCCGTTCTCGCTAGCATCTAACGAGACTTCACAATGCTCTCGGTCGACTCTAATACTCCATGTGATGAATAGGAATCGCTGAAGACATACGCCAACTCGCAACCTCTCGTGCGGGATATGCTTGAGGCACCTGGCCTCGTTGACTCGGCAGGTCTCCGAGTTCAGTTTGGTACACCGCCGCCTCTGGACACGCTCTTGGAGATCCTGGCGGATGCCAGAGAGTGCGAGGAGCACAGGCACAGTGAGGCTGGATGGAACACGGAAGTCCATGCTCCGCTTCTGAGGGCGGCTCTTCGGAAAGCCAGAGTCAATCGTGTGCAAGGTGGCGGTATTCGCGTCGGCTATCTAAACGCGTAAGTGACGAATTATCTTGGATTGTACAAGGCCTCTATTTTCCGAGAGCTACCCAGTGACACTAAGCTTCTGCAGGACTACGGCCTCCATTATCGCTGACTACGTTCTTCCATCCGATCGATCACGGTACGACAAACGCGTTGACTTTTGTGTTTACGTGGACCCAGGCAAAGACCACCCCCTCATGGATACGATACACAACATTTCTGACGGTTGGGACCATTATTCCATCAATCACACCGACTACACACCCTTGCTCGATCGACCAATTAGTATCAGCATCGAGACGAAGCGGACTGGCGAAGATTGGAATGCCGCGCTCTCACAGACGAGCGCGTGGCTAGCGGGCCACTGGAGACGGCTCGAGGAGCTGATGGTGGATGCAGACACCATGGCGGGAGCTATTTTCCTGCCAGCAATCATCATCCAAGGTCATGACTGGATGTTTGCTGCAGCGACTCGTGGCCGAAAGCTCCCGAACGGTGATTACGAGATGGTCTTCTGGACAAGGGAGCGGTTTGGGTCTACAGACGATCTCCAGGGCATCTACCAGATTGTAGCAGTTCTCCAGTGTCTCACCGAGTGGTCTGCTGTTGACTACTGGCCCTGGTTTTGCAAAGCTGCTCTCAGATCTGCGCGTGCGGATGTCGCGTCATAGAGAGAATAATGACGCTCTGAGTTACCCTTTCTCTTTCGCCCGCGTGTGTCCTCCGCTGGCATCTTAAGCCGGGATTAGCTAGGCACCTCTCTAAGTTACCGTGACCCTTTGTAGCAATCCAAGGAGCGCTGCATGATAACAAAAAGCCAAAGCACGAATATAGACGGCCTTCTTACCCTTACAATCAGCTCCTGGCCCCCAATTTGGGCGCAGCGGTGACAGCTGCGCGGGTCAAGAACTAGGCAAGCGTAAGCATTCGATCGAATATGGTGGTCGCTCTGGAAAATAGCAGAGAGCGTATATCTATGGTACGGAGCACGACAGGAGGGTGATGAATCACAATTACTGCGTGTAGGCCCAAAAACTATAGAGGTAATCGCATCGGGATGAAGCCAATTGGCGCTCACATTCTTGAATAATTAGTCCTGCACCTACGTCTGTTTTCTTAGGCACTCAGCCGCAAATTCCAGTGACTCGGTATGTCGATATGTCAACACGTCACGCAACAGCCAGACACCTAGCAACACAACAAATGACATCCTACAACAAAATGCATCCTGTATAAGGACTCCCATGTGGCAGCTTAGAGTTGGTCGATGTTGGCTGGCACATGATACATGATGATTTGTTGTTTTTTTAGAAGGTAGGAAAAATCAGGGTTAGGAGGCGCTGATTCCAGCGTCACGTTGAGGGACGCTGTGAATCAATACGACATGCATTGCCTTACAAACCTGCTCTATCGCGCAAGCAATAAAGCAGTATAGTTATTATAACTTATAGTGATGCCATGGATATCTCAAATAATTAATTATTTACTCATCCAAAGGCGATGCCGGCCATGGTGATCTTCGAAACCTACCCTACACCAGAACCCAACTGACGATGGCATTTTGCCGTCTCAAAATTCCTGTGAAGTGACTTTAATCAAGAATAGGGCCATGGAAAAATGGTAGAACGATTGATTTGTTTTATAGGAGCAGTAATGAATCTGGATTATAGACAATGGTTTCGTCGTAACATCAGGCAAGGTAGGCATTGAGCAAGCCATACAAATAAGTATGGAACCAACTGCAATGCCCTGAGAACATGAGTCTGCGGGGCTCTATGGATACCCAGTCCGAGGTCGCGTTTCCTTAGCGCGTCTTAACGCTGACTCTTTATTTACATCCAGGTCTGGTCAAGAAAGATGTCCGGTGCAACATGCTCATTCTCTTTACTCATCTACCTTTGAACAGTTCAACATCCTCATACCGACTGATGCTTGGGGTCTTCGGACAGTAGTCATTTTTACGGTCTTTTCCATGATGAATAAATCCTCATCCGCGTCGTTGGCGTCCATGGGTCGAGACAACCGACGGGAATCACAACATCGCACCAAAACAACACCCTCTGCGCAACTACTAGCTGGTTATTAGGAATACGTTGTCGCTGTTAAGGCTAGCCTCAATTATTCCTACAAATGAGCTCGAACAAGTCATTGTTCGAGCCGCGAGTGGCAGCTCTAATAAGATGCCAGATTGATGGACAGGGCAAGCTCGCGGAAATGGCCTTGTCGAAGTGCCATGAAGCCGTTGAACCCAGGTTCTGTGCACACACACCCGTTTCAGGACAATGCTCACCGCAGCTTTCTCTGCACTGTCCATGCTACCGCACTAGGTATTCGATCGATGGAACGTTGAGAGAGCGTTTTCCTGAAGCCTAGGAGGAAATTCTCGTGATGATGGCTCGGGAATAAATCTCTTACCGTGTAGGGACTCTTGAAACCTCTTGAGCCACAAAGCCGCACTCTATGAAGATGACGCCCATGTTGATGGGATAACCTCGCGTCCTAAAGCGATGACCCTCACGATATCGACGTCAGAGCGGCGACTCTTGGGAGGCTCTTTATTCCCGCTTGCAACCGGAAATTGCGCCTTGGGCAGCATCAAGGGGAATTTATTAGAGCGCGTGAGGTACTGGGACCCAGAGATGGCTCTTCTCGTTACATTTGCAGACGGGTTCTCAATTGAACTGCTGTTGACGCGACGCGTCCCTCCACTAACAAGGGCGAACCCTTTGAAGGAGTTCTAGGCTATCTATCCCCGACTTGGGGTCCGATTACGGCCCTAACAGCATCCCAACTATTTCCGTGCCACGGCGATTGTGCCCTATATACTGCGCATCCAGAGTGTTCCTACAGAGATCCTTGAGCGCTGGAGCCGCCCGCTATCCTAACTAACGGAGCGTTTTCTTTGCATGTTCGCTTTTCTATTTGGTCCTACCCCTGTCTCTACTTTACAGAGTAGTGCTGTCAGTGACTGGCGACTATGATATTGTCGCCAATAAGGAGACTTTTTATACTCGACTTTTCGTTCCCTCATGAGTAAAAAAAAACACAAAAAAACAAACCGGGAATCGGATAGCTTCCGTGCCCCAGCGGGAAAGTGTATTAAATTGTTTTCGGTATCGAATAGGAGTTTCTCGAGACTCTTGCACTATACGGAGTACCAAGAGGCGAGTTACGCCACTTCATCTCTAAATTGGCAACTGCTAGGTACAATAATTTGTCTTCATCCTCAGCTGACTTGGTTGTACCCACTGTATGCTTCATCACTGCTGGCGACGCCAGTTAACCATGATCGACAGCATCTTTACAATCACACCTTTACAATTACACCACGAGCGACTTTGCCCGTCCAATTACTACTACCATGTTCTATACCGTGCTGTCCATGGATCTTTGATGTCGAGAAGATAATATGCTGACCAATTTGGAAAAAAACTATTCCATAAGAGGCATTGTAAACGTTTTGCCGGGAGAATCTTTAACATGTTTGAAGGATACCATCCGATGATGGATAGCACGGAAATCACTGAATCACATTAGTAAGACTTAAGTCGATTCCAGAATCAGGCTTGTATTTTGGGCCTTGAAACAAGTAAAACGTCTGGAATCCATGGAGAGCATTTTCTTATAGGAAGAATATATGCCCGCGGGATGTTTTCTTAATTTGGTGTTGCTAGGATTATGGAACAGGTTTTGTATAATATATCTTCAGACAGTATTTCTATACAAATCTAGCTGGATCATTATAGCTCCTTCCCCTATCCCTACCGAAACTAAACTGCGATTGCAGTCTTCGCTTTTGTCTCTATGTTGTTTTGCCCTAAATCAGCATCTAGATACGGCTCTGCTACAATATCTACAGCAGCGACGAGTCGGCGCACAATCTCAATGAGCTCTTCCTCCTTTACCACAAAGGGTGGACAAATGACGACGGAATCGACTTTCCACGTGCCCGGAAAACCCATATTTCGCAAGACATTAACACCTTGGTTTAGTGCTTCCTGAACGACGCGGCCGGAAAAGTCATCGTCTCGAGGGAACGGTGTTCTTGTTTCGCGGTCTCGGATAAACTCTACAGCCCAGAAAAGCCCTCGACCTCGAATGTCGCCTACTAGAGGATGCGAGCCGAGAGCGGACTGGAGACACTTTCCGAGGAAGGTACCCATCTTTTGGACGTTCTCAATTAACCTGTCTCGTCGGACTATACGTTGCACGGCTAGTGCAGCTGCACATGCGACTGGATGAGCCTACCTTTGGGTCAGTTTGTCAAGGGACCATGGAGCCTGAGCAAAGTCCTACCTGGAATGTGTGGCCGCCTGCCAGAGCTCCTTTGGGAGTAGCAATCGTATCGAAAATGTGCTGGTGAACCAGAACTCCTGAGAGGGGAATAAACCCGCCGCCCAAAGACTTTCCGACAGTTTGAATGTCGGGACCCCGGATGTCTTCTTGCTGCCATGCATGCATCGTACCAGTTCGTCCCATTCCGCACATCACCTGACACGAGTTAACAAAAACCCCGAAGACCGAATAAAGCGTGGTACCTCATCAAGTACGAGCAAAGCACCGTACTTGTCACAGATATCTCTCAGAGCTTTGAAGTACCCAGGTACAGCGGGAACGCAGGCCAGAGTTGATCCCGATACCGTCTCGGCAAAGAAAGCAGCAACGGTATGCGGTCCGAGACGCTGGAACTCGGCCTCGATTTGTTCTACGAGTCTGGATAGATACTCTGTGTCTGTTTCATGATCCTTCTTCCCACGGTAGGCACAGCATGGATCGACGAAGGAAACATTGTTCGACATATAGTGTTGATATAACTCCCGTCGACTTTCATGCCCTGTCACACAGAGAGCACCCAGGGTGTTGCCATGATAACTCTGCTTACGGCTGATGATGTTCAGTCGTTCAGGATTCCCACGAACAGCCCAGTATTGGCTAATCAGCTTGAGTGTAGCATCGACTGCCTCGCTGCCTGAGTTGACGAAGATTGCTTTTGACAGTCCCCCTGGCTTATCTCTCAAGATCATGCTGGCAAGTTCTTCAGTGGTGTCCTCGCTGTATCCGCCGCCAGAAAAGAGATAGTCTACTTTCGTTATCTGTTCACGAACGGCATCTGCTACCTCTGGAACGTTGTGGCCCAGGCAGGCAACAGCAGGCCCTCCGGTGGCGTCAATAATTACTTTGCCATCGTCGAGAGTTAGTTGCAATCCAGAAGCAGATGCCACATGGCTAGGTTTGCCGCCGAAAGAGCGGTGGAAGATATGTGAGTCTTGAAAAAAAGAGTGTAGGGTCGACATTGTTGGTAGATGTATGATAAAAAAAAAGCCCCGAAATTCCTCGTCTATCTGACCTGTTCTCGGCTTTTCCAGACGTCGTAAGTTTATAAAATCACGATCCTGTTAAAGTTCTACGTGATCAGTAACCATTCGGTGGCTAATGACCGCCTGAACCGCGGAGATAAGCTATTTCTATTGAATGAGGAGACAGTTGGTCCTACGAGATTGCGGAGAAGAGGAGAACTTCATGCTAGGGCTCATTACAAGGAACATTTCCAGCTTTAAGCGTAACCGAGCGATCCTTTCATACCAAAACCAAACTGCTTTTAGTTAAATAGCGTGTTTCCGGCTTCTTGAAAACTCGCGCCCGAACCGCCATTCCAGTGGAGAACAAAAACCAGCGCCAGAGCCGCCAGGCACAACTGCTGAGAGATCCGTCAATTCGGTATGTTCAGGCTTATCAGTGGGCCAGCGTCCCGGCATTTGGGATGAGAGCGCCCTCCTAGCTCAAACCCCGCTAGATGAGCGGAGAATAAGGCCACGGCTTCGTTATCGGAACTTGTTACAGTGCCCAACCATATTTTCGCCTTTCCCAATATGCAACTTCACGCAGGATGCCGATCATAAAAGCAGAGCATGTCCACTCCAAGATTGCCCCTTCCCCAACCGTTTGCTTGTAATTGTAGCAAGAGCATGGCGGCCATTCACAACCCACCCGATCCAAATCTCAAGGACGGTGCAAAAGTCATGGAGAAGGACGCTGAAGAGTTTGATGTCGCCATGGGCGCAACTTATGTGCATCCATTAGACGACAACACTCAACGGCGGCTTCGACCCCGTCATATCCAGCTGATCGGTATTGCTGGCACCATCGGCACTGCTCGTGAGTCCTGAGCGCAAAGGGAAAACGACCTTGAGCTCACGAATTTTAGTATTTGTCAATATTGGCAAGGGCGTCATTTCTGGTGGACCAGCAAGTCTTTTCATTGCCTACACTCTATGGTATGGCATAGCCATCCACGGAAGGTCGAACAATAATTAACTGGTCTTAGGTGTCCCGTAGTCTACTGCGTCGCTCTTTGCATGTCAGAAATGGCAACGTATCTTCCCATCTCGTCTCCGTTCATCCGATTTGCTGGTCGCTACGTCGATGAAGCATTTGGCGTCGCTGCCGGTTATAACTTCTTTCTGTTTCAAGCTTCTCTCAGTAAGAAAACCTTGCTCTAGTTGTCTGGTATTTCTACTCAAACATGTGGAATAGTGCCTTTCGAAATCACAGTTTGCAACCTTGTCATCAGATATTGGACCGATGCCATACCTGTTTGGGGTATTTGTCTGATGTTCTTGTCATTGTATGCCTTCATAAATTTCTTTGCTGTTTCATACTATGGAGAAGCAGAGTTCTGGCTGTCAATGGGCAAGGTTGTCCTTATTGTCGGCCTTCTCCTCTATACCTTTATCGTTATGGTTGGCGGGAACCCTCACCATGATGCTTTTGGCTTTCGATACTGGAAGAACCCCGGCGCGTTCACCGAGCTTTATCGCGAAGGCGATACTGGGCGTTTCCTGGGTTTCCTATACTGCCTCATCCAAGCTGCTTTTGTCATCGCTGGGCCAGAATATGTATCGATGACTGCAGGAGAGGCTCAGAATCCCCGAAGGGTTCTACCCAAGGCATTCAACTCCATCATCTGGAGGTTATCCGTGTTCTTCATTCTCGGCTCTCTCGCCGTCGGTATTCTTGTGCCTTACAACGACAAGGCGCTCATTGAGGCTTATTCCGATGGCAAAGCGGGAGCTGCTGCCTCCCCATACGTGGAGTCCATGAGGACTCTTGATATACCGATACTCCCTCACATAGTCAATGCCATCATCCTGACTTCGGCATTCAGTGCTGGGAATAGCACGACATTTTGCGCTATCCGAAGCCTGTATGGTCTGGCACTTGAAGGCAAGGCGCCAAAGATCTTGACTCGCTGCAACCGGATGGGAGTACCGTATCTGAGCGTCTGTGTCGTACTCTGCATCGGTCTACTCTCGTTCCTCCAGATCTCAAATGGATCTGCTGTTGTGCTGAATTGGCTCGTCTCATTGGTCACTGCAAGCCAAGTGATCAATTTCTGCGTCATCTGCTTCACCTATCTCCGTTTCAAGAAGGCTTGTGAAGCCCAGGGCATTAGCCGTGATAGCCTTCCATATAAAGCGCCTTTCCAGCCTTATGCTGCTTGGGTTGGTCTGACTGCCTGCAGCGTTATGGTTTTCATCGGAGGATACAGCATCTTCATTGACGACAACTTCACGGTCCCCGACTTCCTGTTCCAGTACATGATGGTAGGCGTGTTCCCCGTTATTTTCTTTGGTTGGAAGTTGGTACGACGGACACGTTGGTTGTCGCCGGACGAGGTCGACTTGACGACAGGTGTGAGGGAGGTGGACGAATATACTGCCAACTACGAGGCTGATAAGTCCGGATCGAAGGTGGGCCGTGTTCTTGATCGAGCCTTCGGAGGCTGAGTTGGGATGAACTGGCCAGAGCAGGGCATCGTAGAAGCTACGAGAGTAAACGTATTTGACAGGGTCTTCCACGAATGCATCACAAGAGCGATAGCATCCAGTTTCTTCTGATCAGAACGTCTCGCCAGTCTAGCTGCCTCCCACATAGTCGATGATGCCAGAGCTCTTCCAGCACATGAAGGGCAACTTGTACATTGTGAAAGTGCCGATACTGGATGATGCCCTGCATTCTGCTTCGGATGGCTTGCATGTCATCTGCATCAACAGCCTCTCCACCAGCCATGAAGAGTGGAAACAAGAGCGAGCTTTCGACGAGAGACTGTTCTGGAATAGTGAGGAGTCTCTTGAGAATAGCAGCAAGCCGATCCGCAATCTTTTCGGCCGTCCCTCCCGCTCTTGCTGGTAGATGACGACGCCATACCCGATATATCTGAATCAATGCAGCACTGCGATACGTCTCGGCCAGGTCCACCAGAGGGTTGGGCTTCTCCTCTTTGTTGTAATTGCAGGCGAGTAGCTCGTTTTCAAGCCGACAAGCTCTATCGTACACTGCGTTGTCGTCTTGATTGCTGCTTGACGCATCTGCATTCAACACACAAGTTTCTGAGATGAGATACATGACACGAGAGCCTAGGCCGAAGTAGCTATCTGGGAGCTCTGAATCCCGAGATTGCCAGTAGTGTTCCGCCACTAGAAGGGGCCGGGTGTCCTGGGCAACGGATGCCATGATATCGTGGTAGGCAAAGTTGCGAAGAAGCCACGCCCCCTCAAATGATGCAAATCGATTTATGTCTAAGTTGCCTTCGATTGCGAACTGAGTGCGAATGATCTCATATGCTCCGATGACATGGATGTACCATTGTTGCGTATCGCCCGTGATGCTATCCATGGCACAGTGGACGAGGCTGCAAGCGAGTTCGATTTCAGGCTCTCTATTCAATGATGAAATTGACGACGATAAGGCCTGGAGTGCGCGACCCCTGGCATGGAGAGCAGGGATTCTATAAGCCTCTCGATGGAGTGCTAAGTGAGTTGATGACCATGCTAATATGGTGTCTAAGAAGACTGGCGATTCCATTGCAAGGGGGAGAAACACAGAGAGGAAACAATTGTTCTCCAAGTTTGTCGTGATAAGGCCAGTGAATGCTTGGACGTAGTATCTAAGCGCTTGTCTCCGATGAGAGCTTGTTTCGAGTGAGTCTTTGTTGGGTGAGTTCTGAAGCCAAAATGAAGAGACGTCAGGGGCACGAGCGAGGCCACCCTCGCTCGAAGCCCGCGGCTGCTGTACTCGAGCAGGCCTGCCAGGTTTTCGTCTATTGCCAGGTATCTCTCTCTGACAGGATAAGTTGAGGCGTCTGCAGGCGTCACATATTGGATAGTTGTTATCGCAGCGTTTCTTCCTGGGTGCCCTGTTAGTGTATGTCCCTTGTTGGGGGTGTCGAGCCATAAACCTATCCCTGCATGTCATGCAGCCCCTCCTCTCTCTTGTTTTCGGGCGCGGAGACATGTGCAGCCTCGTTGTTTCTTGCGGCGAATCCATTCTGGTGAGTTGGGAGGTTGATGTTCTCGGTGAAGATAAGAGACCCCACCTATCTATCGGCAGCTGGAGTTTATTGCCGTACCTCAGCCGATGTCGGGATAAATTATTCATCCGGAGCTATCCGACTCGCGCCACTCGTTGAGTCTGTCCACTATCGCCTGAAAATCGACTCTCTAAACCATGTTTCGGGAGAGACTTGGCGAGCCTTTGGACTTGATAGTCGCAAAGTTCGATAAGATTGAAGCATTTTCCACTGCTGTCCCTGCTAAGAATCTCGGTGTTGTCACTGTTTCTGTTAACAGGAGCCTTATCTGTCTACATTCTGGGTCATCAACTTGACGTGTTTTTAGGCGCCTTCTATGTACGCGGTGGTTTGCCAGTAGCTTCGGGTACTTATCAGCAGCACTCCGCCTTCGCCCAGCGGCCTCGGGAAGTAAGGCGAACCGAGAAACCTGAACTTCTGAACTCACAGAAAGCATTGTTACGCTCCCCCATCTCGGGAACGAATAGATTGGCTACGCCAAAAGATCAAATTGGGATGAAACCTTCGAGTCGAAAGAGAAAACATGCTACACGGTCCCGTTCAGGATGTCTTCCTTGTCGGCAGTTCCACCGCAAATGCGACGAGCAACGGCCAACGTGCGAAGTATGCCGGAAGTATATGCGGAAATGCCAATATGGGCTGCGGATTACATGGGGAGGGAGGCCGTTCTCCAAGTCTGCATTTGGTCAGTGTATGACCAGCCAGTGCGGCCCAGTTGTACAAATTGAAACCCCCAATGGACGAGGCAATAATAGGACCGGCAAGTCATGTCCAAGGCAATCCAGGATTGAAGTTTTACTTATATATGAGCAGGAAGTTTGCGCTCCCCTCCACCATTCGTCTACGGGCTTGGGGAATCTCAGTCGTCGACCAGTCCTTCGACAAATGAAGATTCTGTGGGAAGACAGTTGAGACTCAGAATGACATCGCCAGAGGATTCTTCCGGGGTGATAAAGAAGAACCCATCCTTTCTCCCCGATCTCCCAGCCCCTTACAGAACCTTGCTTGACTACTGGCCACGTGTTGTGGAGTCATTTTCTTGCGATGAACTGGTCAAGAATGAGTTCTTCACATCTTTGATGCCGATCGCGCTTCACACATCCCATGTAATGGCCTCACTCCTCTGCCTATCCGGCGTACATAGGATCAGCGCTGGGCTCACGCAAAGCCCACACCAACTGGCGCTTTTACAGTCGATTACAATAGGGCAGTTACGGACAAGGTTGCAGTCATTGTCGGGTCCTCCAACAGAGGCTATCATGACAACAGTCCTCTTATTGTGCTATTCGGAAGTTGTGGCGGGGGGAGAAAAGTCACATTCTTGGAGGCCGCACCTGGAAGGAGCCGCGGCTCTTCTTGACCATGATGTTTCATCATGGACCATAAGCTCGTCCGATTCTACGAGAGCATTCATCTCTAGGTGCTTTGTTTCTCTGGTTGCACTGGCCAATGTCTCAGGACATCCGCCCTCGCAATTTGTTTCCGATCTGGCAATTCGCATGCTGGGACACGCTGAGCGGTCTCCATATATCGACAAATTCACCGCCTACTCAACAGATCTTGTCCCGATTCTCATCAATATTGGGTACTTGTTACGGAATAGAAGTCAATCTTCCTCGCTGAATGCCCACTCGAGCCAAAGACAAGACACATGGGAACTCCTTCAGCAACTAGAAGGGATAGTGAGTGGAAGACAAGGCAATCGTGAGGTAAGGATGCTTGCCAACATTGCATCTAGTCGAAGGGAAGAGTACGTCAAAATAAATGAGTCCTATCATCAAGCAGCATTGCTGCATGTTTATCAAAGGATTTCTGGACTACCAGCATCGACGCCTTGGGTTCAACTTATTGTGCGACGAATCCTAGCGCTTCTATCTGAGATAACCCTCTTTCACGGCCCGTGCCCCGGAATTGTACTCCTATTCCCATTGTTCTCGGCTGGATGCGGTGCTATCGAAATCGAGGATCGCGATCAAGTGAGGACACTGCTAGCAAAAATGGAAGAGATGTTTGGACTCAAGACGGTGCAACACAGCATCAAGGCCTTGCAAATGCTATGGGCTCATCGAGACGAATTCGGAGAATCCGAGGAGAACTCTGCCTGGGAAAGGTTTATCGGTGAGCACTGTCATTTTTCCGTGGGGTCCAGTTGCTAAGCTGATGTGAGATATAGACCTCAACGTTGATTTGATACTATACTGAGTACAAAATCTAGTAGTGGAGTCTTATTTTTTCTTTAGACTATTTGATATAATATCGTGCTTTGCTCTGTTACGACTTCAAAGACTTCATTTCTTCCGATATCTCCTCAAACATGGAATCCATCTCCTGACGAATCTTTTCTTCATCAATCGCCAGTACCCGGAAATTCTGCATCACCAATCTACCGTCAATAATGGAATGCTGAACAGCGGATCCATTGCAGCCGAACACAAGGTGACTCTCCAGCATCAATTTTCTCTTCGAAGGCTCCTTCAAGAGAGGCGTGAACATTTGGTTCTTTGTTAGATCTATCACGATCACGTCTGCTTTTTTACCAGGCAGAACACTGCCGGTGTCGATGCCCAGAGCCTTGGCACCGTTTCTGGTTGCCATACGCAGAATATCGTACGGTTTCCCCAGAGATGCATCTTTATGAAGAGCTCTCTGTACGAGAGACCCAAACTTCATAAGCTCGAACATGTCTGGGCTGTTTTCACACTCGAAAGCATCAATTCCCATGCCAATATTCACGCCCGCTGCTCGCAAGTCTTGCAATCGAACGATGCCATTCCCTAGCTTTGCGTTAGATCCTGGATCATAAGAAACCGATGTGCCTGTTTTTGCCAGCAACTCGATGTCTCGGTCGGTCAGATGCACACAATGAGCAGCTACAGTGTCAGGCCCAAGACAATCGGAGTCGTAGGCAATCTCAACCGGCGTTTTCCCATATTTGGCGAAAACATCTGCCACCTCCTGCTCTGACTCCGCCAGATGAATGTGCAAACCCGTGCCAAGTCTTTTCTTCATCTGCCCAACTTGAGCCATCAACTCGAGGTTGGAAGTGCACATCCACTCGTGTCCCATCCAGACGCGGATGCGGCCGGACTCCCTGCCATCATTCTCCAGGAAAGACTCTTCATTGTCCTCGATCAGGTCAAGATGATGTTCAGCCAGGGCAACTTCGTTGCTGAGAACGGCCCTGATACCAATTTTGCTGGCGGCGTCGGCAAGGGAACCGACGAACCGATACATATCGTTGACAGTCGTTGTTCCAGACTTGATTGCTGTACAGTACGAGTGTAGAGCGCCTGTGTACGCTCGATCTCTGTTGAGAGCGCGAACGCTTGGATACCAGACTTCATCTAGATACTCTTTGAGGGGAAGCTCATCCCCGAATCCCTGCCAAGTTATAAGAACTAGCGAATTTGTGAACTGGGAGGTTGGGCATACCTTGGCCACGGATGTATGGAAATGTAAATCTACAAGTCCAGGCATAACTAACTTGTCCGTGCCATCGAGGAGAGTACTGGATGGATCATTGAATATGTCATCACTAGGGTTGCCTCCATAGACTTTACTTATATGACCGTTCGAGATCTCTACTGTGCCAGGGAAGTAGAAAGTATCGTCGTCATCCAACGTTAGGATGGTCGCATTGTAGATGACAATCTTAGCCATTATTGCAAGAGAAGAATTGAGGGCCGAGGGTTCAAATGTGAAATTAAAGTGCGAGCCGGAGCTCGACAAGCCGCCCCTACGGTCTTGTTTATATTCAGACTCTGCTATCTTTGCTTCAGTGGTGCCTTTCGAAGCGCGTGAGGATGCGATAAGAGCAGCTATTGGGCAGTGACGCATTCCCCGCAAAGAGTGAGGATTGTGGCCTGAGCCTGGTCTATACTTTCCTATCCTAGCCTAGCCTCTTTTATTTTCGGGCTTTTTGTCTGGCTTCGCTGGCACGCAGTGCGGATGGCGGATCAATTCTCTCAATTCTCACACGTAACGGCATCCTATGTAGGAGCCATGCTAGAACCCGCCGGTCGATGTGGATTATCTCTCTTTGTCTTTTTTCCTCTGAATGTTTTCGCAAACGTTGCGGGCTGGGTTGATGCGTCCCTCGCTCACCCAACGCTGTCGTCTCCACTAAGACCCGAGTATCCCTTGTCAATCGCCCACTAAAATGCCACCATCATCGTGAGCACGAGCGAGATCAAACACAGGGTCTGGAGTGCGGAGAACGCGACGTAAGAAATCCAGCCTGTTTACTGTTCGAGCTCACCTGGGCTAACCGACTCCTCGCAGTGTCGAAGTTGTACAGATTACCTAAGCTGTGCCGTCTTCAAGCACAGATTCGAGACCACAGCCTTCTTTTGGCGGGGCGCAACAGGTACTGGTCAGCCTATTAGGTCCCGGAAGGACCTGATGATATGCACCGGCCAGATTTATTATAATTTATCGCATTATCTGTATAACTGTGTACAGTAAATATCGAGTTACCTTATAATTTATTATCAATTATAGAATAATTCTATTAAAAGAAATATTAATTTATTTTCCAAAATATAAATATTTAAAATCTAAAGAAGCCTTCTAAATTATTAGTATAGTTATCTAATTAAATATAAGAAACAAGGAGGTAAGTGAAGTAGCTTAGCTAATACATCTATATATAATAGTGCGATTTTCTTTCTCACCTATCCTCCTATCTATCGCTCTTATCGATTCTAGTCCTCAACCTCTTGAGTTTCCCTCCTTTCCTTCAAAATAGCCGCGGTTTCTTGTTATACAGTAACCAGGCAGGGAGCGACTAACAAAACAAGGGTCTAACCTAACATAATACTAAGTCTTTAATTCCTCCGAATGGAGTTTCTTCCAGGGCCCGCATAGGCTAAATAGAGAGGCGAAGCCAGACGCTCCAATCGTTATCGCGAAGACGACCTTGAGACCTGCCATATACGCAGCAATAACACCTGGTACTTGAGCAGACGTGAATGCCGTGCGAATCTGAGTGGCTCCAGTGGCGAGGAGAAGCGCAGGATCAATTCCAGGAGCCGTGGAGGCTGCGGTTCCAATCATTGTGTTGTTGAAGGCTGACTGCGCTGCTGAATTAAAGAACGCCCCACCAATCATTTGAAAAACTACGTCCCATGGTTAGTAAGGGTTCTTTATAGCCAATAAAGAGAGAAGAACTCACAAAAGATCATGGCGGTGGAGGACGACATGTCCTCCGGTATGGAGCTGCTCTGAACGACTGTGAGGGTGGTTTGGAACGTCATCCCTATAACAAAGCCGGTGAAGATCTGATACCCAACCCACTTTCCGACGGAAGTGTCAACTTCCAGTATATAAAAAAGGCCACAGCCAATTGCTGTAAGTCCCGCACCGATAGCTATAAGTGGAGTGAAATAGCCAACTTTGGTCAATACTGCCCCTTGGAGAATGACTGCAATCGTGAGCGGAATGATGAAGGGGAGGTTGCGCACCCCCGATCCAATAGGGCTGACGTCGAAGACACTCTGAAAATATATCGGGAGGTAGAAGAGGACAACGAAGTATGTGCCAGCAAAGAAGAACTGAAAGATACAGCTGACCCAAACCTCGCGCTTCTTAAGCTGAATTATATCTATCAGATAACTGGCCTTTTGGTATTAAGCTCAAAGAGGAACTTACTATGCGTGGGACCACCATTGCACGCTCCCCCTGATAAATCTCCCAAATGACACAGGTAATAAAGATGGCGAAAGAACCAACTAGTAAACCGATGACAACGCTACTGTTCCAAGCCTTGGTCAGGCCACCATACTGGAGTGCCAGGATGTATGAGATTATCAAGCACATGACGAGAACTGCGCCAAGAAAATCCATCTGTAGGAACTTCTCTTTCCAACTGGCCTCAGCCGGCTTTGCTTCACTCGGAATGTGAAGATAGATCAAAACAATGGCAGCAGCCAACCCACCGACTGGTAAGTTGATATAGAAGCACCATCGCCATGTGACCTTATCGGAGAAGGCACCGCCGATAAGAGGTCCCAACACAGCAGCGATTCCGTATGTCGCGCCAGTGAACCCGATCAACGCAGGCCGCTTCTGTGGCTCTGCAATAAAGCCAATAATTGTAAATGCGCCTGATCCAATGCCAGCACCGCCAAGGCCCGCGATTGCACGTCCAACAATCAAGGCCGTCGGGTTTGGTGCAACGCCACATATCAGACTGCCAAGCTCAAAGAGGGCTATGGCCACGATGAAGTATATCTTTAGCGAGAAGTACTTGTAGAACTTGCCCCAGGTTGACTGGAACCCCCCAAAGGTCATGAAATACGCTGAACTGTACCATGCCACCTTGTCGAGACCGTGGAACTCGTCTGTGATTTTGGGAATGGCAGTGGCGAGTATAGTCTGGTGAAGAGAGAATTAGCTGACTTGTTGGGTTCTCGCAGAGAGGTCTAGCCACTCACATTATCTAAAGATACCAAAAAGATACTGAGCATAAGAGAGATCATGATAAGGACAAGACGTATGCCATGGGGATATTGAGACGTGGGCGACTCGCTGAGAGGCTCGCCTGAATTGGGATCCGGGGTGTTTCCATCCCTGGCCTTCTCTGTGTCTATAGTTTTGGAACCTTCAGCGGAAACGTCGGAGTGCTGCTTCCATTCTGGGTCCAATCCGGAGCTTGCTGTCATTTTCAAATTGTATTATATATATATTTTTTTGAGAAGGAGCGTGATCGAAGGAAAATACAGCACTGTCCTTGGAGTGGCATAGGTATCTCTTTATAAGGACATACAAGTTTGACCTGAGGAACCGCTAATTTGATGACAAAGTGTGGACCCGGAGTACTCGGGCGGTCCGAACCTGGGAGTTGACCAATTACTCTAACCCATGTATGTGGATTCATATATAATCAACCGGAGCGGCGGCGGAGTAAACTGCACTATAGGGAGTACTATCATGGCGTTGCATTCTCCATAGCGACGGCGGAATTCCAGCGCGCGTGTAGCGCATTTATAACTAACAGGAGCGCCGGTATTTTCTCACCTCTTCATGAAACCAGTCGAAGTTTCAGATGCCAAAATACCATAATCGAAAGAGATCAGCCAGCCGTCTTATGGCTGTATGCCATTTGACACCTTCCCCTATTACGCCAGGTTCCTCGGCCAATAGAGAAATTTATTTTTCAAGAACTTGAGTTTATACCCCTATCCCTCTTATCAGGAATCTTCCACTGGTCCCTAGGTTCAACATCGAACAGCAGGCAGAGATATTAGGCCTAGATATAACGATCTGGCTTTCTTAGCTATTAGGTAGGTTCGACGGATTAAAGGTTCTTTATTAGGTAATAGGATAGGTATATTGTCGTTGTTAGTGATGCAACTGTTGTTGTTTCCGTTGTTGCTATTGTTATCTCTATCTGTGTTTCCGTAATACCTTAGGTAGAGAAACTAGCTCGTGTTCTTTAGCCTCGGCTTCGACAGGTAAGATGGATGGTTGTTGGGAATGCTGTGACTGCTGAAGAATCTACACGAGCTGTCAGCACTTGACAATATTACCACCTATGGTCCTGCCTCGGTGGTCTGCTCTGTTTGTTCCTCCTCTGCTTCGAGCTGTGTACTCCTCCGCTCCAACGGTGGCGCCCCGACACCTGCCTCAATCCTCTGTGGGTAGGGAGCTCTCGATGGGAAAATAGGATCATCACTGATGGCATATAGCTGGCCTTAGAGTCTTGCACTCGGCCTCGAGGACTCTGTACCAGGTGCCTCAGCATATTAAAACCGTCTTGCAAACATGGATGGAACGCTTGCATTTCTGTATGTCTGTCCGTATCGACCGTGCTCTCTTCATAGATGAGGAGTCGTTTGCAGATGCTGGGTCTAGAGACCATTTGCTGGGCTGGGAGGGCGTCGTATCTTGCGCGAGATCTCTACAGGCCTGCGCTCCGGAAGACTCTCTGTTCATGGCGAGAGACGCGCCCGTATGAAAAAGAGGGACAGATTGTATCGACATTCAAACTGGCCGTCGCAAAGGGCTGCCAAAGGTGGTCTGCCAACAGGGTCGATTGTAAGACTTCAAGGCGCAAAAGGCATCGAAAAGGGGCAGCTGGTAGGGTACCTTAGATATGATTGGCCACTTGCCTAAGGCACTGATAAGATGAGATGCGGACCGGGCAGTTCCGCGGCATGAGCGTGGCGCGAAGCATCATTGATGTCTTAAACTATTCAGAGGCCACATCCAGACCAAACCAAGGATGCGTGGCCAGTGCCTCTGCTTTACATCACGTCTCCGGATCGTAGGAGAAGACCTCGAATGGGAGGTCGATCAGCAATAAAGCTTCGGCTTCTGATATCCTCGGGAACGCATTGAGCATGCAACATCAGCCCTCGCTCGCTGCCGGCGCGCACGTGCTTGTGGATTCTCGCCTATCTCCATCCAGAGCTTTGAGTTCCTAACTGTCGATCCGTCACCATGTCTTCCGTACAAGAAATCGCAGCGAGATTGGCACACCTCTCTGGACTGCTTCTTGCGTGGGGCACGAATGCACAGATGAAGGAATGGTATACCGAGTATAAACTACTCTACGCGGAACGCAGAACGCAAGGCGGCCCAGACCATGCAAGACACCGGCCCCGAAGACCACTTAGAGAGTCCTCTTGCTACAGTAAACCCCAGTGCTGACTTTCACTACGTTCCGTGATGCCAAGGGTGTAGTACCACCCGTCTCATGTGAAGTGAGAAGCATCTATTGGGAGAGAAGACCATCCAAGATGTCAGTGAATCTGATAACTCAACAAATTCAGAAGACAGCAGGTTGAACGAGGGGGAGAACGACAGAGAAGCAGACAAAAAATAAGACAAGATATTTCCAGGCAACGCATCATGAACAAGTGACTTTTCCGTGTGGGGAGAAGGCAAAGCAAAATTCAGCTCAGACCTTGGAGTCTGCAAACCAAGGGTGTGATCAACGCAAAACATTTCAACACATTGAATGGGTTGACGATCAACGCCAACTCAACGTCAATTAACATCGAACTTGCATTACATCAACATCAATCTATTTTGAGCTTTCATTGACGCTAGGCAAGGCGATGAGGATTTCGTTATCGGAGACAACCAGAAACCCTCACGCCATGTCAGAATCCAGGAAACTGCCCTTTAATACTTGATTCAAGGTCGTGGGCGGCATTTTACGTTTGCATGAAGATTGTGCTGTAACTGACATTGGGACTACTACATATGTGTGCTCTGCTTTAGAATCTCCCTGCCTCCAAGGTCAAGCAAGGCAGCAAGTGCTAAATCCTTTCCCTCCGCCAAAATGCGTAGCTCCGCCTTCGTTTGAGGCGTTAACCGACACCTGTCTCAATTAGCAGGTCTCGCATTCCCTGCCTTGATGTGACGTCCCAAAAGCGACATCATATCCACCGGACATCTACCGGACATTCCACCGGAACGGGTTTCTAGTCATAGATCCTGCATCCAAAATTTTAGCTCCACCGGGATCACTGATAACTCGAGCCTCAATCATTTTTTTGCCGTGCTGACATGCTTCCCATTTGTTTGATCGCTCACTCCTAGGGGTGCAGATAGATCAGCCGCCTGTGTAGGAAATTCCGAACCTTGGCTAAGGTTTCTGAAAATTGGCAGCGGAGAAACCCTAACAGGCCTGCCCGCACGCAACAACATATCGGACACATTCCCGACCTCTTGCTCCAAAGCACATTCATAAAAGGGAGAGGATAGCATTTGGCGAGATGAAACAGATATTATAAAGTCTTAGAGCCTACAGCGTACTTCTACCGCATACTTCATCTGAAATCTTTCGCTATGTCACTTCCCAAGGATTTCATCTGGGGCTTCGGCACAGCCAGCTACCAAGTTGAAGGGGCAGTTGCAGAGGACGGACGAGCACCCTCAATCTGGGACAACTTTTGCCGCGAGCCAGGAAGAATTGCTGATGGCTCTTCTGGCGAAGTGGCATGCGATACGTATCATCGCACTGCCGAAGACATCGAACTCCTTAAATCATATGGCGCCAAGGCTTATAGATTCTCGGTTTCTTGGTACGATAAAATTCTCATCTCTCAACCAACCTGCTTTGAGGCCCTCAACTGACTGATTATAAGGTCCAGCCAGAGTCATCCCTCTTGGCGGAAGAAATGATCCAGTGAATGAACGTGGCCTGGAGTACTATGTAAAGTTTGCCAAAGATCTACTCGCCTCGGGCATTGATCCAATCGTCACGTTGTATCAATGGGACCTCCCACAAGCCCTTCACGACAGGTACGGCGGACCGCTCAACAAGACCGAATTTGTGGCCGATTTTGGCAATTTCGCTCGGGTTCTGTTCAAAGCGCTGAGCCCCACGGTTAAGACCTGGATGACCTTCACCGAGCCGTTGGTCGTATCAGTGCTTGGCTATAACACGGGTTTCTTTGCTCCTGGAAGATCTAGTGATCGCATCAAGGCAAAATATGGTGACAGTAGCCGAGAATGTTGGACCGTTGCTCACAGCTTCCTGCTGGCCCATGGAACTGCATCCAAGATCTACAGAGACGAGTTCAAGCCTACTTATCATGGAGAGATTGGTATCGTTTTGAATGGTTAGTACAAAAGGAATCTATGTATGATGCTCTGCATATGAGACTAACTTCATTAGCATCTTGGGCATTTCCTTGGGACGAACTCAACTATAAGGACAACGAGGCCAGTGTCCGATTCCGAGAATTCAATCTCCAATGGTTCGCTGACCCTCTCTATTTCGGTGATTATCCGGCCAGCATGAAAGAACAGCTTGGCGACAGGCTTCCAAAATGGTCAGAGGATGAGGTTGCACTCGTCAAGGGCAGCAACGACTTTTTCGGATTCGATTACTACGCCTCAGTCTTTGTCAAACATAAAGATACCCCAGCCCCGTTAGATGACACGGTGGGCAACGTTGAGATCCTCCAAGTCAATAAGGGCGGTAAACCTATCGGCCCAGAGACGGACAGCCCCTGGTTGCGCCCGAGTGCTGATGGTTTTCGGAAGCTACTCAGTTTCATTCATGACAGATATAAAGCTAAGATTTATGTTGCAGAGAACGGTACCAGTATTAAAGATGAAAGCTCTCTTCCTATCCAAGAGGCTATCAATGATCAGTTCCGCTGTGATTTCTATACGGATCACATTGACCAGCTTATTCAAGCGCGGAATGAAGATCGCGTAAATGTCATGATGTTTATGGCCTGGAGTTTCTTGGATAACTTTGAGTGGTGCGATGGTTACAAAGTACGATTCGGGGTGACTTACGTCGATTTTGAGAACGGCCAAAAGAGCCGAAGAAGAGTGCTAGAGTCTTGAGGGAACTCTTCGCTAAGTATATAGAACAGTAAGAGGAACGACGAACAGAGTTAATGTTTCCCCTCTATTTGCCGCAACCTATTGAGACATTCAGATTTAGTCCTTTCATACTCAACTAAATTCCCTATTCTAACTTCTCGGATTGTGGCAAGTAAATACGACAAAGCTCTTTATATCCCTGTGTCTTGAAAGGTTTCTAATCCCTTAATATACCCTTTTTAATAATCTCCCAAACTTCTACTCTAAGCGGGTAATAAATTATAAGTATATCTACCGCTCTGCCAAGAAAGGCCTATACTGAGAGATCGCTAACATATCAATAGAGCTATGAGGATTTCAATTTTAGTAAAGAACTTAATATAGTTACCGAGCCTTATGGGGCAAGGTTACCTGCTATAATTAGTTATATAGCTATCCACAGAGGCTCTCTCCCGACTTTTCTTAGATTTCCTCCCTAACAATTGTGTTTGACTAAAGTCTTAGCAAACACATGAGGGCCCTTAGCCTGTGTGGTTAGCGACGAAATCTTCTCAAGACTCGATCAAAATTCATCAGCATGGCTCTGGCAACGAATTGGTTACTAAACTGGGCCATTGCATACTCGACCCCATATCTCGTTAATTATGGGAAGGGCTATGCTAATTTGCAGTCTAAGATCTTCTTCGCCTGGTTTGGCGCTTGCTTTTTCTGTGTCGTCTTCGTTTATTTCTTCGTTTACGAGACGAAAGGTCTCACTCCCGAGCAAGTTGATCAACTATGCGAGGAAGTCCCTGAGACTCGCAAATCCAGTACTTAGATACCTTCAATATCCTGGCGTCAGCGTCAGAGAGTTTCTGATCAGGCAATGGAGAGTTCATTGAAGGCTGGTGCTGGGATTATTCACCTCGACCACATAAACCCCCCTAACCTACAATCTCGTCATAATGAAGGATCAGGAGACGTGTCTAGTTACATTCTTCCCACCAAGACTCCTCCTAGATTCTGATGTTCTTGAGGGTTCGATATGGCCAAGCCCCTCTTGTCGCGCCAGTCTGCGCTGTTCCTTTTCTTCTCTTACGGCGATCTTCGCTGTTGAAATTACGCTCCACTGAAACTTTCGGTACCACACAAAGTTGATCATGGCTTGGGTACCATTTGAGCGAGCAAATAATCGGTCTATGGATTCAAGGCGTATTCCTGAGGTTTCTGGGTAAAACAGCCAACAGATAAATGCCGATACCACGTTGAAGCTTGCAAAGATCACGTAGATTCTCCAGCCAATGTTGTCAAAAGCAGATGGAGTTATTAGTACCACGATGAAGTTACCCAAGAAGTCTGCAGCAACCGCAAGGGCGTTGCCCTTGGCACGGAGCTTTAGTGGCAGAATTTCTGCAGGATAGACCCAAGCTGGAGCCATCCAGCCCCAAGTGAAGCATCCCTCGAACAAGAAGATGAATACGACAGCGGCGATGCCTGCCGTTGTGCCTCCGTGGTAAACACAGATAGCTTCGGCGGTTAGTGCTAATGCCATCCCTATAGCCATAAGAATGAACAGTCGACGGCGGCCTACATAATCGATGAGCCACCACTAAATAAATTGTGAGCGTATGGACACGGAAAGGCAACCTTGCGAGATAGACTCACGGTGAGGAAGGAGGCGAAGAGGCACCACACCTGCAGGAATCCGCCAATAAACAGAGCTCGCTCTTGAGATATTCCCAAAAACGTCTGGAATAGGGTAGGAGCATAGTACGAGACGATGTTAATACCCGATAATTGCTGCATAAAGAGGAGGCCGACAGCCAGGAAGACGCGCTTATTTCCTTGGCATCCCCCATCACGGAGAAGATCCATCCAGGAGCCCTCCATATGACTTTCATATTGAATGCCTTGTAGGATCTCGGCCTTCTCTGTCTGAACGGCAGGGTCATTGACCTGCTTATTCCGTAGTCTAGCGAGCACAAGAACGCCCCGGTCCGGTGAGATCTCGTGAGACATGAGCCATCGGGGAGTGTCAGGGAGCCACACGGTAACGGCCAAGATGTAGAGGCTTCCGATGATCTGCAAAAGAAGGGGAAACCGCCATTGCACGGCACCCTCAAAGAAGTAAAGGGCGTAATTTATCCAGTATGCCAGCACGAGACCAAGTAAAAGACGCGACAGATGACAAGCGAGGAGCCACCCTCGTTGGTGCGGCTCTGAAACCTCGGTCTGATAGACTGGTGCAACCGATATAATATACCCGATACCTTGTGAGATGCGTTAGCATGATCCGTGATATCTCCATAACAGTCCCCAAGACTGTGGTCAACATACCAAGACCAGTGAAAATTCTCCCAAAGAACATCATGACCTGGTCGATCGCAGTACCCATTAAAACTGATCCGAAAATAAGAAGGACAGTTCCGAACATCAATGCTCGCTTGCGGCCCATTTGCTCGGCGGTCAAGGCGGAAAGAATCGCGCCAACCATAGCCCCGATGTCGTAGATGGATGTAATCAGACCGACGAGCACACTATCAGGATACCCCATCTCATTGAGCCAGTCGTTTGAGATGATTACTCCTGACATTACGCCCTGATCATAGCCAAACAGTAGAAATGCCATGGAACAGACGGAAGTGATTGCAGCCATAAGTTTGATTCCCCTCAGACAGGGAGCACCCGTTTTGTCGACAGCCATGGCGTGAGAAGATAATGATGCTCGGACACCGGGTTGCTAAGGGTTATCTCTTGAGAAAGATATGTAGAAGAGCTCAAATGCGCGACATAGGGCATCCATATGAGAATACGAGACGTCTCCTTTATAGGTAATTTGTCGGGACTGATGCAACACTGCCGCTACCTCTGTCATTTTAGCAAGCCGAGTCTGAGATCCCCTCGAACACATGCGCATCTGCGGAGAGGCCGTCCGGGGAAAGGCGGGGAAGCGGGGAGGGCTAAAGCCGTTTGGATCTAACAACATGTAAGAGGTACTGCATTTTCCGATATGTTAGGGGCCTCAGTGTGTGGACTTTGCTTGCTCATCGATCTGTCGGATTTAACAATTCCGAAATTTGACATGCGGGTCTAACCAGGCTTCTCTTCACCAGAAGATAACGGTTACCATCACAATAAGGAGGGGAAGGGAAAAAATGGTCTTGAGACACTTTTTCGTCCTGGTGCTCGTTCGCAGAAGGCAAAGATTGATCCTGTGCTGCAAATTTCTTTACGCTCTTCCTGCTGCCGTCTGGGGAGTCTCCTGCCTAGGTGAAATGGAACCGGAATGTAGGACTGTAATTGAACTTTGAGTTTGAGACTTTGCGGAAGAGACGGCAGCAGATATTCAGTATCTATGTCTTGCAGGCCGATCATCCCGATCGCATGATTACGGTGTTTTGGCGTTCTTTCTTATCCCCCTTCTCCATCTATGGAGACTAACACTTCGTAACCTCACACAAGGAATCTTCGTTTCCAATCATTCAGCACCAAGAACGCGTCTAGGGCTTGATTTATTTATATTTTTTATCAAAGCAATACTCTTCAAAGTTGTCTCCATCCTCTAGTTTATATATTAGAATAAAATTAATAGCTCGCTTATAGTCCTAGTGAAGGTCTCTGGCGAGCTGTATAGTGGTTTACTATGTTCACCTCGTGAACTCCGTGAACTCTTCCTCGGGTTCATGATAGTTTACCGTCAAACCGTCGTGACCCTATTTTCATTGGAAGGTTTCTGTAGGTTTAGTCACATGACTTCGGGAGAAGTTGGTTGGGTCTAAGTGCTAGTTCGCCCCTGGATTTCCGAACTTATAATTTGCTAGCTATTATATATATATACATGCTGTTACTATTGGTGTGCTGTCTGACTCACAAGCTATTCTTTGATGAAACTGTCTTAATGGGAGTTCATCAGCTGCCAAATGATGGTGCACCAGTTGTTAGGCTAGTAGAGAGCAGCCGAAAAACCTTAATCCTGAATGTTATTCTACATGAGTAGTCACCGCTTCAGGTCCTTCAAAGATCTTCGGACCACTGGCTCGGGATTCCTGATCACGCTCAGCTCTAAGCTCCTCCCCCTTCTGACGCATCTTTGGCGCAAATATGTAACCGTTGGCGAAGATCAAGTCCATATCCTCTAACGCAAAGCCCTTCGTTTCCGGCATAAAAATATAGACAGCAATTCCACTTACGAAAATAGATGCGCCGAAAAAGAAAAAAGTGCCATATTTGATATTAGCTATCATATATGGCGTAGAGTAGACGATGACAAACTGGGCCAGCCACTGGTTTAGCACAGAAAAGAGCATACCTGCCGCCCTTACTTTCGTCGGAAAGACCTCAGCCGCGAAGATCCATGGCGCGGCATTCCATGACAGACAGTATGAGGCGGCATAGATGTAGATCATTATAATGGCCATATAAGCGCCCGCATCTCGAGGCGGATTTGAGTCGAATGAGTTGGATAACTTTGAATATGCCCCGAGATAGAACATGCAAAGGATAATAGGGATAGTGAAGATGACGAGTAGCGGCCGACGGCCCACACGGTCAATGAGCCAGTATGTGTAGATAACTGTCACGACGCTCTTCACAACGCCATAGATGCCGGTTGCGAGTAGTCCGACCGAAGAGCCGCTGAAGCCAATGGATTTGAAAATCTCGGGTGTGTAGTACGTGAGTGAGTTAGTGCTGCAGCGCGTCAATCAAGTCAGTTCAGTGTCTAAAGAGTCGCAATAAAGCCGTCTGACAGATAATGTGACTCACCCAGATACATTTGACATCCACTTCATGGCCATGGCAAACACAACTCGAAATCTCAGCTTTTTGCTGGTCAACTCATTCCAGCTGGCTCTAAGTTCTCCCAGTCCTTGAGAGCCAGCCGTCTCCGACTCAATCTGCGCCTCGATCTGAGCCAACTCATCAAGTAGGTATGGATGGTCAGCTGGTAAATTGCGAATCCAAGCGAGGCTTTTCAATGCTGACTCATGCCTGCCACGCTTTGCAAGCCATCGAGGAGACTCAGTCATGAACGGCAAAGAGATGACCAGGATCCCTGCGGGGATCATTTGCACGGCAAACGGGATGCGCCACTGGATGGAGCCAGAGGGGATGTTTTCGTTAATACCGTAGTTGATCCAGAATCCGACGAGGCTGGCTATATAGCGAATGGTATTCCGGTTAGCTGAAATGTACATTGCTAATGTGGTCGATCGAATGCGACTGCCTCTGCTGTGCTCTGCTTACCGAGTTGATAGAATATCTCAAAGAGGCCAATCAGACGGCCACGAATAGCCGCAGGGGCAGACTCGGAGATATAGATTGGACAGATAAGAGTACTGGCCCCGACACCAACTCCAGTCAAGATCCGACCGCCATACATCATGCCAAGGTCCGAAGCTCCGTGGCATGTAGTCTGTAATGCTGCTCCTAGAATAATAATAAGACCAGAAGCGATCAGGTTCGCTTTCCGGCCGAGATACTCTCCGACGAAGTATCCGAAAATGGCACCAAAGAAAGCCCCAGCTTGGAATACGGATGTGATGTTAGAGCTAAGCGAGGTTGAACTTTCACCGTAAAGGCTGAAGTCTTTGGCGAAGGAGGCGAGTGATAACGTCGATCCGATGAAGGAAGAATCGTATCCAAACATGGCTGCTGCCTAAGAAACGAATGGCATACTGGGTTAATGACAAAGAACGTTCTGGATATTAGAAAGAGGGAGGGTGACATACCCAAGATGCAGAGCAGGTCAGTATGTAAGGTCGCCATCCATAGATTTCCTGGGGAACACCGCTCCCAGGCATTTTTCCTGAACCGAATGGATTCCGCATGCTAGGGAATGTTCTCAAAGGAAATTTTGTTCAACGAAGGGCTGGTTCGAACCGAAAAAAGAATCGTATGAGCTGGGTAGAGAATTGTCGGCCACAACAAGACGCCACCGCCTAGGTTATTCGGGGTCCTGCACGTTCAAGATGATGCTAAGGAGTTCAGAGGGTTTATTAATTGAGAAAATATCGCCCTGGGCGGTTAGACACCAAATTATCAGCCAATCGCGTAGCTTCGCGACGGGCCCGGACTGAATACCCCAGCCGAATCACCCATCCTCGGGCTCGCATCCCGTACCGGGTAGGTCTAAGGAACTAATATTAAGCGGAGTTGCGGAGTTGTGGGGGATCGTGTCCTTTCCCCAGAAACACCCCCGCATTTTGATTCCGTCATCGGATATTCATTTACGCGGGTTACCATTCTTCGGGGTGAGATGAGAAGTTTTTACCGAGATTGCTAATGCCATCCAGGCTATCAGCAGTACTCTCTGTGTTATCCAGGGGCAAACCCATCTTCCAGAGAGAAACATTCGATTATCAGTGATCAAGGCATCGTTGAGGATGCCAGTGCCCGCTCCATGATCGCAGACAACAAGGCTCGGCTGCAGCCGCCGTCGCGGAAAAAAAGGCTGCGTTCCAGCAACGGCTGCCATCAATGCAGGTCACGCCGAGTATGTCAAACACGTGCTTTCCCCAAATCTCCATCTCTTCTAACTTGCAAATCTTTAGGTAAAATGCGATGAGAATCCAGGGTCCTGCCGGAACTGTACTCGACTTGGGTTCACCTGTACCTACAAGGTTGCAACAAGCGTCAACTCTGAGCGTAAGAACCCTGTCCGAAAGATAAAAGTCCTCGACTGAACACTGTCGGCTGTAGTGGGACGGCCGTCGCCAGTAAATATAGATGGCGAAGAGCCTCTGCCTAAGAAACGCACGAGGCAGGCATGCCGTCTCTGCAGAGGCAACAAGCTTCGTTGTTCAGGGGGTTATCCCGCCTGCGAGAGATGTCAATCACAGCGCCTGGACTGCATCTATGAGCAGACGAACGGCATAATCGGCGAGGAGGGACCGTCTCAACAACATCTTGGCCCAGACAAAACGTCTGAACAACACCCACGGAGCCCTGACTGTGTCCAATTAACCCCCGGCTGTGCATCAGTAGATGCACGGAAGGTGATCCTGCAGCAACACATCGATGCCTTCTTCCAATATGTACACACCAGCGGTCCTTACAACTTCATCCACAAAGGCTCATTTCTACGCTCATGGCACAGCGGCTCTATAGCCAAGAACCTCGTTCGTATCGTCTCTGGCGCTGCCTCTCGCTTTATTGCGCCCAGACCGCGGGGCGCAGGAAGCATCAACCCCGGCCCGAAATGGGTCGACGAAGTCGAGCGGGATATTCTTCAAGATATGGAATCGGTGTCTATTCCCAGACTTCAAATAATGTTACTGCTCACTTTCGACCGTGCTGCTGAGGGTCGCCTGGCTAGCGTTTGGAACCTACTCGCCCTCGCATCGCGTCATGCCTACGCACTAAAACTAAACCATCCAACTAATACCATACATTTCATTAATCAAGAGTGTCGCCGGCGACTGATGTGGTGCACCTACCTGGTGGATAAGATTATTGGAGGCAGCAGTCTTCCGTATCCGTCTGTCTGTCTAAGGGAAAGCATTTACCAGACTCTTCCCTGTAATAACGGAGCTTTCGACCTCGAGCTTGAGTGTGAAACTGACACTCTGCAAAATATGGCCTCCAAACAAACCACTTGCACTCAAAGCATGGGGGCAACAGCGTACTTGATCAGAGTAGTTGACTTGAGAGACCAGATTTTGGCGTACATAAACGCAACAGCCGATAGCTCCCCCCATCCTAGCCAGGTCAACAACACGACTTTTTTTGATGATCTTGGGCGCCAGCTGCGTGAGTTCGAGGACCGCCTCCCGAAGAATATGCAAGACACGGAGAGAACCCTGTACATGAGACTGCATACACCAGAGACGGGAGTGTACATCATGATCCAAAGCTGGCTGCACACGGCTGCATGTGAGCTATACGGGCACCACCTCGGTCTAACAGCGAATATCGACAAGGACAAATTTGGTATTGCCGTATCCCAGAAACATGATCACGAATGCATAGATACATCGCCAGAGTTCCTTAGCTTTTGTCGTGCAAAACTGGCTCGCCATGCAATCGCCTTGAACCAGTTTTGGGGGCGTATGCACGCAGCTCAACGATACTCAAGTCCCTTTTTCGTCACCGACTTCAGCATTGGTCTCTGCGTACTAGTCAATACTCGCAGCCTCCTTCGATTAGTGGAAGACGGGGTGCCTAGCCCGGAGCATGGTCACGTTGAGACCGCATTGAGATTGAATCTAGATATATTGGCGTCGCTTGGGAATGTTAGCCCATATGTGCGCACCTGGGTGAGTGAGATGAAAAATACTTCTTCCTTGTTACCGACAGCACTGACATTAGAACTTCAGCTACGAGAGGTTCATACCGAGATTCAACAATCGCCGTATGCAAACATAGCAGATATCGTTACAAATACTTATACAAAGTATGCATCTCAGTGCCCTGAAATTTCGATACAATGAGAAATATTGCTTCTAACTTTGGCATCTAGGATTGTTGACCAACGACCACCTCACCTACATGTAGAGACAATCTTCGCTGAAGCTCGCCGGTATGAAGATGCTCGTTTCACTCGTACTCGACATCGAGTACAAGACACAAGAGGTTCAGCAGAGGGAATAGACCGAGAACCCCGAAATGAAGAACAGACTCCAGCCCAGGTTCCGTCCACAGCGGACTTTACAGAGCTTGAAGGGATTCTTTCTCATCATTCTTCTGTAGACGTTACAGGCTCAAGAGCTGCATACTCCCAAACTTCATCTACCTTTGACGCACAATATCTGTATGGAGATGAGACCGATGCTTGGGATGATACGCTATTGTACGAATCTTTATGCACCACAGATGTACTTGGATTTGCCGTGCCTGTGATGGATGTATCGGATCACGTCGCTTGGCTAGGCTCATAGCCCCTTATCAAGATACAGCGTGCTTCAAGCTTATGAGTCCGGGTTTAGGATACTTAAATGGATGTTGATGGGTTCGAGAGAGTAATTGTATCGAATGAATTCTACTATGTAGCAGTATATATAGAACTAAACCCTTCCATCACGCATTGCTTTCTCCTGAGTCAGCCCATTTGGCTCGGCTAGCACCAGTCTGGTTAATGACGCCGTTCACTTTACAGTATTCGTTGTAAAGTGTAACCATCTGCTGCATGCGCTCAGGCATTTCCTCGGCCAGATCTTTTGTCTCTCCAGGATCTTCCAAGATATTGAACAGCTGCCACTTCTCAGGACCGTGCGGTTTCGGGATAAAGAGTGCTTTCCAGGGCCCCTGGCGTGCAGCACGTCGTCCAAAGAGCTCCCATCCTGTGACGCGGTTTTGTGAGTGAATCTCGCTCCTCTCTCTCCTAAAGTATGGCACCCAGGATGCCCCTGTTATTTGTGCAAGCTGACGTCCCTTATATGTCGTCCCCGGATGTTTTACACCACAAATATCTATGACTGTAGGTAGTATATCCATGACCGTTGCGAAGGAATGGTCTATCGTCTTGGCGGGGAAGAGTTTTGGGTAGCGGATAATAAATGGGACGCGAATTCCACCCTCAGATGTGAACATTTTGTAGAGGAGACCAGGTGCAGTGCTGGCGCTCGCCCATCGTGCTCCATACCAGATAAAGCTGTCAGAATTGCCCATATTGTCGAGACTATTGTTATGCCACTTCTTGCAGTAGCTGTCCATATCACCGCCAGATGTAAGGGGGGCATACTCATATTGGGCTCCTTCCGCACCATTATCACTGAGGAACATAATGATAGTGTTATCATATTGGCCCATACTCTTCAGCTCATCGAAAATACGGCCGAGGTTTTGATCGATCCGATCTACCATCGCTGCATAGACCTCCATCTTTCGCGAAAAGCCCCTCTTCTCATCCTCTGTGAGCTCGTCCCAGGTTTTAGTATCTTTTCCGTCTTCACCCTTACTGATGACAGGAGCAGCAACAGCGCTTTCAGGGATTAATTTCATTTGCTTCAGCTTTTCCAGTCGCTCTAATCGCAAGGCATCCCATCCTTTATCGTATAGACCGCGGTACTTCTCGATGACATCTTGTGGAGCCTGTAACGGCCAATGCGGTGCAGTGAATGGCAAGTATGCAAAGAAAGGTCGGTGCTCGTCGCGGTCTTTCCGATCACGCAGGTAGCCGAGAAGCTCATTAGTAAAAGAGTCTGTACTGTAAAAGCCTTTAGGCAACTTGTCAGGACCGAAAGCTTTGCCATCGCGGTAATACATGCGGCCTAAAAGCGCGGCGAGTCGCGGGATACTCTTCTTATCAGTATAATCGGGTTCAAAGCCGTAATGATTGTGGCAGCCACCAAGCATAGAAAAGGACCGGTCGAAACCACGAGCATGCGGTACCCGATCCTCTGTTAAGCCTAGATGCCATTTGCCTGACATGAGAGTCTCATAACCTACATTATTAAAGTGATCAGTTGATTGGACAAGAAGGAATGGGGCTTGCCTCCGGCGGGTGTGCATACCACCGTCTCTCAAGACCTCCGCTAGAGTTACAACCCGATCGTTCAAGTAACCCTCGTACCCGGGTTTTCCTTTCATGTCGTCCGTGATTCGCTCCGCCATGGTTCCGATGCCGGCGATGTGATGGTCCGTACCTAAGACGACGAGTCCATATTAGCACTACGCATCGAAAACCGTGTCAATAGACAACAACGCACCACTAAGCAGCATAGATCTGGTAGGGGAGCATGCGGAAGCGACATGGAAATCCGTGAGCCGCGTTCCATCTTCAGCGAGTTGATCCAGATGTGGAGTTTCAATCTCGCCGCCGAAGCAGCCAAGGTCCGAGAAACCGAGGTCATCGGCAAGGACAATGAGGACATTAGGACGCTCAACATTCGTCATCTTGATAGAATGCTTCCGAGGTATGGTAAGATGAAAAGTAGGATAAGAAATGGGGAAGTAAAAGAGAAAAGGGAGAATCAATGGGTTTATTTATTATCGTACTGACTTTATTTCTGTTTTTAGTCCCACTAACAGTGGAGTCCTGCCTTTTTTTTTTTTACAAATAAATGCAGGTATTTTGTGATAAATATCAGACCCAGCTATTATAATGGCAGTAGTATTCTCCACACTGCCCAGATTTACCTGCAACTGATATATGGGAACGCAAGTTATAAATAATGCTAGGATTATTTAATAGAATGAAAATCACACGAAGTCAATAGCCCAGCGCCCAAAGAAGGATTTGCAGATGGTTAGCACACCTACTGTGTCTCGCTGTGCCATCCGAGCTAGCAGCAGAAACGCTCCAAGTCGCCGCCATGAGTATGTCCGATCATCATGGGAGGGGCTGTCTCCACAGTTTGACTGAAGCCGGGAGTCGTTACGAAGCCACTTCGGAAGTCGTTAAGCAGTCGCCTCGGGAGTCATTAAGGTGCCGCCTCGGGAGTCGTTAAGGTGCCGCCTCGGGAATCGCAATAGACAACACGATGCGAAAAATGCATCCATGGCACAATGACGCCACGCTGTACCTCATCGCGACTGTACATCAATTGGGTACCATCAGAGAAATAGTCCGGGGGCTTTGCGATCACTTCGTGCCGCGCTGTTGGTTTAATTGGTAAGTATTGGATCTGCGATACGGCTCGATAAGGGTTATGGTTGGTATAACGATCGGTCTTCCAACTATAGGATAGGTACGACAGGTCATAGGGTTCCTGAGACCAGTTGAATTGTTATAAGGCTTGCGACGATTAAAATTATACGGGAAACCAAAAAAAAAATACTAGCAGATTATGGGGCAGGCAATAATTCTTCTAGAGGTAAGCGATAACATACTCTACAAGCGAGTAGCGCATATAAGCGAGTAGCACACTTTAAACTATAATATAAATATAATCTTCAATCTAATTACTAAAATATTAAATAGATATTACTCTTAATCTAAATCTGATATATTAAGTATCTCTATAGTATCTCTAGTTATAGGTTTATATATTATAGCCAGGCTTACTGTAATTACTGTAACGGGCTGGGCCCGTGGAGGAACCTCGGCTTACACTCTCGTTGGCAATATCGCTTACGCTTTTAGACCCACAGCTCGAGAGCTCTAGAGCTCCCAAGCTGTGCTCCTATTCCTTTTCTCCTTTCTTTCCTCCTTAGCTTTAGGATACTCGTTCTAGTCATCCAGCTAGTTGTCAATATACTCAGTTGGACCGTTACAAGCTATAGTTTTATTAGGAATACGCTATTAATACTATATATTATCCCTTACTACAGTAAATAATAGCCACTTTACTAAGAGAAAACTATATTACAGTCTGCACTTGCTCCAGTATTATTAAAACGATTAAACGGTTTTTAAACTTCGCGGATATACTTCTCTGTTACTCTAATACATAGCTATTAAAATAGCCAGGAGCTAATTAGTCAGTCTTATATCCTCGTCATTGCATCTTTTATAATCGCAGTTAATCGGCCAGTATTCTAAGGCATGCTTCCAGCACATAGCTCGGTGCGGAAGAATAAAGGGGAGAATACTAGGTCTTGCTTCTGCCCGGTAAACATCTCGCGGTATAATATCTCTACCACTGGTTAAATAAAAACTAGGTATTTAAAGAGTATATGGCCGATCTGCATAGGTATAAACCGCGTAACCACAAACTCATAATTTATAGATCGTTTTGCTTTGTGATAGCGGATGATGAAAATCATAAATTCTTTGTAGATATAGAATCCCCTGACTCCAAATTCACCGTTCACACACCATAAACTGAAGAGCTCCTTGCATCTCACCACCTGGCTGGTTGCTGTTTGTAGAGCAGCGTGTTGTGCAGGCTTCAAGATCACATCCAAGATGAGCCAGAACGACAAGACTTCTTTGCTTCTTAACCATATTGGGGACCACTTCAAATTTCTGGCTTTATTCTCGTTACCCTCGCTGAATAGTAACCCTGCGGATGACGAACAGCATCCCAGCTCGGGGGCTCAAGTCTCCACCAACAGGGAACTTAACGTTGAATCTCAGGGGAACGTTCTACCGAGCATTTAACTTTATGATGATCTCGAGGAGACTTCGATGTTTGATGACAGCTATTATGGCCCGGGCCTGAGGCAAACTAATACCCTTCAGTCAGCCGCCGAATTCAATGCAAATTTGGCCTTTGATATCCTGCCAGATCTTGAGACTGAAATTGACTGGATGCCATATGCCAGTTCGGATAAAGAAGCACCTGGACTTGATCCTGTTCTTGAGGATCTTCGGGCTCAGCACGAGAAGAATAACCCATCCACGAACATTTTCAGGTTCGGGTTTGAAGACGAGCTACCGAGCATTAGCGACGAGGCACTTACGACTTGGACGGCATACTGCCTAGAAAGTGCTAAGGAGGAGGCTATGCTTGAGAGTTTGGACTTTTATTATCTTCGAAACAGAGAAACTGCTATTCCAAATGTCTTTCCTGGGACATTTGAGTGGATATTTGATGAGAAACACCAGTCGTACCTACCCTATAGTTGGAAGACAGATCGTTATAGCCTCGAGGAACTGCAGTCGAGTTGCAATTATAATTAAGCTATCTAGTTATACAGTAAGAGGCGAATCGAGTGTCGCTGGTTTTTTAGATAACTTTAAGGACTGCGGGGTAGACCTATGGCTTGTGTGGCTTTGCTTGGTACCCCTGTAGTGGGGAGGTACTGAAGGAGCAATAACTAACACAGGAGACCGGTACCTACCGCGCCCGCCAATGGCTTCCGGAACGTCTCTTTCTGACCTTCCAAGTGGCCTGCATATGTGCAGAATGGCTGCGGCCTGTGTGTTGGTCAAAACGTAACCAAATTGAATATGCACATTTAGGCGGCAACACATTTAGGCGGCAACACATTTAGGCAGCAACACACCAGGCGCAGTGCTGATGCTGCGAGGCTTAAGTCGCTCATAAATCCACGACTTATCTATGCAAGCACTTTAAATCGCATTCAATTTATAGAATTTTGGAACGCATTGATCTTTACCTTTTGGTCTTGTGGACACCTCAAACAATGGCGTATAACGAAGATTCGTTTCGGTACAATTCCCCCCTGCATGGTCGACAAATTCGCTTAATATTTGTCGAGTCTCATGACTATCATGGCCCTGATTCCTCGCTCCTAAGGGTAACACTTGTCGAAGAAAACCTCGATACGGCGGTCTTCGATGCCCTTTCGTATGTGTGGGGCGACCAGGCTAATAAAGTTTACATAAATTGCAACGGCAAGGGTCATAACATCGGCCAGAACTTGCACGCAGCACTGATTGAATACCGACGTCGAGGGCAGCCTGGCCGAGGCTTGTGGATAGATGCAATCTGTATCAACCAAGGGGACGATAGGGAGAAGACTGACCAGGTCCAAATGATGAGAGACATTTACGGCACCGCAAGTCGTACCATCATTTGGATCGGCCCTCTCGAATCTGGCGATGTTGAAGCTATCCAGCTAGCCGAGCTTGCCTATAAGAAGTGTCCGGTAGATCTCAGTTACGAAATGGAAGGCACTCGACACGATCTCCCACTGTTTAACTGCTCTGAACGAGGCCTTCCCGAGGTCTTCAGAGGCCATAATATCCATCCAGCCTGGAGGAGCCTCTTCAAAATTCTCCTCCATCCTTGGTTTAGTCGTATCTGGATCGTCCAGGAACTTCTGCTGTCTCGAAATCCACAGATGTGGCGGGGAGGAGAAAGTATCAGCGCTACTGCGCTTCTTTGGATGGCCAACCAAGTCGGCGGATGTATTGACCTCCGGGCAGAAATGCAGCTGTTCAACCAGAACAAACACACGTTCTACGCTCGGAACATCGCTCTATGCTATTACCGGTTCCAGAAGGACGATCTGAATCCTCTCTGGGCCAACATGGGCACCACCATGGGCATGGACGCAACGGAGATCCTCGACCGGTACTTCGCCCTGGCAGGCATCTCCGGAGGACTCCCTGTCGGCTTTATCAACTACACTAGGACACTTGAAGAAGTGGCGAGTCAAGTTGGTCTGATGACCCTCTTAGGCAGTCCGGAAGTTCCGATGACCGATGGTTTGGACCTACTGGCCGACTTGCCAAGCCTGCGCCTGCGGAGTCGACAGATCTGGATACCGACTTGGATTCCAGACTTCCTTTCCGAGCCCGAGATGGGTCTCAGGATCTCATTTTTGTATCCAACATTGAAGCTGCAGTCGGGGCACCAAGATTTTCCAACTCCTGAGATCCAGATCGTCACTAACGCGGAGGACTCGAACAACAATCCTCAACCGCTAACCTTATCAGAATTTCCCTATCGCTATTCCAAGGTGCGTAACTTTCTAATAAGGCGAATAGAAGCCAAAATCTCGCATTATACGTAGCAAGATGCGGTGGCTCATGTTACTGTCTTAGATTCTAGAATTGCTGGTCAAGGCCACGGTTTTCGATAGGATCAAAGCAGTTGTTCCTCCTACCGAAGACCAACTGCCTCCTCTCCAGCATTATAAATCGAGTGAAACATACATGGAAGCCTTGATGACCAGTCTGGAACGAGCCCACCGATACTCCGTCAATATCCTACAATTCATAATGAGGACACGACTTCTCAGCGATCCAAGCCTTACCTCTAGGGATGACGTCACGTCTGGGGATTTATTCGAGACTTTTTGGCGCACCCTAATATACGACCGGACTGGAGACGATTTGAGAGAGGAAAGCCGACCTGAGAGTGTAGTTGGGAATTCCTTTGCATACTGGTATATGCTGAGCAAGCTATACTTAACCCGGAAATGGGAGCGGAACCCCTACGTGTTCCATTTGCACCTCAACGTGCTGCAAACACTGATGGGTCCATTTGGGCGCATGTTCGACCTGACGTATGGCAGCCGGTCTTTTTTCGTGGCGGAAAGTGGTCGGATTGGGTGGGCACCGCGTACCGCCGGCCCCGGAGACGCAGTCGTCATGTTCCAGGGTAACAGGATCCCGTTTGTAGCTAAGTCTGTTTGCGGTGGTGACCTTTGGGAGTATGCTGGTGGGTGTTATGTCCATGGTTGTATGGATGGTGAAATCTGGCAGGTTGATGGAGTGGAATGGAAGTTCATGAGGTTTGTCTAGCCTAGTAACCCACCACCCCGTGAATATGAGAGAGCTCGCATCGAGCCCTCGATGCTTTGGAATCTGGAATCCGTCTTTTTTTGGGTTATATTAAGCCGGAACCTGCAGCAGGCCCCGACGCACACACGTACTAAATGAGTGTATCAACAAGTCATGATTGAAAGTCTCGATCGGTAGGTTGATGTCGCTACGGTCTGTATGAATCGTCTCGTAGTGACTGGAATGTCGCAGGTACAGGAGCAGCTGGACCAGGGGTCCAGCTGCTCAATGAAGTAAGAAAATAAGTTAAAAAGATCAGTAAAAGCGACCGTCAAGGTCATCGACTGATCGGTGGAATCAGATCAAGAGATCGCTTCACAAATAGGCGGTCTAATTTGTCCATAAGATACTGTATGAGATTGTGCACTTGCAAACTTGAGCATACGTACAAATGGGCTGGATTGGCTCTGGTGCTCTGTTATAACAATCAGTCACGGTACTTTTGGGGTACAACCGAGCAGGCCGCAAAGCCACAAGTATATTGAAATGGACCCCGCTAAAAATAATTAACTAACAGACCCCGCGACACCCATTTCGCCTTCCACTGTAACTGCAGTTCCTAGGGGCAGCCTTTATTAGTAGTGACTAGTAGATATAAGATAGATTAAATATTTTCTTAGCCTTTATTTATATCTTATATTATTATATATAACTATATTTTTAAGAGGGATTATATCTACTATTATCTAGAGCAGGGATAACGCGTGTTCGCGTATTATACGCGAACTTAGATGATAGACGCGTCTTATAAGGTCCAAAGCAGTAGAGAGGGGATTAAATAAGTAGCCTACATTAACAATGACATAATGACTTGTAGTAGAAATCATTTTTCTAACCCTGATAATCCTTGTAGATATCATTTTCCGTGACCGGGGTAGAAATCAATTTTCTGATTCGTCAAATAATGAGAGTGTCTCCACCTGTGTGTGGGAATAGACCGGATTTAAACTCTACTGCCTCCAGATCTTTGTCGAGAAGCTCCTGCTGGAGGTGCTGTATAGTAATATAATGATGTCAATCGACGACTTAAGCTGGAAATCCTAGACTAAAAAGGGGAAATTAAAGAGATCCCCTCCTTCTAGATCTTCTGGATAGGGTATAGAGTTATCAGATAGTTGATCTGTTAATAGATATTATTATACTAATAATCTCGTCATGATATAATTACTATGAAGAGCCGGTTCTCTCGCGGCTAAGATCATCAAATATCTTAATCTATATATATACAGCATAAAGTCAATTGCGAGGTTGGAACAGATGGCTGTGTATTAACGTGTTAAGTGTATAGCAATGCCTATTTCGTTAGGAGCAGGGGTTATGCATCTATATATGCGAAGGCAAGCGCGAACTGCGTCACTTTATTTAAAATGAGGAAAGGAGAGCTTCGGATAATTTCACGCTAATATTAGATCCTTATGTCACAGGAATAGGCTGACGAGGCTGCGTCACATGACATCAATTGATGACAGGCTGGCCCTGAAGACAGCTGAAACACACACACATACACATGTGAGACCGGAAGACTGGTCTTCCGGTATCTCTGACTGATACGACACACACTTCTAACAACTGACCATTTAATCAAATGCTGATGATCAAAGACCACTCATTTTGTCTCTATTTAACTAGCCTCTAGTCAGTCATTTAGTTAGAAATCAAGAGCTTTTATTTCCTCTAAGATCAAGAAAGAGGATCCACGTGACAGCTTGCTGTTCCTACCTGCCACATTGGGAGCTCTAGAGCTCTCGAGCTGTAGGTCTAAAAGCGTAAGCGATATTGCCAACGAGAGTGTAAGCCGAGGTTCCTCCACGGGCCCAGCCCGTTACAGCCACTTAATCTATAATTAGGCATTCTTAGGTGGAGACGAAAGTGAACGGAGCAGTTATAAATAAAACCTACTAAAATTAGTTAGAAGACTTTAGCTACTATTCTTCCGAAATCGGCAAGAAAAATATTAATCAGACAGGTCCCAGTTACACTAAAAGGCGAAACGGGTGTCGCGCGTTCTACTAGATAACTCTTTTTAGCGGGACCAATTTTGGACCTTGGTGGCTTAGTCCCTATACCGCAAGGTAACTCTAAGTACTTATTGTTGCCTTGTCATTAAGGCGGCCATTTCTGTTCTGATTACATAATCTGACTTCTATTGCGGGGCCCTATTAGCCATCAGCACTCTTCCGAGACCCTTCCGAGAGACCGAGCTATGCTCGGTGTTCCGAGAGCTCGGAACTAATGAAAATGCCTCCTCGATTAAGAATACCCATGCCACGTGACTGATACGTTCCTCTCGCGACAAGCTCCATCGATTTTTTATAATCCTCAATTATCCAAGTATGCCATTATCCGTACAGCCCAATATAAAACTCTAATACCTTGGTTCAGCCGCCGCCCTGTTGCGCGTATCAGAATTCCATCCAGCTGCATCGATGCGATCACGTGCTGCCCATCATGCAGCCTGGCACAGCCTCGCTGTCGCCTGGCGGCTGCGACCGTAGCCAACTGCTGGATGCCTCGCGCAGCGGCGTCAGCTAGAAAGATCTAGCATCACATCAACCACGAGTCATCATGGAAGTCATCGGCGGTATTGCAAACGTCGGCGCTGTCGTTGACATAGCTGCCAAGGTGATAGCCTTATGTTCGAACTACATAACTGCCGTCGCAAAAGCCCGAGCCGAAATCTCGCGTCTCCAGAAGCACGTAGAGTGCTTGCGAACCGTTCTACAGGATGCAGCACACCTACTCAATGAAACTCCAGCCGGACGATCGCTATCCACATCTCGCAAACTCAACGACGCCCTGAAGGAATGTGGGCACGAACTAGACAAGGTGCATGACAAGCTTGAACCTAGCACAGCACGCCAAGCAATGCGGCGGGTTGGTCTTCGTGCCCTCAGGTGGCCGTTCAAGAAGGGCGATGTTGAGAGTATTATTGCCTCCCTTGCAAACTATCGAGATACAATTGCAACTAGCTTGCAGATCGACCAGACGTAGGTCACGCCTCGTTGACGAACACCATGGCAGCGGCTCACTCTTGTCTAGGACTCTCCTCCTTCGCATCAACAACGGCATCGAAAAACTTTCGCTGCAGATGGCTGTTGATATGTCGGTAGCTTGCAAGCCTCACTTCATCGTACCTTTCCCCCGCGATCCCGATTTCGTCCAGCGGCCGGCACTTCAGAGATGGATCGAACAACAATATGCAGGTCCAGCGAGTCGAATGGCACTTGTTGGACTAGGTGGCTTTGGGTATAGCATTCTGGCCTTTTACAGTCACGCTCCAAGGCTAACGAAATCTCAGCAAATCCCAAATTGCAATCGAATTTGCACACAAGACATACATTGCCTCGCCAAATATTAGCATCTTTTGGGTCTATGGAAGTACGAAGGCAAGGTTCGAAGAGTCATATCGATCGATTGCAGATACGCTCATGTTACCATCCCGTCATAACCCCAACATTAATATTCTCAAGCTTGTCTGCGACTGGCTTCAGAAAGAGGATTTGCCGTCATGGCTGATGATCTTGGATAACGCCGATGACTTGGATGTGTTTTTCTCCACGCAGCCAGGTAGTGGTTCTGAGCAGGAACCCATGGCATCTTTCCTGCCAAAGACGGGCAAAGGCAAGATTCTGGTTACATCACGCAACTTGAATGCTGCCGAAAAATTGACGGGCAGTCATAAATCGATCCAAAGGATCCACACAATGGACAGCTCCGAGGCTCTGCAGGTTCTTCGGAACAAGTTAAACGAAGGTTTTGATGAAGATGCTGCAAAGACTTTAGTTAGTACCCTCGACTGCATTCCACTTGCCGTGAATCAGGCAGCGGCATTCATCAATCGACGCGCACCCCGCGTATCCGTCAAGTCATATCTGGCCGATTTTCAGCGAAGCAAAAGACACAGGACCAGCCTCCTGAATAGTGATGCTGGTGATCTTCGGCGGTATGAGGGCGTGTCAAACTCCGTCGTAGTAACGTGGCAGATCACTTTTGAACAAATCCGCCAAGAGAAGCCGACAGCAGCTCAGCTGCTTGCTCTCATGAGCCTCTTCCACACTCAAGACATTCCGGAATTCATGTTATCTGGTTACAGTGATGCAGGGAGAAATTCCAGAAGAAGCAGTGGCTATGTCGATGAGTATTCTGGAGAGGACTTTGAAGGTGACCTGGATACCCTCAGGGCATATTCGCTGGTCAACATGACTCAGACCTATGGGCTTTTTGAGATGCATTCTCTGGTTCAATTTTGCACACAAACCTGGCTTTCGCAGTCTGATGGCTTGAAGCAATTCCAAGACCTATTTCTGTGCTTGAGTGCAAAGCATTTTCCCGATGGGACGTTCGAAACGTGGGCCACCTGCCAGATCTTGATGCCTCACATACAGGCTCTCATGAATCATAAGCCGGCAGATGAAGCTGAAATTCTCAATTGGAGTCAGCTGTTGACGAATATCTCGTGGTATATGCTAATGAAGGGAGATTATTTTACAGCGGAGTGTAGCGCTAAAAACGCAGTGCAAGCAAGAAGCTGTATACTCGGAGACAAGCATCCCTCTACGCTGACCAGTATGGCCAACCTGGCATCGACATTTTGGAACCAAGGACGATGGGCAGAGGCCGAGACGCTAGAGGTGCAGGTGATGGAGACGAGAAAGAGGGTGCTAGGAGATGAGCATCCTGACATGCTGATCAGTATGGCCAACCTGGCATCGACATTTTGGAACCAAGGACGATGGGCAGAGGCCGAGATGCTATTTGTGCAGGTGATGGAGACGAGAAAGAGGGTGCTAGGAGATGAGCATCCTGACATGCTGATCAGTATGGCTAACCTGGCATCGACATTTGGGAACCAAGGACGATGGGCAGAGGCCGAGATGCTATTTGTGCAGGTGATGGAGACGAGCTCGAGGGTGCTAGGAGATGAGCATCCTGAGACACTGACCAGTATGAATAACCTAGCGTTCACTTTCCGAGGATTAGGCCGTTCAGACGAGGCACTGGCCTTGATGCGCAAATGTGTTTCTCATCGCCGGCGTATTCTTGGCCCTGAGCATCCATATACTAGATCTTCTTCAAAGACACTTATGGAATGGGAACAAGATCACATATAGGGTATTTTCAACTCATGGAATGCTGGACAAACAACGGGGTTATCATATTATGGTGAGGTGTTAGGGTTGGGGTTGGAGGTATATCTTCAAGTTTGAGTCTATCACATATGTGATCGAGACCCCACTATCGCATGTGTGATCCAGGCTCCACTATCACATATGTGATCTGTCTAAACTAGGTGATATAGACCCCGGTCCCTATCGCATATGTGATCGAGTCCCACTCCTGTGAAATATCAGAATCCCCTCTTGAGTTCTTGATCATCACAATAAATAATAAACCCCTTCTTCCCCTCCACTGTGTCCACTGTCATCATCATCGTCAGCATCTTCGTCAATAGACTGTCGGCGGGCCACTGTCATCTCAGCATCTCCTGCCACACTGTCTAACTCCTCTACAAATCCTGCCAGAGACATCTCAATACCGAGCAGTTCTGAGATGGACGTCTTCCGCAAGTTATATAGATCACCGTCAGTAGCCATCCGAACCCCAGGCACCCTCAAGTCCCTGGAAAGACCTTGCACACCATTGCCAGGAGGAAGGGGCTTCAGGACAGGCTGGACAACATGCATGTACGATGCCTCGCAGATCTCCGAGAGAACTGGAAGCTCATCTGCAACTGCAAGGGCTATAGCACGGAACTTGTCCTCTTTTCGGATGCCATCGGTGGTACGAATCTTGTTATAGCAGGTAAAGAGGCTCCGGGAGACAAAGACATAACTGCCGGCACCAAAGACGTCTGCCATGACCGTCAGCGGTCGCCAGGCATAGATCTTCTTGGCCAAGGTGCCTTCGGGAAAACCGAGTTGCCTGCCGAGATACTTGGCTATCCTCGTCGAGAGCGGCAAACCGGCGTTGGCGTCGATTCCGTTCCGGACGAGGAAGTCCTCGATATCCCCGTTCAACCCTGTCGCGGCCGGGCTCGACCAACGGTCCCATTCGCGGACGAGCGACACCTTCATGTCGATGAGTCGAACATCGTCGATCGTCGATATGTTGGGGCTGTCGTGCTGGACGGCCTGGGCCCAACGTCGGGTGAAGCTGGACAGTGTCGCAGGGCCGGCCTTGCGGATCTCGTCCGCCACCCGGCCGGCGTTCCGGTCGAGGTCGGCGAGATGGCGTCGCGGGTGGCGGCCATAGAGGCGCGTCATGGCATCGACGAGGCGTTTCTGGCCTCGGCTGCCGAAGACCTCGTGTAGGACGGCGAGGCCGATGACGCAGATCTCTTGCGAGGACAGCCTGCCGGCAAAGTCCCTGTCCTGCAGCCGTCGGGCAACGGCCAGGGTATCGAAGGACGGATCTCCCTCCTCGTGGTGCTTCTTGAGTCGGTCATAGCTGAGCTTGGCTCGCAGGGCCTCTACCAGAGTGGCTGGCTTGTCATCCCGGCCGAGGGCCTGCTTGGATGCTCGCGCACTGGCGCCCAGCTGGATCACGACGGGTCCGTCATCGGTCTGAGGGGCCTGTGAGAGAATCAGGTTGGCAGATAGTCGTGAAGGGATGTCGCCGTCTTTGCTGCTGCTGCTGCTGCTGCCGCCGCCGCCGCCGCCGCCGCCATCGTCGTCGTTTCGATCGTTCAGCCCATCCGGCAAAACCTGGGTTAATGCCTGGAAGAGCTGGGTGCCTTTCAAGAGTGCGCCTGTTGAGGGAGGGAAGAGTGGCTTCGCACGACTCACACGGCTGTCCGTCTCTACATCATCATCGCCCTCTTCGTCATCAACCTGGACGCAGTGCTTGGCAAGCTTGCAGACCAGGTGCTCCGGGATGCCCTTCTTGACGAGGGATGCATGCCACTGGCCGAAAAACTTCTTGAGCTTCCTCTCGTATCTGGAGAGGGTCTCGGGCAGGTCGGGCGAGGCGGTGTCTATACTAGAGGCAACGCGGATGGGGCGATCCTCCGGCAGAAAGCTGGATGGCAGGCTGCTGTGCCATTCGGCATCGGGATTCTGGCCAGAGCTGCCTCTGACGGCCTCCAGCGATCGTGGCTGACTCGAACTAGCTCCTCCTGACGCGTCAGGGGCATCGGTAGCTAATAACTCCGCGACCGAGAAGCCTCGCGAATCCCTGTCACGCGTGACGGCCGCGGTGCCGTTGTTGTCCAGGGCATGGCATACAGATGATCCGAGGCTCCCGGGTCGCGGTCTAGGCGTGCTGGATGTGTTGAGAGAGTCGCCAGCGTAGCTGGGCAAGCGGACACGCTTCGCAGGCTTCGCCGTCACGGCCGGGGCTGGGGCCATTGTTCTTTTTCTGCTGACTGGCAACATTACTGCTGAGCAGGCTCTTGACTGATTGATGAGAATGAAGATGAATGGATGATGACTTCTTTCCGCGGCCTCTTCCTTCCTCCTCCCATCCCAGACGAGAGAGAAAAGGGGTAGCTTATGATGAACTCATGGAGATGTCAGTAATTTCCCAAGGCTTCCGGGGTATGTCAGGCTAAGTGCCTGCTCAAACAAACTAGGTTGGCATTACTTATCCAGAACGGCTTAGTTAGGACCGGCATATGGATCCTGTGCATGGAACCCCCTATCACATATGTGATAGCATGCTGATCTAGCAGGCATAGAGGGAGATTATCACATTGGATGTAATTAAATAAGAGACTTAGTGTGTATTTCGAATGCGGCTTAGCTGGTTAATATGTGGTTGGAGATTCAGGGGGATCTCTTTGTAGGGTTATCTGTCTGTAGTTATCTGTAGTGTATATTATTTAACCATCAACTACCCTATACCAAGCCTGCGGTATCCTCATAATATGCGCGGGTAATGTCCCCAGGCTCGGTCAAGACCATCTTTAGACATCAAACATTTGGATCATCATCGTCGCCATGGCTCCGGAGCGTCAGAAGGCCAAGGGCCGGCCCAAAATGCGCTCTAAGCCCCGAGATCGTAGGGGAGGTGTTTCCTCCTCGTCATCCTCATCCAACGTCCGTGTAGCCAGACCGGAGAACACAATTCTGCGATACCTACAGTCCAGTTCGCCGTCGCCTATGGGACCTGGAAGAAGAACGGGGTCGACACCAACAAGCTCCAGCACATTACGGTCGGACTTCTCCTCCGCCACCAGCAGCAGTGCCTCTGCTAGCAGACTGGGCAATAATACTGGCACCGGCCTTCTAGCCGAAAACCCTGCCTTCCACGAGTCATCATCTCCGAGCTTGGACATGTCACTACGTATCGATGCCTCGGGGGATATCAGGTTACAACGAGGCAGAGGTCCGGACGAAGCAGCCTCCTCTAGACATCCAGTTAGACAACAATACAGCCGAGAAGAATGCATACCAGGTACGCTCTTCCAGGCCTAGCTGATTCGGGACTGACAGTTTCACGGCATCAATAGACTCCATGGACGATCAGATGACGGATGGAGCCGCACCGGATGGCGACGCGTTGCTGAATGACGATTCATCCGTATTCGGCCCCGATATGCTTGTCGATCTAGCAGAGGAGGACGAGAGCGGGCGGGATATACCTCGGGATATGCCTTCAGCACCTTCACTCAGTGACGGGTCCTCCCCACGTAGAACTCTCATCGCTACATGACACATATATCAACTGACAATGTATCCTAGATGACGGCATGAGCGACGACGAAGACCCATGCGACAATAGTATCGTGACGGACGAGCATCCTCCCGACGCAGCGCACAATGAAGAACGAGCCGAGTCACTCGCTGGCGAGCTGCCTAGCCGCCAGGAGATTTATAATTGGGTCGAAGAGGAAGGGCTGGATGAAGGAGAGAAGCTGGCTCGACGGATCGTCTATATCCTCACGGCCGGTCTGGTGTCCTGCCCGTCGAATCAGCACCAGGACCAAGACGCATTACACCTCGCAAACTGCCGCCGGCATCTGCACCTCCGTGAGACGTGGGCTGGGTCCAGCGCTAGGGTCAGCGGGTTATGCTTCGCCGAGCGAGAGGGACAGTCACGACAGTTCGGCCTAGACCGGACTGTGCGGCCTCTTGATGCTTCCGTCACAGGTCTTCGTCGCGACCAGTTGCCGCCAGCCAGCCGGCTCGAGGCCCAATTCGCGGGCTGGCACGAGGATAAAGACTGGTCCGACGCCGAGGTCTGCCTCCATAAAGACGACGTGCCGGAGCGGAAGCTGGCGCCAGCAGTGCACGACATCGACACTATCAAGTACTTTACGACTCAGACTAGAGACCTGATATATATAAAAACTGTTAGATAATTGGTATTGGT